>CM065812.1:60586857-61186857 GCA_033398695.1 Orobanche coerulescens | reverse complement strand
CGATTGGCCGTTCTAAGACAATCGAATAGTTCAATCATCCATTGTATCATTGTCATCGAGTAGCCGTTCTAAGGCAATCGAGGTGCTCAATCATTCGTTGTATCATTGTTATCGATTGACCGTTATAAGGCAATCGAGATATTGAATCATCCGCTGCATCATTGTTATCGGTTGGCCATTCTAAGGTGATCGAGGTATTGAATTGGGACTGTCGAGTAGGATGCCCATCCGTGAGTCATCATTATCGTGTTGGACAACTCAAGGTAGCACACTATCATTCTCGTGAATTTAGTAATCTACAAATCATTGTCATTTGTGATTAATTATATTTTGGAGGCTAGTCTCGGCTAGAGCTTATTATGGGTAAGCTTGATCCTTGAACCTTCGCGGTTGGCTTCCCAACACCTACAACTCAGTAGGTCACAGTTGTGTTTATGATCTTATGGGTAAGTTTGGGGCTTGAACCTTCGCGGTTGGCTTCCCAACACCTACAACTCAGTAGGTCACGGTCGTGTTTATGATCTTATGGGTAAGCTTGGGGCTTGAACCTTCGCGGTTGGCTTCCCAACACCTACAGCTCAGTAGGTCACGGTCGTGGTTATGATCTTATGATCCCTCATTAACTACAGCTTCGAGCTATTCCGGTTTCATGTGATTGTGATATTTGACAGCTTCGGCTGAGTGGCTTTTAGGCATTTGTGATTGTCTTGGTAATTTCATTGGAGCCTTTAGGCATTGTGATTCCTAATTAATTCAATTCTGGTTTGGTTCATGTCGGGTAATTCATTGTGGTACTCTATAATTATGATTCGCCGTTGGGCATTTTACGTTCTAACCTGTCGAAGAGTTACTAATAGTATGTCGTGGGCATAGTGTTTTACGAATGTTCGGTTCTTACATTGGTTTGTGAGCATCTAGTATTATTATCATCATTGTACCGTTTCATTCTGCCTTTGGATGCATATCATGTTATACATGTATTTGATGTTCATTACCTGGATGACTGAGCCCGTGGGGACGGAGCATCTTTTCATGTTTTAGGTGCTTGCGAGGAGAGAGTTGAGACACAGGGGCATGATGATAGCGACGAGGCATTAAAGCGATACTAGTCCGAGTTGTTCATGTTGGTCAGTCAGTTGGAGTGTTCTACAGTTTGTCAGTCATTGTCATTATGTATTACCCAAGCAGATGCTCGTGGATGTTGTTGTATTTTTATTTTTAGCCATGTAGGCCCATCGTTGTCATTGAAATTCCTTATCGGAATATTGTGTCGGATATCATGGTAAGGACTGTGATCTCCCTTATTGGTTAATTTAATGTAATTTTAATCATGTTCGCCTGGTGGATCTCCTGGTGTGGGGTCCACGGCACTGTAATAACCCAATAGGATTTGGAGGTGTTACAGAAGATGGTATCGGAGATTTTGGGTTGTGAGATACCCTGATATGTGAGTTATGTGGCTCTACCGATGCGGTAGTAGTGGGACTGTCAAGTTATGACAATCTGGACAGTCGGGTTTTGTGAGTCGTGAAATTTGTACGACTGCACGAGTCATTCATTCATCGAGTCGTCGTCAATGAATACTAGTATTGTGAGACCTCGAAGCTTCGTATGACCTGTGTAAGGACTCGATTCTCTTTATGTTCATACATTCATCATGTCATTAATTATTCATGCTTTGTTGAAACCTATATGTGATATTAGTGTTATGATTGATTCATGACTAATTGGTTTGGAGCACGTGTGACTTGTGTAAGCGTTAAAGATCAACTCATTCATCAGTTAATAATCCTCTAGCATCATTTTGATCTCATCACTCAGTTAATTCATCCATCACTCAGTTAATTCATTCATCACTCAGTTAATTCATTCATCACTCAGTCAATATCATTACTCAGATAATTCATTCATCACTCGGTTAATTCATTCATCACCCAGTCAATATCATTGCTCAGTTAATTCATTCATCACTCAGTTAATTCCTTCATCACTTAGTCAATCTCATTGTTCAGATTAATTCATTAATCATCCAGTCCATCTCATTGTTTAGTTGTTGATCTTGTGGATCGAATTTTCAACCTTGTTAACTTGTTCAAGGTAATCGTTTCAGGAATTTCAGCAGGTAATCATGTTACCTCATTCGATCTTCATGCGACCTTATCATATTCCGACATCATGTTGACGATCATTTTATTACATTATTAATGCATTCATTGTCTTAGAGCGTGTATGCTCATTGTTATCACTCAGTAACGTAATCATAATGTGATATTCATGCGGGATCTATAATTATCATGTGGCTTTCCTGCTTCAGTATGGATAGAGCTGTCAGAGGACGCAGGGGAAGAGGCCGCGGTGTGGGCCAAAACCCGGGATCTCGTGTGAATGCCCGCGCGAATACGAGAGATAACATGTGTTCATCAGTTAGCTCTGCTACTCATTCACTGTCACGGAGTCGTACTCGAGAGGCATCACACTCGAAAGGTGTTCGGGTTGACCCATTCATACTTATGCAGGGCATGATGGCCCAGATGACTCAGATGATGCGGATGGTAGAGACCATGCAGACCTCGATGGTTCGTGGTCCACCGCAATAGGGATTCCAGGTGCCGTTTCATGGACATACTGAAGGAGTGAATCAGATTGTTGGCGATATCTCTCGTCAGAGGCCGCCTAGTTTTGAAGGTTCGTCGGAACCAGCCGATATTGTTCATTGGCTTGAGCATTTTGATAAACTCTTCGACATGGTTTAGTGTCCGGAAGAGAGTAAACTGGCAGTAGCGGCTTATTACTTGATTAAGGGTGCTTATTCGTGGTGGCTTTCTGTGAAACCCACCGATCACGATTGTGGTTGGAGTGAGTTCAAGACCCTCATGTTAGAAAGGTATTATCCAGCTCCACTTTGTGAAGCCAAGTTGTCAGAGGTTTTGAACCCCGAATCCATCGAGGACGAGGGTGTTATTGTCATTGCTGAGAAGTTTCAAGGACTGCTTCAGTTAGCTTCGTCAGTTATCCGTACTGAGGCGGATAAGATCAAATATTTTAACAAGAGGCTAAATCCACAGTTGAGGATGCAGTTGTTCAATCACAATTGTAGTTCACTTAGTGAGTTCATCGGGAAGGCTCTTGGAGCAGGGCTTTTGATCAAGGAGCTTACTCAGAAGCATCCTTCAGTTTCTTTGGGTGAGAGGACTATAATGCCGGCTCGTTCAGAGGGACATCGGGCTCCGACGTCCAAGAGGTCATTTTCTAGTCATCTTCATACGGAGGGAGCATCCTCTTCTACGGCAACGAGTTCGACCGTTGTTTGCTTTAACTGTGATGTAATAGGACATCGCAGTACCCGGTGCTCAATGCAGGCCGTTATTTGTTTCCTGTGTGGGAGTCATGGACACCTTCAGAAATACTACAGGAGTTCTAGTGCCGGTAGATCTAGAGAGAGCTCAAGAGCCTCGAGGGATTTTGTTACTCCAGCCCGTGCTTCATTTAAGGGGTCATATCAGGCTTCGAGAGCCAGAGGTAAGGACATTCATCACCGGTTTTGAACAAGTTAATTCTTGCTCGGTAATAGTATAATCATTCATTTCATTTGTCGTTCATTCATTCATATAATTCATTCATCATATATCAATCACGTTGAGACTTATAATTATCAAACTAATCATTCACTTCACGGGGAACAATGGTTCCAATCATTTCATTTGAGCTATCACTCATTACGTTATCATTTCACCCCGATGAGTCATTCTTGATCCTTGTTGGATTTCGATTCATTATCATTCATTGTAATCATTCTTGTTCGTGTGTATCTCGTTGATTTTTCCGGGCGGGATATTGCTTCTCCCTACTTGTTTTAAGTTTCGGGACGAAACTTCTTTTAAGGGGGGTAGTATGTAATATCCGCAATTTTGATTTTCCAATAATTTTCTTTTTTGGCGGAAGTCTGTTTTGATAACTCCCTCGTGACCGTATCGTCATTCTGAGAATGATTAATTCTGTATTTTTTGTCATCCGAGTTCGTTTTGGTATCGTTTTGTTGAGATCCGTGTTCTTAAGCGGCTTTTCCGCACTTGAGTTCGATTCTTGTGAATCTCGTTCGAAACTATTGTTTCGAGTTTCTCGTAAGGTCATTTAATGTTATTATTTATGTTGCGACCTTTGTCTTGGTGTTTCGATTATGTATCGTGTATTTCAGACGTTTTAGGCCATTTTCGTAATTTCCCAAAGTTTGGGGTAATTACTTTCCGTTGTCGAATTTCGAGCCTTCGGGTGGTCAGAATCATGTGTTCTCTTAGCGCTTGGATTCGTCTTTGCGAGTACTTCATAACCGTATCTTCGATTCATATTCAGGTTCGGGTTTCGGCATCGTTCGGTCCATCGGTGTGGCCACGGCCGCACAGTTTGGAACTGGCATGGCTTGGCCGAGTTATAGCTATAAGGGTCCGGTTACGGCCGTAAGTGATCGGTAGGCATGGCCTGACGAATGCCGGTTACGGTCGTAAGGGCCGAGAGTTACGGCCGTACAGCGGCATCTTTCGGACGAAGGCCGATTACGGCCGTAATGTGTGCCAGTTACGGCCGTAAGTGTCCGACAGGTGCTGGGCAGATTTTTTTGGCAGATGCCAGTTACGGCCATGAGGCCTGACGAGTACGGCCGTAAGGGCTGAGTTACGGCCGTAAGGCACTGCCGGTTACGGCCGTAACCCTGCCGGCTATATATAGCCTGGGCTCGGTCAGACCTTCATTTTTACTCGTTTTTCTCTTTTTTTCGGCGGTTGGCGACGGGAGGCTCGAGAAATCGAGTTCTTGGCCGACTCTGATAAATTCCAAGACGTTTTGGAAGATTCTTGTTGATTATATCATCATCCAATCCGTGTTCTTCGTCGAATCAAGGTATATTTCTTGATTTTCCTCCAAGTTGACTTTTTGGGGAATTTGTTCTTGATTTCAATTCTATTCCGATTTTGATGAATCGGTTGATGCTAGTGAACATTATTGATCGTGTTCTATGGATTGTATGTCCATATTTTCGATTCGTTCAACCCAATTGATGATTCTTAGGCTCTTTAGGAACTTTGAACATTTAGTGTTCGATTAAATGCCTCAAAGAGTTTCTTTCGGTCGTTATGTTGATTTCAATTGATATTGTGTTATTGAATGAATTGTATTTCGTTCAAGGTGGTTCGAGTACTTGTGTTTATCGGAGGACACCGTTCGTTGTTCGTGGAAGGAATTCATCGCCTTCGGTTGAGGCAAGTTTTATACTTGTCCTAGTCGATGAGATGAATGTTATCATATATGTGTATGAATGTGTTGTATCATTCCGAGACTTAGTCTCTTCATAAGTTCATTGATATTAGGGGGATCGTTCGATACGATACTCTTAGGCAATTATGCCAAATTTTTATTATCATTCATTAATGGCCGGTAAGGCATTGAGATATTAATTGTTAATGTTATTATCGATCACCGGTTCGCGGTATCGATGTATCGGTTGTTGTTAATATTGATGTGGATCTAAGACGTTGTTGTAATCATTGTTAATAATGTTGGCGTCCTATCATTCATGTTGTATTAGCCAATTGAAGGCATTGTCGAATTCATTCTCATCTTCGTTGTCGGTAACCGATTAAAGGTACCGAGGCATTCATTGTATCCTTGTTATCGATTGGCCGTTCTAAGACAATCGAGGAGTTCAATCATCCATTGTATCATTGTCATCGATTAGCCAGTCTAAGGCAATCGAGGTGCTCAATCATTTGTTGTATCATTGTTATCGATTGATCGTTATAAGGCAATCGAGATATTGAATCATCCGCTGCATCATTGTTATCGGTTGGCCATTCTAAGGTGATCGAGGTATTGAATTGGGACTGTCGAGTATGATCCCCATCCATGAGTCATCAGTATCGTGTTGGCCGACTCAAGGTAGCACACTATCATTCTCGTGAATTCAGTAATCTACGAATCGTTGTCGTTTGTGATCTTATGGGTAAGTTTGGGGCTTGAACCTTCGCGGTTGGCTTCCCAACACCTACAACTCAGTATGTCACGGTCTTGTTTATGAGCTTATGGGTAAGCTTGGGGATTGAACCTTCGCGGTTGGCTTCCCAACACCTACAGCTCAGTAGGTCACGGTCGTGGTTATGATCTTATTAGCCCTCATTAACTATAGCTTCGGGCTGTTCCAGTTTCATGTGATTGTGATATTTGACAGCTTCGGCTGAGTGGTTTTCAGGCCTTTGTGATTGTCTTGGTAATTTCATTGGAGCCTTCGGGCATTGTGATTCATAATTAATTTAATTCTGGTTTGGTTCATGTCGTGTAATTCATTGTGGTACTTGATAATTATGATTCGCCGTTGGGCATTTACATTCTAACCTGTCGAACAGGTACTAATAGTATGTCGTGGGCATAGTGTTTCATGAATGCTCGGTTCTTACATTGGTTTGTGAGCATCTCATATTATTATCATCATTGTACCATTTCATTCTGCCTTTGGATGAATATCATGTTATACATGTATTTGATGTTCATTATCTGGATGACTGACCCCGTGGGGGCGGAACATGTTTTCATGTTTTAGGTGCTTGCGAGGAGAGAGTTGAGACACAGGGGCATGATGATGGCGACGAGGCATTCAAGCGATACTAGTCCGAGTTGTTCATGTTGGTCAGTTAGTTGGAGTGTTCTATAGTTTGTTAGTCATTGTCATTATGTATTACCTGAGCAGATGCTCGTGGACGTTGTTGTATTTTTATTTTTGGCCATGTAGGCCCATCGTTGTCGTTGAAATTCCTTATCGGAATATTGTGTCGGATATCATGGTAAGGACTGTGATCTCCCTTGTTGGTTAATTTAATGTAATTTTAATCATGTTTGCCTGGTGGATCTCCTGGTGTGGGGTCCACGGCACTGTAATAACCCAATAGGATTTGGGGGTGTTACAATTCGAGCTTCCATTCGTGGTATCAAATTAAAGGAAGTCGGTCCATAACACATATGAACATGTGACATAATTTAGGATTCCAATGTATGTACATTTTAAGTTAGCATAAGTTTTATGGATTGTATAAATGTATATTGCTCAAATATTAAGGTTTTAAATTACTTAGGTTAAAATATATTGTAATGTCTCGAAGTATTTAAACATCTTTCATAAGTTCAAAATTAGAGGGTATTTTGGGTATTTTACATGTTTCAGAATTTCGGGTTTTACAACTCTTCCCCTCCAAAAGAAAATTTTCGTCCTCGAAAATTGAAGTCGCAAAAGTTAGACGGAGAAGTAGCAATTACAAAAGGAATGACGAAAGTTAGTCTCACGCTCGGAGAGGTTCTTCCAAAAGAATCTTCACAAACATATTATTTTCTCAGGACTCGATCCCGACAAACTTGGATAGCCTCAGGTTCTCCACAAAACACAAATCGTAACAAATTTGATCCAATGAATGCAAAACAATTGCGTAGCAGATGACAGATGACAGATGATAGTTGGAATCCCACAATGAGATACACGAGACATATATGCCTATGAGGCAAGCACAGAGGTAGTACTAAATGATGAAACTTCATCAATTTTTACCGAATTCTGAATGAACAAAGGAATTTGCCAAAGTCGAATGAGCACAAATCGACTCATCAAACGTATCAAGAGTTTCCTAAGAAAAGGTGGATAACCTATTTGTACTAACGATTACTAGGCGCGTATCGGAGTATCGAAACATATCAGAAGGCATAATGGAAATGATAGGATAATCATACGAATAAGAATGAGCCTAAGGGCTAACATATCGCGAATATTTCTTCGTTGGATATCAAAACTTCTAACACTTCTAAGGCACTCCTCAAGATATCCTATGATCACAATAAGTACACGTTATATGATGTAAGTATTATCAGGTTGATCAGGCGTCATAATACTAGCATCATATAAATATGCCCTCATGATGGTCATACTCTATCTCGAGTTGTGAAAAAGTAACCTATCAGAATAATATCAAAATCATAACCTTCCAAAGGAAACAATTAGCAGAGTTAATTCATCATCAGAATGGAGTGGACAATTTCCTATACTTGTGGTTAATAACCACCAGATTTCTCATAGGAATAGAAATGGGTTATGCAAAATTAAATAGTGTCAGAGGGAAACTTAATATGCCCAACATAAGTAATAGAATTTACAGAATGTGTCAAACACATTATGTTTGTATGAATTTCCAGAATGGTCGGAAAGGTATCAAACTGGTTATCAAACAAATTAGAAATGGAGATCAGAATCAGAAAGTGAAACTTAAATGGTGTAAGGTATCCATGTAGTTCTCGAGACATTCTAAACTTACTTGGTCACTAATCTTATGGTGTGCAAAATAATAAATTTCTAACCTCTAGAAGATTGATCTAAAAAGGGCTTAACTAAAAGTAAAGCATGAATCAGAGTGATGCGGAAGCAAGATGACTAACCAACCTCTCATCATATAATCTACCCAATCCTCACCGGTCATACTAAAGTTCTTAAGGGGAGAACCTAAAGCAATTCCTTCCAAATTTATTCCATAAGCTCCTACAGTGCAAACCTAAGGGTCCAAATTCTCACAGGTCATAACTTATGTACTAAAAGTGGCAGCCTGGGCTCCGATACCATAATTGTAACACCTCAACCCGACAAGGGTAGAAGTATCACATTATGGTGCCAAATCAGAATATACAACGCAAGCAGAAGACTTCTAAACATAATAATTACAAAGTATTCTAAGGGAACAAAAGAAATGCTAATTCTATACAATATGTAATACAATCCCAAAGTAAATCCAATCCAAGTCTAATCGAGATGCAAATGGACTTCTAATCCTCAGGGTAGTCCACTAAGAGCTCCTATGCACTCTTCACTCAACCCAACTTCCAACCAAAACCTGCCACAGGAAAAGAATTGCGTCTGAGCTTAAAAAGCTCAGTGAACAGATATATAAGCAAACGAATAACTGATACGTATATAAGAATAAGAAAAAAATAAATAAGCTCCCGCTGAAAAGATATCATATGTCAAATGAATAAGGGATTAACGGTTAATTGAACAAATCTCGTGAGTCAACTGAATCAAGAATATGAAGAATCAAAGGATAACAGGATATAGTGCATTGGGGCAAGCATAAGGGATAAACAAAGGTATAGGATAGTGTAAGGAAATCAGAAATCTAACACGAGCCCAAACAAATCAAACCATTTCATATCATAAGTAACCAAATGGAGTAGCTAGCTCCCAAAGTGTGAAGGACGTGTATTGCACACAGCATCAATCACCAAACATATCAGATACAGATACAGATACAAAACAAATCTAGGATGCATCCATACGCCCCTGCAAAAGTATTAGTGGCCATATCTTCAACAAACAAAAAGGGACGGGATGGCACATCACTTGACCACCCTGGAGTCATGCCATTGGTGCATCAATGACACGGACATGGAACCCCCATGCCTAGTATAATGGCTCGGGTATCAAACTGAAGGGTCAAAGAATGTCATAGTAATGACACAGAATCCAAAGTCATCATAATATCATAATCATAGGTTCATAGCAAAAGGTGCATAGAAAAGGTATCAAAATCGGAAGCTAAACAATCAAAATATGTGAAAGAAAGTCATGAGAAACCTTATGAGAAAGGTCAGAATATCTGTACCGATACGAAACAAAGAATAACAATAGTACATAAAATCAGAACCCTTACTGAGAAAGGGTAGAATATCCGTACCTTAAACCTCTAATGAAACCATGTCATAACATAAGAATATGAAGTCACTCCTTCTTCAGCGAATCTACACGAATTAGGTTCATTTTATACTTACTAACTCATTTAATGTCATAACGGATTCTTAATTACTTAACACCATTTATTAATGTGATTAGGGTCTCGTTATTGGAATTATGTTAACATATGACCAATTATATCATAATAAATGTTTAAGTGCATTTTAGGGGTTTATACTTATTAATGAAACTTAAATGATATATTACATACATGTTCTTCAAATGACTGGTTTTATAACAAAATTAGGTCCATTTTTCAAATTTTTATATTATAACAAAATTCAAAATAAAAATTCACCAAAATTCTCACAGAATTTATAATGTCTTATGAGTCTACTTGAATTTTCCAAGCTTTTATCTTTAAGTGGAAGTCCGTATCAAAATTGTTTTACCTTGACCTACCCAGAAAAATTAACTGCACACACATGCAGAACGTTTGCATTTAACTAACCTATTTATATACTTCATAAAAATCTACAAAAATTCCAGAAAGTCCCTTATAACTTATATATTACCTGTGTAAAAGTAGATCTTTTAACTCTTTATGTATTTGAAAGTAAAAATCACTCAAGTCGACTGAAATAATTTTCTGAAAATGCTGTTTTGACATACGATAATATAAAATTCATAAACATGCCCAAATCAACTCCAATTAACTCCACCAATTGGATAAGTTAGTAATCTCTTTAAACTTAGTTTTAGACTCAAGAAACTCAGAAAAACACATTGGTATCATTAGTTTGTACCACTTCAATACGACATAAAATTTCTGTCAGCTTGAAAACTCATAAAATCACCACTAACACTAATCCTTTAACACTAATCGACCCCTAATTAAATTCTAGGGTTTCTAATCTTTTAACACATCATTAATGTTTAATTAGGTTTATCATAACATGTTTTTAACCATAAAAATCAGATTCATCCATATACAAGTTTAACAAGATTAATACACATATTTTACAAACTTCATGATTTATGTGTTTACTTTTTGTACATGTTTAGCCGATTAATAAGATACACGAAGACAACATATTCTGATCGAATGCAAGAAGAAGACAATAGAGCATGGTTGAATTTATGGTACCTTGAAGCTTGACAAAAAGGAGAAACAATGACACGTTTGAATACGGCCAAACCCTAGTGGACACAAGCAAATTCAGACCCTTTCCGAACAGAAATCAATCCCACGACCAATGCATCCCTTCGAACAAACAATCAACCACGATCAAAACTCCCTAAACCAGCAGCAAAGACCCACGATGAAGACACCATTACGACTCTCTCTTGCACTTTGATCGAACAGGAAAAATGGAGAAGACAAACTAGCTGTCACTTTTTGTGTTTTAGGGTTTTAGTCTGTGTTTATTCTGTCGTGGTCTTTGGTATTATTAAAACCGAATGGGAAGTGGATTAAATGGGTAATAGGCATGATTAAGGGAAAGTATAAGGGGTATGTTAGCCGAAATTGTGGGAGGAATTTAATGAGGTAAATCAAATATAATCCTTCATGAACCTAGACATGATTCGAGCTCCCATTTGTGGTATCAAGTTAAAGGAAGTCGGTCCATAACACATATGAACACGTGACATAATTTAGGATTCCAAACTATGTACAATTTAAGTTAGCATAAGTTTTATGGATTGTATAAATGTATATTGCTCAAATATTAAGGTTTTAAATTACTTAGGTTAAAATATATTGTAATGTCTTGAAGTATTTAAACGTCTTTCATAAGTTCAAAATTAGAGGGTATTTTGGGTAGTTTACATGTTTCAGAATTTCGGGTTTTACAATATATATACGTCTCAACGTCAGCTAGCAAGTGCAGCCCGAGCAAGATCCATTCATGCCCCACACACAAGAGTACAACCCCGCATACGGAATAAGTCCAGTGGCGGATCAAAACACCGTGATATTCTGGATATATCACATATCATCATCACAAAAAAGCACGCTTTGTAACCCACGGGCGTGCCCCTTAGCATCGGCCCCAGGGGACCCGTCGAACCATCCCCAGGTGGGAAACCACTTCCGCGATGGTACACCTTAGCATCGACCCCCAGAGATCCCGTCGAACCATCCCCAGGTGGAAGAACAACAACTCACACACATTTATATTTTACAAAACCGCAGGTCTCAATCGTTAATCACAATATGTATAATCAAGGCACTTGCTAGGAATGGTCATTTTATCCGACACATGCTCACGATCAAGGAATAACACAATTACAATCAATTCAACTAACATTAATACCCATCGATACAGCTATTACCAATCCCATAACAACAACACTATCTAGGTTCATTATTTACACACTTACGGACTATCAACACATAAATATGAGCAATGCCTTTATACAATCTAATCCAGACAACACAATGATCCTCAAAATACTGCAATATACATCTAAGTGCAGTATCAAACCAACACCACGTCTCATTGACATGTTTCTACGACAAGAAACAAACCAACACTGACTTCAAATAACTACATAACAATTACGACAATTCACATAAGGCATAATCAACAAAAATGTACAAATTATCACAAATCCATTATACTACTTCAATTCATATGATATAAAAATCATATACACAAGAACATTTGCCTAAAAAATAAACACACGAACGCCCCGACGAACACGGCTCAACCGAATGGACCCGAAACCTACAATCTCCATGATAAATAATTACAACATAATAACTACAAGAATAAGGACCAATAACATTGGAAAACACAACCAACAACCGAAGTAAACTCATAGAAACATTTAATTGATCATTAAATGTTCACGGTTCCACAAAAACACTAAAATCATTAACTGGGTTGAACGAATCGAAGATATGGATATGTAATATATAGAACATGATCAATAACATCATTTAATACTAATTGATTCATCAAACCAGATTGAATACGAAATCAAGAACAAATCCCCAAAAAGCCAACTTTAGGTAAAATCAAGAAAATACCTCAATCCAACAAAGAACAATGGATTAGATAATGTTATAATCACCTAAGACCCTCTAAAACACCTCTAGATGGAGAAAAATTGACCGTCTGAACCCTAATCGGCCTCGTCTGTCCACCGCGAGAAGGAGCAGAAATGAAAGAAAAATGAGAAAGAAGGCCTGCTGTCCAGTATATATACTGGACCATTTAGTGTGTATTAATCACTGATTATCGTGCGCTAACGGGCCAACAACCAAACATGACCTGTCCAATGTGACGTTATAAAGTGCTAGTCAAGTTCTATAGATATGTAATCCACAGAACATGATCAATAACATCATTTAATACTAATCGATTCATCAAAACTGTATTGAATACGAAATTAAGAACAAATCCCCAAAAAGTCAACTTTAGGGAAAATCAAGAAAGTACCTCGATCCAATAAAGATCAACAGATTAGATAATGTTATAATCATCTAAGACCCTCCAAAATACCTCTAGATGGAGCAAAATTGACCAAAAGTCCGAACCCTAGTCGCCCTTGTCTGTCCACCACGAGAAGGAGGAGAAATGAAAGAAAAATGAGAAAGAAGGCCTGCTGTCCAGTATAACTGAACCGCTTAGTGTGTACTAATCACTGATTAACATGTGCTAATGGGCCAGTAACCAAACAGGATCTGTCCAATGTGACGTTAGCACATGCTAGTCAAGTTCGTTTGCTAACAAGTCTGGATTCCAGTCCAGTAGATTTTGGACAGTCTTAGCCTCTCCAGGTAGCGTGTGCTACCTGCCCCAATAGTGTGCATTAACATCGCAAATTAGCGCGCGCTATTACACTGCATAGCATGCGCTATGCCTACAACACAGGCATTGGGACAGTTCCGGAAGTTCAACACAACAACAGAACTCCTCAACAGAACAATGATTACACAACATGCAACGAAACGATAACGGACAACACCAACGATCCGAAATGAAAATAAACACGATCTACTTTATATCATAAACATGGTAGCACGATACCAATACATATCGGTTGGAGAGAAAATAATACCAACTACTCGACAATAGAAAAATATCCGGCATAAACTGACAAACAATTCAAGATAACCATAAACGAAAATTCCAGGTATTACAGAGATAAACTATCCAATGATCTTGAGTTAGCTTCGGTCGTGCACACTCTTAAGATTTGGAAGGCATTACTTATATGGGGTAACATGCAATATATTTTCTGATCATATGATCTTAAAGTATATATTTACTGAGGAATAATTGAATATGAGACAGAGACGTTGTCTAGAAGTGATCTATGACTATGGCTTGGAGATTTTATACCATCCGGGAAAAGCTAAAGTCGTGGCTGATGCACTCAGTCACAAGATGATGCAGGAGATCGTATTATCTAGAATGACAATCCAGATGGAGTTACACTTGGACATCTCGAAAAATAACATTGAAGTATGGATGGAATGACAACAATGGAAATTATGCTTGATTAACATCCACTCAACATTGCTAGAAGACATTCATGTCTCACAACTGAAAAATGTTGAATTAAGAGATATTGGTGCACGTGTGGCCGAAGGCAAGAATTAGAATATAAAATCTTAGACAACTTGGTGAGATTTCGAAAAAGAATTTACATACCACCAAAAGAGGAATTGAAACATGTAATATTCAAATAAGCACATTCTACTCCCTACTCCGTTCATCTCAGAGCGAGTAAAATTACAAAGGCTTACGTTAGCAACTTTTATAGAATGTATGAAAAGGGAAGTAATGGAATTTATTGTGCAGTATATGATGTGCCAACAAGTCGAGATCGAGCACCATAGACCAGCATGGATTATGCATCACTTGCCTATTCCCAAGTGGAAATGGGAGAGGATTTCAACGGATTTTGTCACTAAGCTACCTACTGATCAAGGGGGAAATGATATGATTTGTTATTGTGGATATATTGACAAAATCAGCCCATTTCATCCCCATTGAAGAGATAATGGGAGCAGAAAAACTTGTTATTGTAATACCCCTATTTTTCCTATTTCCGTATATCTCAATTTTTGTGATTCATTTATGCCAATGTATTATAATTATTATCCTTCATTTTCTTATCTCCTGCCACGTGTTCTCTCAGTGCGTAATTAAAAATTTGAATTTGGGATCGAGACTCTTACCGATAATTTCGTTTTGTTTGTTTCCGTGCGATTTCGAAAAATTGAGCCGCCGGGTCAGAACGGCTGGACACTGGCCGGCCAGGTGCGGCAGGAACTGGCCAGGTGCGACAGATCATGTCTGCAAGGTTCTCGAGTGTGTCCAGAAGGCGGCGGTCCGGTCGTGTCCGGAAGGTTCTCGAGCGTGTCTGGAAGGCGGCAGGCCGGAAGGTTCTCGATCGTGTACGGAAGGTGGCGGACCGTCGTTTCTGGAAGGTTCTCGAGCGTGTCCAAGGCGGCGGGCTAGAAGGTTCTCGAGCGTGTCCAGGGCGATGGGCCGAAAGGTTCTCGAGCATGTTTGGAAGGTGGCGGGCCGGTCGTGTCCGGGAGGTTCTCGAGCATGTCCAAGGCGCCGGTCCAGAAGGTTATCGAGCATGTCCGGAAGGCAGTAGTCCGGAAGGTTCTCGAGCGTGTTCGGAAGGTGGCAGACCGACGTTTCTGGAAGGTTCTCAAGCGTGTCCAAGGCGGCGGGCGGGAAGGTTCTCGAGCATGTCCAGGGCGATGGGCCGAAAGGTTCTCGAGCATGTTTGGAAGGCGGCGGGCCGGTCGTGTCCGGAAGGTTCTCGAGCGTGTCCAAGGCGCCGGGCCGGAAGGTTCTCGAGCATGTCCGGAAGGCGGTAGTCCGAAAGGTTCTCGAGCGTGTTCGGAAGGCGGAGGGCCGGTCGTGTCCAGAAGGTTCTCTAGCGTGTCCAAGGTGGCGGGCCGGAAGGTTCTCGAGTGTGTCCGGAAGGCAGCGGTCCGGAAGGTTCTCGAGCAAGGCGGCGGGCAGGTCTTTAAATATGGCCGAGCAGTCGGGTTTTTTAGCTCCTTTTCTCATGCCTACTTTTTTTTTCCGCAGTTGGGACTTGGAGCACACGTAGGCCTGCTGTTAAACTATCAAACCACAAGGTTTTTGAGTTCCTAACGACGATCTAATCACCTCCGATCGACTGAATCACGGTAAGTTTTCTAAAATCCAAGTTTTGGGAAATTTTGGTACTTTGAATGATTTGGTCCGACTATTCCAAGTTAGCCTAGATTATTGAAGGATAATCTATAATCTAGCGGTATTCTACCAATTTCATTGTTTTTCCTCGGTTCGATTGGCCACGATTCGTTGTTTTATTGAGTTTTAAACCCATGTCTACAAGGTGTCTGGTAGAATGCCGTAGAGGAGATTCAGGCTTTCAATGATGTTTTTCCTGATGTAATCGCTGCATGACTGATAATAGGATATTAGGATCGAGTTCCCTAAAAGGAGCTAGCGTTGAACCCTTCCGTTCATCGACTTCATCAAGATTCCAAAGTTCTGATCGACTGTGTTCCTCTGAGTGTTCACAGGAGATTAACAAGGTCGAAAGTCGAGTGAATCGCCCATTCCGTCTTCGTGTCAGCCCAACTTTTCCATCCATTAAAAGGTCAGGCAAGTATTTGATCATGCTTTATGTAGAAATTGCAATTGAATATGTATATACTGTGATTTTCGTATGGTTTTATTCATACCCTAAATTCAGAAACCCTACGTTGATATTTTTAAAAATGTTTTGAAAAAGATTTCTCAAAATAAACTATATTTCGAAAGGATTTCAAAAATATTTTTGAAAAGGATATCGAAGGTGATTCAAAAAAGATTTTCTGCAAACACTGGATGACTGATATTAGTTATTGTTTTTATCGAGGATGCCTCGAAAAGTTATTTCAAACGTGATTGAAAAGCAAAGTTGTTGAAAGTTTTGGATAATATTTTGAGATTTGCATCGGCAAAGTTATGTGACAAGGTACCGTGAAATGTGGAATGATATGTTGAATCTGTACCAATGTTGAGATGTTTTGAGACTTGTGGACCGGGTAAAGCCAGGGATTGCCTTGACATGGGCTCTGGGGTACATGGTACTGTTCAGGTAGTCCTGCCGACTTTTGACGTGGTATGTACCACCTGGAGGGTAATCCAACCAAGGATGTCCCGACGGGGACTCTGGGGTATATATTGGGACGTGGTATATACCCAAATTCCCAGTGGTTTAATGATGTGCGTATTATTCCGGAATAATGACGTGAGGTGGTACAGCTTATGCGTTCGGATTGAGATGTTGTTGGTGCATTTTTGCACAATGATGTCATTGTCACAGTACTGTTGAGGCGCTGGTACTTGGTGAGAATATCCTTCTTCTTGATATACTAACATAATCAGTCATAACGAATTTTATTTATTGCGTGTTATACATATTCCTTTTATCATGTACTTGCACCGGCCATTTGGTGATCCCTTCGGGGTGGATACCTTTTGTGTGTATTCAGGTACCAGTCTTAACAGTGAGCCGGTTCAGGAAGGGCACGAGGATGACGAGCAGCAGTGATATTTTCTCATGATGCCGATGTTGTTTTAGTTGTCTTATCTTGTTTTGGGTAAGTACTAGTGAGTGTTGTTTTTATTGATGATACGCCAGTGTGAGGGCCTGGGTATTGTCTTAATGTTTGTTATCGGTACGTTAAGTTGGTTTCGGCAGTGGTCATATTCGACCTTGCCAGTCGGGAATGTGGATGTGATGTATCGTCGACCTTGCCGGTTGACGTGTGTTGTTTTGGTTTTATATTCGACCTAATTGGTCGGTGTGTGTGTATGTGTGTTAGTGAGGTCTATGCCTTGTGGATTCCCGAAATGGATAGACGGCGCTGTAACAGTTTCGACCCGGGACGGGGTTGTTACAAAAAGTTGTATCGGAGCCTAGGTTTCTGAATACCTAGGCCGTCAATTATTGGGTCTGTTTTGTTGTGTCGTGTTGTCGGTTGTGCTGAGGAATATCACTGGCTGCCATCGTCTCGAGCCACCTGCGCTGTAAGTCTCTTTAATCCTTAAATTCTTTATCTAAACCTATTTTAGTCTCCTTTCTGAACCTGGCTGGACTTTGTATTGAGACAAGAGACCTTTTGTGAACTGTATTGGGATCATACCCATTGACTCTCTTCTGATCCTATCTAAATTCCGCGAGCAACTAGGGTAACCTGTTTGTACTTTGGTCTCGTTCGAACTATGTTCATTACCTTTCCTTTGTGGAATTTGGGTATACTGGCGTATGGTGATGGTTACCAGGAGTAAAATTCCTTGAGAACATGAATAAATCGTGTTGATCCTTTATTCGAATCCAATACTTGAGAGATTCTATTTGTTGGATTGGAGATTCCAGATCTTAATAAAGATAAGTCAAAATCCTTCGAGATATCGAAGTCATTGTCAGGTTGAAATGCTCAGCGGTACTTAGGCTCATGTATTTATTTTAATGAGGGTAAGATATTTTACAACCCATGTTATTATCATTTTCTTTTAAGATAATAGCAAAAGTTTTCAAAACCTTTGAAAAATCAAACCTGTCATTTTTAGAAAAAGAAACTTAATTTTGAAATTTTGATCTATATATTCTTATAAGAGCCTGTAAATTTAAATTTTGGATTCGGATGTATGACATCAGATTTGTCATGCAAATTAAGTTATCTTGCAACATGATTTTGATAAGACGTATCTTTTGAGTTCTTTCAAAAACAACGAGAATTAATGAATGGCATCATTTTGAGAAGATGTCGGCACTTCTCGATGATAGACATTGAGTTTTGTACTTTTCAATCCGAATGTTCTCAGAGTTAAAATAGAAAATTGATTTATGCACTAAGAACTCCTTGCCTGGAATATATACGTATAAACATAATATGTGAATGTGAAAAGTTTCTTTTTGAAAAGCAAATAAACGAGCCTAGGTACCGAGAGCAAGAGATGCATCATAGCTACAACATGTTAAGGAGTTGCGTAAATAGTTGAGCACGGATTATTTACGTGCGATGTTGGAGCTTTGTGATCTCATCGCTCCAATTGAGATGCAACATATTACCATTCCGACTTGTTGTGGATAATTATCTTTTCGGTACTTTAAACATCCTTCTCCTTTACCTTTATTGAGAAGCAAGTCCCTTTTCTGATACCTAATTGAAATCTTTAAGCTCTGATCAGCTCTCATTATTGCACCACACTCTATTTGATATGCCGGTCCTATGTTCGTCAAGTTGAACCTTGACGACCTATTTTCATGATAGCCCTTCATTATAGGCATGACGGCCATATATGGTCTCTCGATTATAAATCCCCTCTTATGTGTGCGGTGATTGTGTTGTGCTAACTCGATCAACATTGGTCGAGGGGGCTGTAACCTGTTGGTGGTATTAGGGTTCTGGGATATACAAAGCATATACGGTCCAGGTGAAAATAGTTATGTAGTGTATTTTGGAAAAACGGGTATATTATCGGTTCATGTATTCCATCAATAATGAGTTTTTAAGTATCAATTTTATCCGGTGCACGAACATTTTTAAAGTGGTGTTTTGAACTTTTCACAAATTGTGAAAACCTATGATTTAATATCGCCTTATAAAATAGTCATGTACTTCGGCGAAAAATCTTTTTCGATTAAACATTTTGGTAGAAGAGGGAAGATTTTAAATTTGTGGTACTTGAAACTCAAATTCAAATTTTGAAATATTTCAAATTAGTTCCAATATCTTTCAAATTTTAAGAACATAAATTGTTTTATACACTATTAAAAAATAACTTGAAAGCCGATGTGTGAAATAAAACTTCCTCTTCTAAAAAGTATTTACATATTTTGGGCGAAACGTGACTCGCCCCCCTTATCTTGAAAAGATTGTTTTCATAAAATGCAGGCATGATATTATCGTCCTCGACAGAGGTCTAAAAGTCGACTTTACACCCTGTGAGCTCTAGTATTCTGCACCTCGTATATTGACATTTTCTGATATAATAAAAGCACCCGGGCTTGTATATGATACACATGCTTCCTGAATTCTTCATCATTAATTTTCGTGGTGCCTATCTTGGGCATTCGGGGATGCTGACTGAACTTCATGGTGTTACTATGCGATTGCTTATGTAGAATGGTGTTATATGTCTTAGTATGCCAAACATTGGCGGACATGGATGTGGTGATGATTGTTGAAGCAGTGATGTGATTCGTACGACAGCAGTTCATGCTACGGTGAAGGAGTACCCGGATCAGATGATATCCTGTGAAATCTCCTCAGTGGTTACGGCCACGAATGAGGCAAATATACTGAAGACATCTGGAAAGCTCTTGGGCAGTAGAGAAACTAAGGTTCCCGGTGTAATATTCGTGTACGTTATTATCGAGATATTTTATCTCTGGACGTATTCCATTGAGAATTGGTTTGTGAATTTTCCATGTTGTATTTTTTGGTAATTGGAATCATGGGTATATTGGTTTTGGAACTGGTATGTTGATTTTTAGTGATTTTCTAGTTATGTATCTACCGGAATGAGTTCTTTTGGACCGGACTAGTGTTGATGTATAACGCACGCTAACTTATGGGTAGCGCACGCTATCGTAGTCGAACAGAAGGTTTTGGACTGACTTCCAACCAACAGTGCACCACCTTTTGGCCGATAGCGCACGCTAAACTTCAGCCGTAGTGCGCGCTATTCACTCCCAGTATATATATGGGATGCATGTTCTAGAATTGTCATTTTTCTTCTCTCCTTCTTCCTCTCCGGCGGCTGAGCAGTCTTGAGCATAAGGGAGTGTATATTTTGGTCAGATTTCATCATCCAATGACGTTTTTGAGTTCCCAACATCAAGTTAACAACATCTCATCAACTTTCACCGTCCGAATCAAGGTAAAATTAGTTCGAATCCTAGTTCTTCATATTTTAGGGCTTTTGCTAAGAACTTCAATTCTAATCCGTTTGAGCTCTGATTTGTGCTAGATTATGATGTTGTAATCATAATCCTTCAATTTTCCCCAAAGTTCATGGATTAAATTCGAAGTTTTCTTATGTAGTTTGAATACGAACCATGTTGTCTTCGTAGTGTTCGATAGTTTGTCCCTAAGAGTAGAATTTGAAGGAAATCCTTCCGTGTTCATGGTGTGGTATTTGATTCGGTATTTTCTTGTACTAGGATCAAATTGTTGAAGGAGTTCGGACCGTACGTCTTTCCATTCGTTATTCTTGTGTCGTTTCCAATCGAGGCAACTACTTTGATTGCGTTTGATGTACTTCGTGTGAATATGTGAAAAATGTGATTTTGTGAAAAGTGGTAATTTTAGAAATGTGGTTTGTGCCATGTGGTTACTGAGTATGTGGGAACCGAGTTAAAACCAGCGAGGGTCCCCTAGGATCCGTTAGACTGCAAGTATCTGTGGATCACTCTGTGGGGTTGTACAACCAGAGAGGGCCTGACGAGGACTCATTGGGGTGTGTATCTCGTGTGCGGTACATGCAATATCCGTAATTTCTACTACTGTTGTAATATTATTTTATGTGAGTCATATTGTACAGCGTGGAATCTGTACAGTATGGATAAAATAATTGAAGGACTGAGACATCTGTATTGGTATAATTACTACATTTGGTTGACAGTTATATTTGAAGATATTGTGTGTCGGGCGTAACATATGAGAATATTGTTGGAAGGAGTATATGTATTCGGTTGCCGTATGTTCGTGTTCTGTATGTTGAGATGTTGGACAAGAATAGCTGAAAATGGCTAAGTATAGCCTTATTAGTGCACGCTAATATTCAAGCATAGCGCACGCTAAAGGCAAAGGATGGTGCACGCTAGTGCAGACCAGATCAGAAGGAATCTATGTGTGGACCCGACCACTTTTGTTGTGAAGGGTTAGCGCACGCTAATGTATATTGTTAGCGCACGCTAACATCAGATCGGTCCAAAGGGAATCTTATCCTTGTCAGAGCTTTCAGCGTGTGGACCCGTCTTCGGAGCATACAGACAAACGAGTCAACTATGAGTAGCGCACCCTATGGTCGGACACTTGCGTACGCTAGATAGAGGCATTTACGTACGCTATTGCATGGGCATTGCGTACGTAAATCATTGTACGAAGTAAGGCAGTAGCCTCTGGACTTCGATAGCGCACGCTAGCAAAGACATTTAGCACACGCTAAGCATGTAACGTACGCTAAATGAAGATGTTAGCACACTCAAGTAATGTACAGTATATATATGAGTAGTTGGCTATTATTCTTCATTTTCGTCCATTCCTTCCTTGCAACCGATAGAGAGAGTTCTTAGAGAGATGATTGAAGTTCCAAACACTGGATTATGGTGGAGTTAATCATTCATAACAACATTTGAAGCTTGGAAGTGATTGAGAATGGATTCAACCTTGGAAATCAATTCATTCCTTCAAAGAGGTAATTACTCTTCACCTTTGGATTTCATTTTGGATTGAATGTTGATGTTATTGAGTTGATGATTATCATATAAGCAAGTTGATAAACATGATTATGAGATGGATTACCAGAGTATGATGATATTAATATGATTCTTGTGGTTTGAATTGTTTAGTTCGTTTTCTTGAGATAAGTTGGTTAATTCTTCTCCTCCTTTGCGGATGTCGATGTCATTGTTGATGATTACTCTCTGTAATGTTAGATTATGGAAGTGTTGTTATGGTTCTTGGTATTCATATGTTGACATTGAAGAAGAAGATCATCTATGAATATATGACTTGGATTATGAGTTGGATGATTGTTTTTATGTTAAAGGATATCGAATTTTGTTGTTTTGATAGCTATGAACATGGTTTAGAATCACTTAGTGTTCTTGATAATCGCATATGTTGATCGATACTTGTAAGGCATGCATCTATACATCATTAGCGCACGCTAAGCTTACTGGCTAGCGCACGCTAATTGAAACGACTTAGCGCACGCTACGTTAAGTGATTAACATGCGCTAAGGGGACATGCAGTGTAGTATATTCCGTTTCGGTTATAAATTCGTGATCGTTTAAGTTGGATTGATCAGACTTGTGGTAAACCGAGATATTGTTGCGTCGTTGGGTTTGTGAATTGGGGCAAGTACTCTAATCATTTTTATCATTTTTCCGATCATGTTGTGATACATTTATGTATTGTTGTTGTCATGCATTTGTGCATTGTTGTTGTCGTAAATTGTGTACAGTTGTTTTGTGCAGTTGTGCATTGTTGTCATATGTCCACCATGCGTTGGTCCGACGGTATCAACATGGGATATCTATAGCTGTGTGCGATGGATCGTTGGACAGGTATTTTCACCATGCATTGGTCCGACGGGATCATCATGGGAATCTACAGTTGTGTGCGCTGGATCGTTGAATTACCATGTGTTGTTGTTGTTGTGCATATGTATATTATGGGTTTGCCATTAGTATATATTGTTGTTATTGATGTGATCATATTGACGTTGTTATATGAGTATGCATTTGTAGGTCTTGTGTTAGGACCGTGTCCGTATGTTGTGTTGATCTGATCTTGGATTAGACTAATGTGATTTCGTCGTGGCATTTTATATCTTGAGGTATGTTGCGTATTTCCTTTGGTATTTGTCTTTTGATGGACAATCGATTATCGTGTTGGGATTTGATGACGTTATTACGATGGATCGAATTGGTCAGAGTTGGTACATTTCCGTATTGCGAGTTATGATGATGTTTTGAGAATTTTGGGTATTGCTTGAGGTACCGTATAGATGTTTTGTTTGAGTTTATTGATTAATCGAGATTACGAGATGTGCATTGTGTTAATGGTTATTCCGATGAGAAGTATTCGAGTAAGTAAAGTTACGACAGTAAGATTACATCAATAGTATTCTTACTTCGTATCTCATTGGTATGTAATTATTGACGTGATGTGATGGTTATCATTGTTGGATATTATGGCTGACCCCGTCGTGGGCTTTCTTTTTAGGTTCTTGGAATATAAAGCTTGTAGCGGTCGTGGAGAGATGAGCTTCCCGGAGGATACTGGCTATGGCATTTATTTGTGTAGTGAGTTTCCTAATCAGTTCTTGTATTCCGCTGCTATAGTATTTTAATTGTTTGTTTGTTTCCGCTGCGTGAGTATTTTTAAATGGCCGTTTGGTATGTGGTAACTTAGGTTACTTTGGCAATTGTTTTCTAAACTATTTTGTTGGCACGTGTAAGCGATAGCTTAACGTATGTTTTTAAACTGTTGAGTTTTGGCATTTTGGGCCTTGTGGTTTCAAATGAGATTTTTACAACGGTTTTGATAAACGGATTTTATAAAGTTTTAGAATGTTTTAAATAGATAATACCATTGTTAGCCTATTGGGCATTTGTAAATTTTTACAAAAATTTCCTTCAGCCTTATGGGTTCCATCCCGGGGCCCACGGTGCTGTAATATTCCTGGATGGCTCTTGGGGTGTTACAGAATATGGTATCGGAGCTTAGGTTGTGATAACCTAGGCAGTCGGGTTGAGTTGGGTCGTACTTTTGTCGTGTCATTCGAGTTGTCGGTTGACAAGTGTTTGAGCTGTGGGTTTTTGTTGTTCACTCGGGCTTGTGCGTTATGTGATTTACCAGTGTAGTACTGGGGTTTTCTACTTTATAAACTCAGGACTTGAGATCTAGAAGGGTTTTCTACTTTATAAACTTCTTGTAATGTGGAACGGGATATGGGCATAGACCCTAATGTTTCAAAAGGCTTTTCGGTTTTCTTAAAACTCCCGAGATTTGTAAAAAACTTTATCAATCGTTTATCTATTTCGTTTCTGCCTTTCGGAGTTTTGGTTTACTTCTTCAAATGAAACTTATCGGGAAATCTTTAGCTATGTTGATTTGTTTCAATGTTTTGTCATAACATAGTTGAGGTGATTCAGGATGTGTTAATGATCGACGTTATGAGTCATGTGTGGAAAAGGAGTTTTTGTCGGAGTCTATACATTAAGATTTTAGATCGTGTCGTTTTCCGATGGAATGTCAGTGGAATCGGTGACGAACCGAATTGGTATACAGGAGTATGGATGTGGTCAATCATTTGCATAATTTCATTTTATTTAATCATGTGTATTGGAAAAGAATTGTTATCAAATACTTGGCATTAGCTAGACTATTTCATTTTTCGAAAATTGATTTCGTGGTCTAACGAAAATTTATGTTTTGAGTTTTGAAAATTTATGTTTTGACTTTCGAAAATTTTTCTTCTTGACGAGACTATATGATCTCAAACTGGTTTTGAAAATGTGACGGATATACATACGCATTTAGTGCATAGTGCATATCATGGTGAAGTTATGAGTGTGACTCACAAACTTGATAATACATCAGTATGGTACGATGAAAAGAGATTTGAACTTTAGTATGGTAGTTTGGTTATCCAGGGATGATCGGTTGATTGATCAGATAAAATAATTATACTGCTTGTTGTAGATTCATGTACAAATGTAATTTTAGAACTTTAGATTTTGTGAAACCGGGACATATGTGCTATGTGATTCCATTGGTACGGTAGTAGCGCGAATTTACCATAGTGATTATTGAACGATTCCTTTGTAAGTGTGAATTTGGGGATGGTGATCCCAGGATGGTTGTTTTGGGTAATGATTGGTCGTTCCCAGTCCATGTATGATTGGATATGTTCGACGGGTTGTGATTGGTTGTTCGTATGCCGAGGGGTCTGTTCCTTGAGATCCACTGTATGTGATTGACATGTCGTTTTGAGAACTTTATTCATTCGTATATTGGTTTCCATAGTTCTATGTTGATCGTGTTGGAGTTCACTGTGTGAGGGTATTCTTTATTATCGTTGATCGTTCGTTGGTTATATTGGAGTTTATCATGTCGATGATATTCTCAGTTAATTTATTGGTTGATCATTGCTGGTGATCATCTGAGCGTTCAGATTTTGTGTCGATATTTTGAGATTTGTTGCTAATGTGTTGGGCAGTTGTTTCACAGATGTATCATGTATTATTGTTTTTTAGCAGATTGGGACTTGATTGTGTAATTAGGCAGACAGGATTTGAAACGGATAGATTATTTCATCCGAAGATGATATATTTTGTTAAGACTCATGGCATTGTGATCGTAAGCGTGTTGAGGCTTTACAGTGAAGTCACTTGCTAGTATCTCAGGAGATCGTCGACTTTGCGCATTTGTAAGTATGCTATTTTCGTTATTCGGTAATAATGATGATCGATTGTTGTCGTGATAGTTTTGGGAAATTTTGGGTTGAACGGTTTGTTTGTTTCTTTGTGACGGATTGCAAGTTTCGAGGACGAAACTTATTTTAAGTGTAATATCCACAGTTTCGATTTTTTGGTAATTTTCTTTTTTGGAGGAAGTCCATCTTAGAGACTCCCTTGTGACCGTTTCGTCATTCTGAGAATATTTAATTCTACACTTTTCGTCATCCGAGTTCGTCTCAGTGTCGTTATGTTGTTCTTAAGCGACTTTTTCATGTATGAGTTCGACTTTGTAAAATCACCATAAATTATTGGAAACTCCAAAAATTCTGAATCTTTTCAATATTATAGAGCATTAAGTTAGCTTTCCAATGGTTCAAACGGTGAGTCAATCGGAGTCCGGACGAAGGAGTTATGGTCGAAATATCTAAGACTGCACCGTGTGCCTTTTGGTGCTGGAGCGGGCTGTACCGCGGCCCCTGCTGGCCAGGCCACGGCACTTAGATGGCTGGGAACATTTTTTTTAGCCGCGGGCAATGGAACACTCAGTCTGGGCCACGGCACACGGGTCAGATCACCCATTTTCAGCGTATTTTTGGAGGAAGGAAGCTCATTTCATCCTCCTCTTCGTTTCTCCTCTCCTTGGGCGATTATTGGGCGAATTCTTGGGCGATTTATCATCATCAATCTCAGAGATTTCATCCTCCTTGAGTTCTTGGTGTGGTTTAAAAACATCTTTTTGGATTCTTCATCCCAAATCTAAGGTAAATTTTTCAACATCTTGGATTTCGATTTTTATGTGGGATATGATGATTTGGATGTTGTAATCATGATATGTGAAGGGATATACGTATGATTATGAGTTTTTATGAATTATCATTGGATTGTTGGAGGATTATTCAAGAACATGTTGAATGTTGATTTTGGAATTGGGGGTTTCGATTAGATGTTGTTGGAATCTCGAATTGTGTATTCCTATGAGAATATTGATTGTATATAAAATGTTTTGTTGGATTGAATCATGCATTAGAGGTTTGGTACCGATATAATCGAGATTGGTTGTAAACAATTGGAGGTTGTCTACAACGTGTTTGTTGAATTGCTTCAATGAGTTTGGGTATTGTTGTATCGACTTTTGAGTTGGTTGTGATCATGCTTGATTCGTATATTAAGCGAATCGTTGGTAATTGTGTTATTCAAGGTTGTTTCGAGGACCGACAATCACTTTAAGGATGTTGCTAGTGGAAGGACTTTCTCACCGTCGGTTTGAGGCAAGTTTTATACTTGTACTATTCAATGATATTAATGTTATCATATATGTGTATTAATGTGTTGTATCATTCCGAGACTTAGTCTCTTCATGAGTTCATTGATATTAGGGGATCGTTCGATACGATACTCTTCGGCAATTATGCCAAATGTTTATTATTGTTCATTAATGGCCGATTCAAGGCATTGGGATACTCGTTGTTAATGTTATTGTCGATAGACGGTTCGCGGTATCGATGTATCGATTGTTGTTGATATTGATGTCGATCTAAGACATTGTTGTAATCATTGTTATTAATGTTGGCGTCCTGTCATTTATGTTGTATTGGCCGATTGAAGGCATTGTCGTAATTCATTACTTATCCTTGTCGTCAGTAACCGATTAAGGTGCCGAGGCATTCATTGTATCATTGTTATCGATTGGCCGTCCTAAGGCAATCAAGGAGTTCAATCATTCATTGTATCATTGTTATCGATTGGCCGTTCTAAGGCAATCGAGGAGTTCAATCATGCATTGTATCATTGTCATCGATTAGCCATTCTAAGGCAATCGAGGTGCTCAATTACTCATTGTATCATTGTTATCGATTGTCCGTTCTAAGGCAATCGAGGTGCTCAATCATTCGTTGTATCATTGTTATCGATTGGCCATTTTTAGGCAATAGAGGTATTGAATCATCCGCTGCATCATTGTTATCGGTTGGCCATTCTAAGGCAATCAAGGTATTGAATTGGGGCTGTCGAGGATAGTTCCCATCCATTGTGTCGTTGTTATGGATTGACCATTCTAAGGTAATCGAGGTATTGAATTGGGACCGCCGAGGACGGTGCCCATCCGTGAGTCATCATTATCGTGTTGGCCGAATCAAGGCAGCACACTATCATTCTCGTGAATTCGGTAATCTTCGGATCGTTGCCGTTTGTGATTAATTATATTTTGGAGGCTAGTCTGGGCTAGTGCTCATTATGGGTAAGCTTGGGGCTTGAACCTTCGCGGTTGGCTTCCCAACACCTACAGCTCAGTTGGTCACAGTCGTGTTTATGATCTTATTATGGGTAAGCTTAGGGCTTGAACCTTCGCGGTTGGCTTCCCAACACCTACAACTCAGTAGGTCAGGGTCGTGTTTATGATCTTATTATGGGTAATCTTGGGGCTTGAACCTCCGCGGTTGGCTTCCCAACACCTACAGCTCAGTAGGTCACGGTCGTATTTTTGATCTTATTATGGGTAATTTTGGGGCTTGAACCTTCGTGGTTGGCTTCCCGATACCTACAGCTCAGTAGGTCACGGTCGTGGTTATGATCTTATTAGCCCTCATTAACTACAGCTTCGGGCTGTTCTGGTTTCAGTGTTTATGTTAATTGAGGTCTTTATGATGTCTTGATAATTTCATTGGAGCCTTCGGGCATTGTGATTCATATTTAATTCCGTTCTGGTTTGGTTCATCTTCATGTAATTCATTGTGATTCATCTTTAATTCAGTTCTGGTTTGGTTCATGTTGTGTAATTCATTGTGGTACTCTGTGATTATGATTCGTCGTTGGGCACTTATGTTTTACCCTGTCGAACAGGTATTAATAGTATGCCGTGGGCATAGTATTTCACGAATGCTCGGTTCTTACCTTGGGTTGTGAGCATATCATATTATTATTATCATTGTACCATTTCATTCTGCCTTTGGATGCATATCATGTTATACATGTATTTGATGTTCATTATCTGGATGACTGACCCCGTTGGGGCGGAACATGTTTTCATGTTTTAGGTGCTTGCGAGGAGAGAGTTGAGATATAGGGGCATGATGATGGCGACGAGGCATTCGAGCGATACTAGTCTGAGTTGTTCATGTTTGTCATTCAGTTGGAGTGTTCTCCAGTTTGCCACTCATTGTCAATATGTATTACCCGAGCAGATGCTCGTGGATGTTGTTGTATTTTTATTTTTGGCCGTGTAGGACCATCGTTGTCGTTGAAATTCCTTATCGGAATATTGTGTCAGATATCATGGTAGGGATTGTGATCTCCCTTGTTGGTTAATTTAATGTATTTTAGTCATGTTTCGCCTAGTGGATCTCCGGGTGTGGGGTCCACGGCACTGTAATAACCCAATGGGATTTGGGGGTGTTACAGAAGATGGTATCAGATAATTGGGTTGTGAGATACCCTGATATGTGAGTTATGTGGCTCTACCGATGCGGTAGTAGTGGGACTGTCAGGTTATGACAATCTAGTCAGTCGGGTTTTGTGAGTCGTAATATTAGTACGACTGCACAAGTCATTCATTCATCGAGTCGTCGTCAGTGAAGACTAGTATCGCGAGACCTCGAAGCTTCGTATGACCTGTGTAAGGACTCGATTCTCTTTATGTTCATACATTCATTATGTCATTAATTATACATGCTTTGTTGAAACCTATATGTGATCTTAGTGTTATGATTGATTCATGACATTGTTTTGGAGCACGTGTGACTTATATAAGCGTTAAGGATCAACTCATTCATCAGTTAATAATCCTCAATCATCATTTTGATCTTGTCGATCATGTTAATTCATTCATCACTTAGTCAATCTCATTGTTCAGTTAATTCATGCATCACTCAGTCAATCTCATTATTCAGTTAATTCATTCATCACTCAGTCAATCTCGTCGCTCAGTTAATTTATTCATCACTCAGTCAATCTCATTGTTCAGTTAATTCATTAATCATCCAGTCCATCTCACGGTTCAGTTGTTGATCTTGTGGATCGAATTTTCAACCTTGTTAACTTGTTCAAGGTAATCATTTCAGGAATTTCATCAGATAATCATGTTACCTCACTTTATCTTTCATGCGATCTTATCATATTTCGGCGTTATGTCGACGATCATTTTATTGCATTATTAATGCATTCATTGTGTTATGGCGTGTATGCTCATTGTTATCATTCCATCACGTGATCATAATGCGATATTCATGCTGGATCTATAATTATCATGTGGCTTTCCTGCTTCAGTATGGATAGAGCTATCATAGGACGCAGGGGAAGAGACCGCGGTGCGGGCCGAAACCCGGGATCTCGTGTGAATGCCCATACGAATGCGAGAGATAACATGTGTTCATCAGTTAGCTATGCTACTCATTCACTGTCAGATAATCACTCACTGTCAGGGAGTCGTACCCGAGAAGCAGCTCAATCGGAAGGTGATCGAGCGGACCCATTCATATGCATGCAGGGCATGATGGCCCAGATGACTCAGATGACGCGGATGATGGAGACCATGCAGACCTCGATGGTTCGTGGCCCACCGCAACATGGATTCGAGGTGCCGTTTCATAGACAGACTCGAGGAGTGAATCAGATTGTTGGCGATATCTCTCATCAGAGACCGCCTACTTTTGATGGTTCGTCAGAACCAGCTGATATTGTTCATTGGCTTGAGCATTTTGATAAACTCTTCGACATGGTTCAATGTCCGGAAGAGAGTAAAGTGGCAATAGAAGCTTATTACTTGAGTAAATGTGCTTATTCGTGATGGCTTTCTGTGAAACCCGCCGATCGCGATTGTGGTTGGACTGAGTTCAAGACTCTCATGTTAGAGAGGTATTATCCGGCTCCACTTCGTGAAGCCAAGTTTTCAGAGGTTTTGATCCCCGAATCCGTCGAGGACGAGGGTGTTATTGTCATTGCAGAGAAGTTTCAGGGACTACTTCAGTTTGCTTCGTCAGTTATCCATACTGAGGCGGATAAGATCAAATATTTTAGCAAGAGGCTAAATCCGCAGTTGAGGATGCAGTTGTTTGATCACAATTGTAATTCACTTAGTGAGTTCATCGGGAAGGCTCTTGGAGCAGAGCTTTTGATCAAGGAGCTTACTTAGAAGCATCCTTCAGTTTCTTCGAGTGAGAGGACTAGAATGACGGCTCGTTCAGAGGGACATCGGGCTCCGACATCCAAGAGGTCATTTTCTAGTCGTCTTCGTGCGGAGGGAGCATCCTCTTCTAAGGCAACGAGTTCGACCGTTGTTTGCTTTAACTGTGATGTAATAGGACATCGCAGTACCCGGTGCTCGATGCAAGCCGTTATTTGTTTCCTGTGTGGGAGACATGGACACCTTCAGAAATACTGCAGGAGTTCTAGTGCCGGTAGATCTCGAGAGAGCTCAAGGGACTCGAGAGACTTTGTTACTCCATCTCGTGCTTCATTCAAGGGTTCCTATCAGGCTTCGAGAGCCCGAGGTAAGGACATTCATCTCCGGTTTTGAGCAAGTTAATTCTTGCTCGGTAATAGGATAATCATTCATTTCATTGTCGTTCATTCATTCATATAATTCATTCATCATATATCAATCACGTTGAGACTTAAAATTATCAAACTAATCATTCAATTCACGGGAAACAATGGTTCCAATCATTTCATTTGAGCTATCACTCATTACGTTATCATTTCACCCCGGTGAGTCAATCTTGATCCTTGTTAGATTTCGATTCGTTATCATTCATTGTGATCATTCTTGTTCGTTGATTTTTCCTGGCGGGATATTGCTTCTCCCTAATTTTTTTAAGTTTCGGGACAAAACTTCTTTTAAGGGGGGTAGTATGTAATATCCGCAGTTTCGATTTTTCGGTAATTTTCGTTTTTGGAGGAAGTCCATCTTAGAGACTCCCTTGTTAACGTTTCGTCATTCCGAGAATATTTAATTCTACACTTTTCGTCATCTGAGTTCGTCTCGGTGTCGTTCTGTTGTTCTTAAGCGACTTTTCCATGTATGAATTCGACTTTGTAAACTCACCATAAATTATTGGAAACTCCTAAAATTCTGAATCTTCTCAATATTATAGAGCATTAAGTTAGCTTTCCAATGGTTCAAACGTTGAGTCAATCGGAGTCCGGACGAAGGAGTTATGATAGAAATAGCTAATACTGCACCGTGTGCCTTTTGGTGCTGGAGCGGGCTGTACCGCGGGCCGCGGCACTAAGATGGCTGGGAGCATATTTTTTAGCTGCGGGCCGCACCACACTAAGTCCGGGCCGCGGCACACGGGTCAGATCACCCTTTTTCAGTGGATTTTTGGAGGAAGGAAGCTCATTTCATCCTCCTCTCCGTTTCTCTTCTCCTTGGGTGATTTTTGGGCGAATTCTTGGGCGATTATCATCATCAATCTCAGAGATTTCATCCTCCTTGAGTTATTGGTGTGGTTTAACAACATCTTTTTGGATTCTTCATCCCAAATATAAGGTAAATTTTTCAACATCTTGGATTTCGATTTTTAGTTGGGATATGATGATTTGGATGTTACAATCATGATATGTGAAGGGATATACATATGATTAAGAGTTTTTATGAATTATCATTGGATTTTCGGAGGATTATTCAAGAACATGTTGGATGTTGACTTTCGAATTGGGGGTTTCGATTAGATGTTGTTGGAATCTCGAATTGTGTATTCCTATGAGAATATTGATTGTAGATAAGATGTTTTGTTGGATTGAATCATTCATTGGAGGTTTGGTATCGATATAATCGAGATTGGTTGTAAACAATTGGAGGTTGTCTACAACGTGTTTGTTGAATTGCTTCAATGATTTTGGGTAATGTTGTATCGACTTTTGAGTTGGTTGTGATCATGCTTGATTCGTATATTAAGTGAATCCTTGGTAATTGTGTTATTCAAGGTTGTTTCGAGGACCGATAATCACTTTAAGGATGTTGCTCGTGGAAGGACTTTCTCGCCGTAGGTTTGAGGCAAGTTTTATACTTGTACTAGTCGATGAGATTAATGTTATCATATATGTGTATTAATGTGTTGTATCATTCCGAGACTTAGTCTCTTCATGAGTTCATTGATATTAGGGGATCGTTCGATACGATACTCTTCGGAAATTATGCCAAATGTTTATTATTGTTCATTAATGGCCGGGTCAGGGCATTTGGATACTCGTTGTTAATGTTGTCGATAGCCGGTTCGCGATATCGATGTATCGATTGTTGTTGATATTGATGTCGATCTAAGACATTGTTGTGTTCATTGTTATTAATGTTGGTGTCCTGTCATTTATGTTGTATTGTACGATTGAAGGCATTGTCGTAATTCATTCCTCATCCTTGTCGTCGGTAACCGATTAAGGTGCCGAGGCATTCATTGTATCATTGTTATCGATTGGCCGTCCTAATGCAATCAAGGAGTTCAATCATTCATTGTATCATTGTTATCGATTGGCTATTCTAAGGCAATCGAGGAGTTCAGTCATGCATTGTATCATTATCATCGATTAGCCGTTCTAAGGCAATCGAGGTGCTCAATTACTCATTGTATCATTGTTATCGATTTTACGTTCTAAGGCAATCGAGGTGCTCAATCATTAGTTGTATCATTGTTATCGATTGGTCGTTTTAAGGCAATAGAGGTATTGAATCATCCGCTTCATCATTGTTATCGGTTGGCCATTCTAAGGCAATCGAGGTATTGAATTGGGGTTGTCGAGGATAGTTCCCATCCGTTGTGTCGTTGCTATCGATTGACCATTCTAAGGTAATCGAGGTATTGAATTGGGACCGCCGAGGATGGTGCTCATCCGTGAGTCATCATTATCGTGTTGGCCGACTCAAGGCAGCACACTATCATTCTCGTGGATTCGGTAATCTTCGGATCATTTCCGTTTGTGATTAATTATATTTTGGAGGCTAGTCTCGGCTAGTGCTCATTATGGGTAAGCTTGGGGCTTGAACCTTCGCGGTTGGCTTCCCAACACCTACAGCTCAGTAGGTCACGGTCGTGTTTATGATCTTATTATGGGTAAGCTTGGGGCTTGAACCTTCGCGGTTGGCTTCCCAACACCTACAGCTCAGTAGGTCAGGGTCGTGTTTATGATCTTATTATGGGTAAGCTTGGGGCTTGAACCTTCGCGGTTGGCTTCCCAACACCTACAGCTCAGTAGGTCACGGTCATGTTTATGATCTTATTATAGGTATGCTTGGGGCTTGAACCTTCGCGGTTGGCTTCACAACACCTACAGCTCAGTAGGTCACGGTCGTGTTTATGATCTTATTATGGGTAAGTTTGGGGCTTGAACCTTCGTGGTTGGCTTCCCGACACCTACAGCTCAGTAGGTCACGGTCGTGGTTATGATCTTATTAGCCCTCATTAACTACAGCTTCGGGCTGTTCTGGTTTCAGTGTTTATGTTGATTGACAGCTTCGGCTGAGTGACTTTCAGGTCTTTATGATGTCTTAATAATTTCATTGGAGCCTACGGGCATTGTGATTCATATTTAATTCCGTTCCGGTTTGGTACATCTTCATGTAATTCATTTTGATTCATATTTAATTCAGTTCTGGTTTGGTTCATGTCGTGTAATTCATTATGGTACTCTGTGATTATGATTCGCCGTTGGGCACTTATGTTTTAACGTGTCGAACAGGTATTAATAGTATGCCGTGGGCATAGTATTTCATGAATCTCGGTTCTTACCTTGGGTTGTGAGCATATCATATTATTATTATCATTGTACCGTTTCATTCTGCCTTTGGATGCATATCATGTTATACATGTATTTGATGTTCATTATCTGGATGACTGACCCCGTGGGGGCGGAACATGTTTTCATGTTTTAGGTGCTTGCGAGGAGAGAGTTGAGACACAGGGGCATGATGATGGCGACGAGGCATTCGAGCGATACTAGTCTGAGTTGTTCATGTTTGTCCGTCAGTTGGAGTGTTCTCCAGTTTGCCAGTCATTGTCATTATGTATTACCCGAGCAGATGCTCGTGGATGTTGTTGTATTTTTATTTTTGGCCGTGTAGGCCCATCGTTGTCGTTGAAATTCCTTATCGGAATATTGTGTCAGATATCATGGTAGGGACTGTGATCTCCCTTGTTGGTTAATTTAATGTATTTTAGTCATCTTTCGCCTGGTGGATCTCCGGGTGTGGGGTCCACGCCACTGTAATAACCCAATGGGATTTGGGGGTGTTACAGAAGATGGTATCAGAGAATTGGGTTGTGAGATACCCTGATATGTGAGTTATGTGGCTCTACCGACGCGGTAGTAGTGGGACTGTCAGGTTATGACAATCTAGTCAGTCGGGTTTTATGAGTCGTAATATTAGTACGACTGCACGAGTCATTCATTCATCGAGTCATCGTCAGTGAAGACTAGTATCGCGAGACCTCGAAGCTTCGTATGACCTGTGTAAGGACTCGATTCTCTTTATGTTCATACATTCATTATGTCATTAATTATACATGCTTTGTTGAAACCTATATGTGATCTTAGTGTTATGATTGATTCATGACTAATTGTTTTGGAGCACGTGTGAGTTGTATAAGCGTTAAGGATCAACTCATTCATCAGTTAATAATCCTCAATCATCATTTTGATCTTGTCGATCATGTTAATTCATTCATCACTTAGTCAATCTCATTGTTCAGTTAATTCATGCATCACTCAGTCAATCTCATTATTCAGTTAATTCATTCATCACTCAGTCAATCTCATCGCTCAGTTAATTCATTCATCACTCAGTCAATCGCATTGTTCAGTTAATTCATTAATCATCCAGTCCATCTCACGGTTCAGTTGTTGATCTTGTGGATCGAATTTTCAACCTTGTTAACTTGTTCAAGGTAATCATTTCAGGAATTTCATCAGATAATCATGTTACCTCACTTGATCTTTCATGAGATCTTATCATATTCCGGCGTTATGTCGACGATCATTTTATTGCATTATTAATGCATTCATTCTGTTATAGCGTGTATGCTCATTGTTATCATTCCGTCACGTGATCATAATGCGATATTCATGCTGGATCTATAATTATCATGTGGCTTTCCTGCTTCAGTATGGATAGAGCTGTCAGAGGACGCAGGGGAAGAGACCGCGGTGCGGGCCGAAACCCGGGATCTCTTGTGAATGCCCGTGCGAATGCGAGAGATAACATGTGTTCATCAGTTAGCTATGCTACTCATTCACTGTCAGATAATCATTCACTGTCAGGGAGTCGTACCCGAGAAGCAGCTCAATCGGAAGGTGATCGGGTGGACCCATTCATATGCATGCAGGGAATGATGGCCCAGATAACTCAGATGACGCAGATGATGGAGACCATGCAGACCTTGATGGTTCGTGGCCCACCGCAACATGGATTCCAGGTGCCGTTTCATGGACAGACTGGAGGAGTGAATCATATTGTTGGCGATATCTCTCGTCAGAGACCGCCTACTTTTGAGGGTTCGTCGGAACCAGCTGATATTGTTCATTGGCTTGAACGTTTTGATAAACTCTTCGACATGGTTCAGTGTCCGGAAGAGAGTAAAGTGGCAGTAGCGGCTTATTACTTGAGTAAATGTGCTTATTCGTGGTGGCTTTCTGTGAAACCCGCCGATCGCGATTGTGGTTGGAGTGAGTTCAAGACTCTCATGTTAGAGACGTATTATCCGGATCCATTTCGTGAAGCCAAGTTGTCAGAGGTTTTGAACCCAGAATCCATCGAGGACGAGGGTGTTATTGTCATTGCTGAGAAGTTTCAGGGACTGCTTCAGTTTGCTTCGTCAGTTATCCATACTGAGGCGGATAAGATCAAATATTTTAGCAAGAGGCTAAATCCGCAGTTGAGGATGCAGTTGTTCGATCGCAATTCTAATTCACTTAGTGAGTTCATCGGGAAGGCTCTTGGAGCAGAGCTTTTGATCAAGGAGCTTACTCAGAAGCATCCTTCAGTTTCTTCAAGTGAGAGGACTAGAATGCCGGCTCGTTCAGAGGGACATCGGGCTCCGACGTCCAAGAGGTCATTTTCAAGTCGTCTTCTTACGGAGGGAGCATCCTCTTCTATGGCAACGAGTTCAACCGTTGTTTGCTTTAACTGTGATGTAATAGGACATCGCAGTACTCGGTGCTCGATGCAGGCCGTTATTTGTTTCCGGTGTGGGAGACATGGACACCTTCAGAAATACTGCAAGAGTTCTAGTGCCGGTAGATCTCTAGAGAGCTCAAGGGCCTCGAGGGACTTTGTTACTCCAGTTCGTGCTTCATTCAAGGGTTCCTATCAGGCTTCGAGAGCCCGAGGTAAGGACATTCATCTCCGGTTTTGAGCAAGTTAATTCTTGCTCGGTAATAGGATAATCATTCATTTCATTGTCGTTCATTCATTCATATAATTCATTCATCATATATCAATCACGTTGAGACTTATAATTATCAAACTAATCATTCAATTCACGGGAAATAATGATTCCAATCATTTCATTTGCGCTATCACTCATTACGTTCTCATTTCACCCCGGTGAGTCAATCTTGATCCTTGTTGGATTTCGATTCGTTATCATTCATTGTGATCATTCTTGTTCGTGTGTATCTCGTTGATTTTTCCTGGCGGGATATTGCTTCTCCCTAATTGTTTTAAGTTTCGGGACAAAACTTCTTTTAAGGGGGGTAGTATGTAATATCCGCAGTTTCGATTTTTCGGTAATGTTATTTTTTGGAGGAAGTCCATCATAGAGACTCCCTTGTTACCGTTTCGTCATTCCGAGAATATTTAATTCTACACTTTTCGTCATCCGAGTTCGTCTCGGTGTCGTTCTGTTGTTCTTAAGCGAGTTCGACTTTGTAAAATCACCATCAATTATTGGAAACTCCTAAAATTCTGAATCTTTTCAATATTATAGAACATTAAGTTAGCTTTCCAATGGTTCAAACGGTGAGTCAATTGGAGTCCGGACGAAGGAGTTATGGTCGAAATAGCTAAGACTGCACCGTGTGCCTTTTGGTGCTGGAGCGGGCTGTACCGCGGGCCGCGGCACTAAGATGGCTGGGAGCATTTTTTTTAGGCCGCGGGACGCGCCACACTAAGTCCGGGCTGCGGTACACGGGTCAGATCACCCTTTTTCAGCGGATTTTTGGAGGAAGGAAGCTCATTTCATCCTCCTCTTCGTTTCTCCTCTCCTTAGGCGATTTTTGGGCGAATTCTTGGGCGATTTATCATCATCAATCTTAGAGATTTCATCCTCCTTGAGTTCTTGGTGTGGTTTAACAACATCTTTTTGGATTCTTCATCCCAAATCTAAGGTAAATTTTTCAACATCTTGGATTTCGATTTTTAGTTAGGATATGATGATTTAGATGTTATCATCATGATATGTGAAGGGATATACGTATGATTATGAGTTTTTATGAATTATCATTGGATTGTTGGAGGATTATTCAAGAACATGTTGGATGTTGATTTTGGAATTGGGGGTTTCGATTAGATGTGGTTGGAATCTCGAATTGTGTATTCCTATGAGAATATTGATTGTATATAAGATGTTTTGTTGGATTGAATCATTCACTGGAGGTTTGGTATCGATATAATCGAGATTGGTTGTAAACAATTGGAGGTTGTCTACAACGTGTTTGTTGAATTGCTTCAATGAGTTTGGGTACTGTTGTATCGACTTTTGAGTTGGTTGTGATCATGCTTGATTCGTATATTAAGCGAATCCTTGGTAATTGTGTTATTCAAGGTTGTTTCGAGGATCGATAATCACTTTAAGGATGTTGCTCGTGGAAGGACTTTCTCGCCGTAGGTTTGAGGCAAGTTTTATACTTGTACTAGTCAATGAGATTAATGTTATCATATATGTGTATTAATGTGTTGTATCATTCCGAGACTTAGTCTCTTCATGAGTTCATTGATATTAAGGGATCGTTCGATACGATACTCTTCGGCAATTATGCCAAATGTTTATTATTGTTCATTAATGGCCGGTTCAAGGCATTGGGATACTCGTTGTTAATGTTATTGTCGGTAGCCGGTTCGCGATATCGATGTATCGATTGTTGTTGATATTGATGTCGATCTAAGACATTGTTGTAATCATTATTATTAATGTTGGTGTCCTGTCATTTATGTTGTATTGGCCGATTGAAGGCATTGTCGTAATTCATTCCTCATTCTTGTCGTCGGTAACCGATTAAGGTGCCGAGGCATTCATTGTATCATTGTTATCGATTGGCCGTCCTAAGGCAATCAAGGAGTTCAATCATTCATTGTTTCATTGTTATCGATTGACTGTTCTAAGGCAATCGAGGAGTTCAATCATGCATTGTATCATTGTCATCGATTATCCGTTCTAAGGCAATTGAGGTGCTCAATTACTCATTGTATCATTGTTATCGATTGTCCGTTCTAAGGCAATCGAGGTTCTCAATCATTCGTTGTATCATTGTTATCGATTGGCCGTTTTAAGGCAATAGAGATATTGAATCATCCGCTGCATCATTGTTATCGGTTAGCCATTCTAAGGCAATCGAGGTATTGAATTGGGGCTGTCGAGGATAGTTCCCATCCGTTGTGTCGTTGTTATCGATTGACCATTCTAAGGTAATCGAGGTATTGAATTGGGACCGCCGAGGATGGTGCTCATCCGTGAGTCATCATTATCGTGTTGGCAGACTCAAGGCAGCACACTATCATTCTCGTGAATTCGGTAATCTTCGGATCGTTTCCGTTTGTGATTAATTATAATTTGGAGGCTAGTCTCGGCTAGTGCTCATTATGAGTAAGCTTGGGGCTTGAACCTTCGCGGTTGGCTTCCCAACACCTACAGCTAAGTAGGTCACGGTCGTGTTTTGATCTTATTATGGGTAAGCTTGGGGCTTGAACCTTTGCGGTTGGCTTCCCGACACCTACAGCTCAGTAGGTCAGGGTCGTGTTTATGATCTTATTATGGGTAAGATTGGGGCTTGAACCTTCGCGGTTGGCTTCCCAACACCTACAGCTCAGTAGGTCACGATCATGTTTATGATCTTATTATGGGTATGCTTGGGGCTTGAACCTTCACAGTTGGCTTCCCAACACCTACAGCTCAGTAGGTCACGGTCGTGTTTATGATCTTATTATGGGTAAGTTTGGAGCTTGAACCTTCGCGGTTGGCTTCCCGACACCTACAGCTCAGTAGGTCACGATCATGGATATGATCTTATTAGCCCTCATTAACTACAGCTTCGGGCTGTTCTGGTTTCAGTGTTTATGTTGATTGACAGCTTCGGCTGAGTGACTTTAAGGTCTTTATGATGTATTGATAATTTCATTGGAGCCTTCGGGCATTGTGATTCATATTTAATTCCGTTCTGGTTTGGTTCATCTTCATGTAATTCATTGTGATTCATATTTAATTCAGTTCTGGTTTAGTTCATGTCGTGTAATTCATTGTGGTACTCTGTGATTATGATTCGTCGTTTGGCACTTATATTGTAACCTATCGAACAAGTATTAATAGTATGCCGTGGGCATAGTATTTCACGAATGCTCGGTTCTTACCTTGGGTTGTGAGCATATCGTATTATTATTATCATTGTACCGTTTCATTCTGCCTTTGGATGCATATCATGTTATACATGTATTTGATGTTCATTATCTGGATGACTGACCCCGTGGGGACGGAACATGTTTTCATATTTTAGGTGCTTGCGAGGAGAGAGTTGAGACATAGGGGCATGATGATGGCGACGAGGCATTCGAGCGATACTAGTCTGAGTTATTCATGTTTGTCAGTCAGTTGGAGTGTTCTCCAGTTTGCCAGTCATTGTCATTATGTATTACCCGAGCAGATGCTCGTGGATGTTGTTGTATTTTTATTTTTGGACGTGTAGGCCCATCGTTGTCGTTGAAATTCCTTATCGGAATATTGTGTCGGATATCATGGTAGGGACTGTGATCTCTCTTGCTGGTTAATTTAATTTATTTTAGTCATGTTTCGCCTGGTGGATCTCCGGGTGTGGGGTCCACGGCACTGTAATAACCTAATGGGATTTGGGGGTGTTACATTAAGTGGTGTAGTATGTAATATCCGGAATTTCTACTACCGTTGTTTAATATTATTTTATCTAAGTTATATTGTACATCGTGGAATCTATACAATATGGATAAAACAATTTAAGGACTGAGACATCTGTATTGGTATAATTACTGCATTTGGTTGACAGTTGTATTTGAAGATATTGTGTGTCGGGCGTAACATATGAGAATATTGTTGGAAGGAGTATATGTATTCGGTTGCCGTATGTTCGTGTTCTGTATGTTGAGACGTTGGACAAGAATAGCTGAAAATGGCTAAGTATAGCCTTATTAGCGCAAGCTAATATTCAAGCATAGCGCACGCTATCGTGCAGGGTTAGCACACGCTAAAGGCAAAGGATAGCGCACGCTAGTGCTGACCAGATCAGAAGGAATCTATGTGTGGACCCGGCCACGTTCGGCGCATGTGCCGACGAGGTCAACAGATGTTTGTTGTGACGGGTTAGTGCACGCTAATGCATATCACGCTAACATCAAATCGGTCCAAGGGGAATCTTATCCTTGTCAAAGCTTTCGGCGTGTGGACCCATCTTCGGAGCATACAGACAAACGAGTCAACTATGAGTAGCACACGCTATGGTCGGAAACTTGTGACGCTAGATAGAGGCATTTACGTACACTATTGCATGGGCATTGTGTATGTAAATCATTGTACAAAGTAAGGCATTAGCCTCTGGAATGCGATAGCGCACGCTAACAAAGACAGTTAGCGCACGCTAAATATGTAACGTATGCTAAATGAATATGTTAGCGCACGCTAGTAATGTACAGTATATATATCAGTAGTTGGATATTATTCTTCATTTTCGTCCATTCCTTCCTTAAACCAGATAGAGAGAGTTCTTAGAGAGATGATTGAAGTTCCAAACATTGGATTATGGTGGAGTTAATCATTCATAACAACATTTGAAGCTTGGAAGTGATTGAGAATGGATTCAACCTTGGAAATCAATCCATTCCTTCAAAGAGGTAATTACTCTTCACCTTTGGATTTTGTTTTGGGTTGAATGTTGATGTTCATGAGTTGATGATTATCATATAAGCAAGTTGATAAACATGATTATGAGATGGATTACCGGAGTATGATGATGTTAATTTGATTCTTGTGGTTTGAATTGTGTAGTTCGTTTTCTTGAGATAAGTTGGTTAATCCTTCTCATCCTTTGCGGATGTTGATGTCATTGTTGATGATTACTCTATGTAATGTTAGATTATGGAAGTGTTGTTATGGTTCTTGGTATTCATATGTTGATATTGAGGAAGAAGATCATCTATGAATATATGACTTGGATTATGAGTTGGATGATTGTTTTTATGTTAAAGGATATCGGATTTCGTTATTTTGATAGCTATGAACATGGTTTCGAATCACTTAATGTTCTTGATAATCCCCATATGTTGATCGATACTTGTAAGGCATGCATCGGTATAGCATTAGCGCATGCTAAGCTTACTGGCTAGCGCACGCTAATTGAAGTGACTTAGCGCACGCTATGTTAAGTGATTAATGTGCGCTAAGGGGACAAGTAGTGTAGTATATCCTGTTTCGGTTATAAATTCGTGATCGTTTAAGTTGGATTGATCAGAATTGTGGTTAATCGAGATATTGTTGAGCCGTTGGGTTTGTGAATTGGTTATATCGATTGTTGATTGTTATCGAACTTGTTGTTTATCGATTATTGTAATAGGTTGAGAATATTGATCGGTGATTAGAACCATGCTTTGCGGTCGTATTCGAGAATGTTCGTAGATTGCTTTGGTCGGGGCTGAGGAGTTCGTAGACGACGGCAAGGAATTGGTAACGGCTTCATCGGTATCGAGGCAAGTTATTACTTGCACAATTTATAATATTTAATGAATGGTTTTAGTTTCATTCGTTTATAATACGTATAGCGATAATTATAATTGTGAACTCTGGAGATTTTGATTTTATGTGATTTTCCGATTTTTGGGAGATAAGTCATAATGTATATGATTTACACCTGTTATTGGTATACTTGGGTATCGAGGATAGATTGTGATAAACACGAAGATATAAATTATCTACAATCCGTGATATTTTGGACCGTCGAGTATTGAGGATAATGGTTCGTGATGGTTTAGACATCGAGATTGCTCTCTAAGGACTCGGGGCAAGTACTCTAATCATTTAAATCATTTGTGTCGATCATGTTGTGATACATTCGTGTATTGTTGTTGTCATGCATTTGTGCATTGTTGTTGTCGTGCATTGTGTACTGTTGTTTTGTGCAGTTGTGCATTGTTGTCATATGTCCACCATGCGTTGGTCCGACGGGATCAACATGGGATATCTATAGCTGTGTGCGCTGGATCTTTGGACAGGTATTTCCACCATGCGTTGGTCTGACGGGATCATCATGGGAATCTATAGCTGTGTGCGCTGGATCGCTGGATTACCATGTGTTGTTGTTGTGCATATGTATATTATGGGTTAGCCATAAGTATACATTGTTGTTATTGATGTGAGCATATTGATGTTGTCATATGAGTATGCATTTGTAGGTCTTGTGTTAGGACCGTGTCCGTATGTTATGTTGATCTCATATTGGATTAGACTGACGTGATTTCAACGTGGCATTTCATATCTTGAGGTATGTTCTGTATTTCCTTTGGTATTTGTCTTTTGATGGACAATCGATTATCGTGTTGGGATTTGATGATGTTATTCCGATGGATCGAATTAGTCAGAATTGGTACATTTCCGTATTGCAAGTTATGATGATGTTTTGAGAATTTTGGGTATTGCTTGAGGTACCATATGGATGTTTTGTTTAAGTTTATTCATTAATCGAGATTACGAGATGTGCATTGTGATAATGGTTATTCTGATGAGAATTATTCAAGTAAGTAAAGTTACGATGGTAAGATTACATTGGAAGTATTCTTACTTAGTATCTCATTGGTATGTAATTATTGACGTGATGTGATGGTTATCATTGTTGGAGATTATGGCTGACCCCGTCGTGGGCTTTCTTTTTAGGTTCTTGGAATATCAAGCTTGTAGCGGTCGTTGAGAGATGAGCTTCCCAAGGATACTGGCTAGGGCATGTATTTGTGTATTGAGTTTCCTGATCAGTTCTTGTATTCCGCTGTTAGGAGTATGCCCTCAAATGCCACTCAGATGATGTTTGAGTGAGGGCATTGTACTTGTAATTATGTAAATCATTAATATAAGGCAATGGATGTTTCTTTATTTACTGGTAGTTACTGGCATTCCTAGCTCGTATATATACATATAGAAACTAGTCCGTGTATTTGAGAGCAAAACGTTCCACTCCTTATTGGATAAGGGGGTCGGCACTGGAAAGGTTTATAGCTCAAATACTTAATCGTTCGCAAGTCGATGAAACTTGACTCGGCGTTAAGTTTATGTGAAGACTTGTATGACGTGTTCTTTGACATGGAGAGTGCCTATCAAACACTAATGGTTAGTGGGAGCACACGTTATAGGTATGCTAATTGGATTAGTATACTCGAACCGACTCACCCTCGATTCGTCACACGGATTTCACTCTGGGACAGTCAATGACGGAATAAAAAGGTTGTGATAGGTATTCGTGAACCTTCGACTTGAGGATTTAGTAGGGATGTGCTTGTGACGTCAAGATTTTCATTAGAGTAGTTCGACCCTATAAACCGGGAGGTGGGGGTCAACCTCGACGTGCATCTTGACGGGCAAGTAGCAGGTCCTACTGAATACCAAGATAGAATTCTTTCTCCCGTTAGTGAGCGGGTTATATGTCTTATGCGGTTATTGGAAGATGAGATCATAATTCTTTGGCCAAAGCATTGGAGCTAGTTGTATTGGATACACGAGAACTCAATGATCTCAATTTGCATTAATGCATGCATAGCGTCAAGTACAAATAGGGTTTGACTGACCGTGACCCTATAACTTGATCGGGACATTTGAAAGAAGGGTTTATACGTATACTGGTATTCACGACAGAATGGTTCTTGAATGATCTCAATCATTCGTTCTTAGTTGGGGTACAGTGTAGGCCGCCAGGCTGGCTAGGTGGTGCTACTACTCTTTGGTCCCTCCCATTGCTGACTGAGATGGACCTACCGATTCGCGCAATAGGATTGACGACGGAATGAATCGAGCTTATTCCCTCATTATGAATATTAGATATTGGATATCTAATTTATTGGGACATTGGATGTCTAAATTGATTTATTGGATAAATTAATTTACGGCCTAATGAATTAAATAAATTACTGGGTGATTAATTTAATTCATGAATATAATTATTTCTTAGAGAAATTAATTATGTTATTATGTATTTAATATGATTAATTAATTGGATTAATTAATCGATATAAATAGATCGGAACGGAATCAGAGTTTAATTGTTTAGACTCACAGGAGTCCGAAACGAACCGAACTCGTCCGATTATTCCATGATGGCCTCCCTCCTTCCACCCACATTCCTTTAGGTCTTTTGTTTCTATTTTATATCGGATGACAATGACATTGTGGAATCTCTCATGTGAGATGAGATGTCTTGTGGGTTGGTGGTGTATAAAGAATGAATAAAGGGAGAAGACTTGAAGACTCTCCAAGACTCACTCTTGTTTTCATACAGTTGAAAGAGAGAGAGAAAAGAACTTAGAGTTCATTTCCATGGTCTTCAACTTCATCTTCAATTTCTTCATTTTTTTCTTCAATTTTCTTAGAGAAAGATTGAGAGAAAAATAGAGAGAAAAATAGATTAACACTTAAAGTGTAATAATCTTTATATTCAAGCTCCTATAATATTGTTCTAGCCGTATCCTTGGAGGATAACGAGTTTTAGTCATTCCGGTCGTTTCTTCGGTGCGTGACAAGTAGATTCGTTGTCTTTTCGACATCGGATCATCCAAGAGCTTGGAGCAGATTGGATACGTAGAGATCAAGCAAAGCTTGGGGAATAGCTCAAGAGAAGGAATCCATTTAATCAATGGATTACAAGGGTGAGTTTTTATATCTATTGTGATTTCGTTTATATATTCGTATATACGTAGCCCGATCAATCCTCGTAGGGATTCAAATCGAATTAATTTTCATTTTACCGCTTTCGCTGGGCCTTCGATTTAGGCACCAAATCCCAATAGTGGTATCAGAGCGTAGGTCTTGCGATCGTATATATGATATTGGCATTTGGAATGCTTGATTAGTATATGGTTTGAAATCATAATCGTATTAATCGTTGATTTTCTATTGTTCATCCAAAAATTATTTTTTCATGATTTTATGTTACAATGTAAATCTATTTTTCTTTCGATAAACTGATTTAAAATGTAATATAAAGATTAGAAAAATATTATTTTTGCAATCGGGGAGAACAACGAGCCGAAAACGTAATCGGACCCGGCAGCCTGGGGCTGGCCAAGCACTGCCTCGCGGTCCGAGGCAGCAAATCGCAATCTGGACCCGTAATCGGACAGGCTCGGTAGTCTATGCCGGCCGCTGCCTGGCAATGGTCTCGGTCCCTGTTGGCCCTGCTCGGCAGCCTGCTGGGCAGTGCTCCAGCCGTGTTTTTTCGACTCCATTTTTTATATTTCATTCGATAATTAATTTCCCACAAATTAAATTGGATTTAATTTGACTAAGATTTAATTATGGTAATTATAATCTTAGGGGAATTAATTTAATGAAATATTTTATCGTCCGGAACAAGTTAAAGTTGATGGTTGTTTGAATTAATTGGATTAATTCGTTTTGAATTAATCGATTGGATCGATTTGTATTGTTGATTGGATCAATGTATCTCTGCACTTTCCATTTATTTAGTATTTATTGGATGAATGCTTTTGAACGGGGATGTGGTTCGTGGACTTAGTTTTTGAATCGTTCGTTTTATTCAGCTGGGTTGTAAAGGACGTTTTGAGCGTATTTATTTTACTATAAATATTTGTATCTAGGATGCAATTTTCAATGTAAAATTTATATGTAATGACGAAGACCGGAGGAAGATCCATTTCGAGAAGACGAAGATTCAAGACGAAGACTTGTAATTAGATTACGGAGTTTTTGTTTTCTAGGAACGGTCCATGAACCACATGTTGGTAGCAACTAGGTTGTGAATGGTTGTTTCATATTGTATGAATGCCACAAACGCGCTTAAATGAATTAATGTGCAAAGTGATCGCGAAAATTCTCCCACGACAAATTATTAAGTTTATAAGGTTTCAAGGTTTTCCTTCCCTCCATCGACCTTTCGGGAAATTGAAATCCAAACCGGATGTGCTATGCTTCCGAGTTATCGGGGTAGTTGTTTGGGGAGGATGTATAAATTACCGAGAGCGCATTGGATGCCTTCGGTTGGAGAAAATTTTATCCCTAGAAACCTGATAGGTTAACAGATAAGATTCAATTGTGAAACTCATTTACGTCGATGGTATAAACTTAACTTGTTCACGAACCATAGAAACCGTATAGGTTGAGGGGAGTGAACAAGGGGAAAAAGAAGATCGAATCATCTATTAGATGGGTTGATGTTGGACACCACTTTATGAAAATTAATAGACTAGAAACCTGTTCGGTTGCCCTCTATTAAGATTTATAAAGAACTCGATCACCACTATGAAGTAGAGCAACGATACTTCCGGATTTCACATGGGAGTGTGTTATTCTGATAAAAATAGTGGGAGCTCGGTAACAAGAATAGAAAATACCTTAATTCTATACTCAGATCATAATTAAATGAGTTACTAATTAACCGGTCGTACTTACTGCAGACATAACTCTCAATATGACAATGAATCCACTCGCAATTATACTCGAGAAGAACACCCTGATTGGACCTAACTTTGTGGACTGGCTCCGCAATTTGATGATTGTCCTCAGTATACAGGCACTGGGATACGTCTTGGAGACGGACATTCCGGCACCTCCTGTGCGGACCAGAGCCAATCAGGAAGAGATCGAAACACGAAAAGTGGGTTAAGGATGACATAAAAGTCCGTGCTTACATGATGGCTTCTATGTCAAATGAGCTTCAAAGAGCTCATGAGAAAATGACTTCTGCTAGGCAGATTCTATCTCACTTAACCGAACTTTATGGTGAGCACAATAAAACTGCTAGATATGAGATATTCAAGCAACTGTTCGGTGCGAGGATGAAGGAAGGTGAGAAGGTTGGGGAACACGTCCTCAAAATGATATCCATAATCGAGATATTGGAGGCTTTTGATTTTAAAATGGATACATCTCTCCAAACCGACCTTATCCTACAGTCTCTCCCTGATTCCATCAAACAGTTTGTTATGAACTTCAACTGCAATGATATTACATGTAATTTAGCTGGGCTAATGAACAAACTTGTGACCGCTCAGTCTCAGATGAAGACTCCATGGATGAAGGAGTATGCTCTTGTAATTTCTTCTGGACCTCGAAGGTCTAAGAACAAGAAGAAAAAGACCAAGAAGCAGACTGGACCACATGTCAAGGACTTTAAGGGTAAGGGCAAGGCCCCAACAGTTCTGAAGAGAAAGAAGAAAGACGCTTGTCTCAAGTGCGGTGAGCTGGGCCACTGGGCTAGAGAGTGTCCTATTCTTCATGGCACTTCAGGTACAGAACTTTTCGTTTTGGAAAGAAATTGTTTTGCTACTGTATTTTCTACTTCCTCGATACTGGATTCCGGTGCTAGTTCTCATATTTGTACCGTGAATCCGGATCTGGAACAAAGTAGGAAGCTTGGAGCTGGAGAAGTTATGATCACTGTCGGCAGCGGGCATAGTGTCGAGGTAACCGACATAGGATCACTTCTTTTGGGTTTAGAATCCGGCTTCATTTTGACTTTAGAAGATGTACTTGTTTTGCCCAAGGGGCATAAAACATTGTATCCATTCCGGTCATGGACCGAAAAGGATTTTCATTTTTCATTGGTGATGGTTCCTGCAAAATTTATTTCAGAAATAAACTGGTAGGTACTGCTACATTGTTAAATGGATTGTATCATCTAAATCTCAGCAACAAAGTAGTTGTGAATATTATGACTAGAAAATACAGTAGGGATGACCCAATCAAGTTTTGAAATGGCATCTTAGACTTGGTCATATTGGTCAGACCAAGGTTTATAGGATGGAAAATGATGGACTTATGGGTTCATTGGGATCGGATCCATTTCCTACTTGTGAATCTTGCCTTAAAGGCAAAATGACTAAGTCCCCCTTCATAGGGACTTTTGAAAGAGCCGCTGATAAACTGGGATTAATCCATGCCGACATATGTGGTGCTTTGGAAGCAGCACGTGACGGATATTAATATTTCATTACGTTTACAGACGATCATACTAGGTATGGTTATGTATACTTAATGAAATATAAATCCGAAGCCTTTGAGAAATTCCACGAATTCAAGGCCCAGTTCGAAAAACAAACTGGTAATTATATCAAAGCACTTCGGTTGGACCGAGGTGGCGAGTATATGAGTACGGAGTTTGACGAGTTCCTTAAGGAACATGGAATAGTTTCAGAACTAACACCTCCTGGTACTCCTCAGTTACATGGTGTGTCAGAAAGAAGGAACTGGACCTTGTTGAACATGGTCCGTTCCATGTTGGGCTATACTGATTTACCGATTTACCTGTGGGGGTATGCACTCCTGCCTGCCACTTACATCTTGAACAGATGTCCTTCCAAATCCGTTCCTAAAACTCCACATGAGATGTGGGAGGGCAGGAAACCAAGTCTTAATCATATTAGGATTTGGGGATGTCCCGCCTATGTCAAGAAGACTAAGGTGGAGAATTTAGAAGCTAGGTCCGCAAAGGGACGTTTCATTGGATTCCCATCTGGGACGATGGGATATCTATTCTACATGCCTGAAGATCGAAAGATCGTTGTTGCTTTACAAGCACACTTCCTGGAAGATGAGTTCATTCAGGAAGGTAGGGTAGGTAGAAGTATTCCTTTAGAAGAATACAATGAAACTCCTCAGGAGACATATGTGCAAGAAACTGGAACCGAACCTTCTGAAACACAAGTACAACCACCTCGTAGATCTAGTAGGGTGTCTCATTTACCTGAGAGGTATGGGCTTGTGCACTTGGAGGAGCTGGGTCTCCATGAGATTCCAAGTGATAGCCAAGAGACCGAACCAACGACCTATGACCAAGCGATGGTGGATGTAGACTCCCCGAAATGGCGTGAAGCTATGCAAGCTGAGATAGACTCGATGCATGTCAATCAGGTCTGAACTCTGGTAGATCGCCCCAAGGGCATAGTGCCTATTGGGAACAAGTGGATCTACAAGAGAAAGACTAATGGAGATGGCAAGGTTGACGCCTATAAGCCAAGGCTTGTGTCAAAGAGTTATACCCAGAAAGAAGGGATCGACTACCACGATACCTTCACACCCGTAGCTATGATCAAGTCTATTCGCATGATGCTTGCTATAGCTGCCTACCATGATTATGGAGCAACTGGACGTAAAGACGGCTTTCCTTAATGGATTCCTCGAAGAGTAAATCTATATGGAGCAGCCTAAAGGCTTTGTGTCCGAAGTCGATATTGAGAAAGTGTGCAAGCTTCAGCGTTCCATTATGGACTGAAGCAAGCATCCCGTAGTTGGAACCTTCGTTTTGATGAGGCGCTCAAAGGGTTTGACTTCGTGCAAAATGAAGAGGAACCTTGTGTATACAAGAGGGTTAGTGGGAGCAAGATCACATTCTTAGTACTATATGTGGATGATATTCTACTAATAGGAAATGATGTGTGAATGCTCAGTTCTGTGAAAGCTTGGCTTTCGAGTAATTTCTCCATGAAAGACTTGGGAGAATCAACCTATATTCTTGGAATTTGGCTCCACTGGGATAGAGCGAAGAGAACAATAGGTCTTTTCCAAGCCCTTTATATAGATAAAATCTTAAAGCAATTTAAGATGGATGATTCTAAAAGAGGGTTCCTACCGATGAGACATAGAATAAAACTCTCCTTGAAGATGTGTCCTCAAAGTGAGGAACAACGAAAGGAAATGCGTAATATACCATATGCTTCAGCCGTGGGTAGCCTTATGTATGCTATGTTGTGTACAAGTCCTGACATTGCGCATGCTGTAAGCGTGGTGAGTAGGATTTAGGCAAACCCAGGTAGGGAACATTGGACTGCCGTAAAGAACGCTCTCAAGTACTTAAGAAGGACTAGAGATATGGTTCTAATGTATGGCGGTGGAGAATTAGATGTGGTGGGATTCACTGATTCGGACTTCTAAAGACTGAAGGACGATTCAATGTATACTTCTGTCTACATATTTACTCTTAATGGAGGAGCAGTATCTTGGCGTAGCGCCAAGCAAAGCACGACTACTGATTCCACCTGTCAGGCTGAGTATCAGCAGCCTTGGAGGCTTCTAAGGAAGGGTTCTGGATTAAGAAGTTTCTAGGAGAACTTCAAGTTATACCATGTGCTGATCTTCCTGTTCCGCTATACTGCGACAATGACGGAGCTATAGCACAGGCCAAGGAGATGAGGTTTCACAACAGCACCAAACATATTGAGAGGAAGTATAATCTCGTAAGAGAATTTGTTCGCAAGGGATATATTATGCTGCATAGAGTAGACTCGGCCGACAACATCGCTGATCCACTGACCAAGCCACTTTCTCAGACTAGCTTAGAGCGTCATCTGGAGAACATGGGTATTAGATACCATAGTGTGTGGCATTGAGTGCAAGTGGGATATTATTAGGAGTATGCCCTCGAATGCCACTCAGAGGATGTTTGAGTGAGGGTATTGTACTTGTAATTATGTAAATCATTAATATAAGGCAATGTGTGTTTCTTTATTTACTGGTAGTTACTGGCATTCCTAACTCGTAAATATACATATAGAAACTAGTCCGTGTATTTGAGAGCAAAACGTTCCACTCCTTATTAGATAAGGGGGTCGGCACTGGAAAGGTTTATATATCAAATACTTAATCGTTCGCAAGTCGATGAAACTTGACTTGGCGTTAAGTTTATGTGAAGACTTGTATGACGTGTTCTTTGACATGGAGAGTGCATGTCGAACACTAATGGTTAGTGGGAGCACACATTATAGGTATGCTAATTAGATTAGTATACTCAAACTGACTCACCCTCGATTCGTCGCACGGATTTCACTCTGGGACAATCAATGACGGAATCCAAAGGTTGTGATAGGTATTCATCAACCTTCAACTTGAGGATTTAGTAGGGATGTGCTTGTGACGTGAAGATTTTCATTAGAGTAGTTTGACCCTATAAACCAGGAGGTGGGGGTCAACCTCGACGTGCATCTTGACGGGCAAGTAGGAGGTCTCACTGAATACCAAGATAGAATTCTTTCTCCCATTAGTGAGCGGGTTATATGTCCTATGCGGTAATTGGAAGATGAGATCATAAGTCTTTGGCCAAAGCATTGGAGCTAGTTGTATTCGATACACGAGAGCTCAATGATCTCGATTTGCATTAACGCATGCATAGCGTCAAGTACAGATAGGGTTTGACTGACCGTGACCCTATAACTTGATCGGGACATTTGAAAGAAGGGTTTATACCTATACTGGTATTCACGACAGGATGGTTCTTGAATGATCCCAATCATTCGTTCTCAGTTGGGGTACAATGTAGGCCGCCAGGCTGGCTAGGTGGTGCTACTACTATTTGGTCCCTCCCATTGCTGACTGAGACGGACCTATCGAATCGCGCAATAGGATTAACGACGGAATGAATCAATCTTATTCTCTCATTATGAATATTAGATATTGGATATCTAATTTATTGGGACATTGGATGGCTAATTGATTTATTGGATAAATTAATTAACGGCCTAATGAATTAAATAAATTACTCGGTGATTAATGTAATTCATGAATATAATTATTTCTTAGAGAAATTAATTATGTTATTATGTATTTAATATGATTAATTAATTGGATTAATTAATCGATATAAATACTTTGGAACGGAATCAGAGTTTATCTGTTTGGATTCATAGGAGTCCGAAATGAACCGAACTCGTCAGATTATTCCATGATGGCCGCCCTCCTTCCACACACATTCCTTTTGGTCTTTTGTTTACATTTTATATTGGATTACAATGACATTGTGGAATCTCTCATGTGAGATGAGATGTCTTGTGGGTTGGTGGTGTATAAAGAATGAATAAAGGGAGAACACTTGAAGACTCTCCAAGACACACTCTTGTTTTCATACAGTTGAAAGAGAGAGAGAGAGAAAAGAACTTAGAGTTCATTTCCATGGTCTTGAACTTCATCTTCATCTTCTTCATTTTTTTTCTTCAATTTTCTTAGAGAAAGATTGAGAGAAAATAGAGAGAAAAATAGATAAACACTTAAAGTGTAATAATCATTATATTTAAGTTTCAGAATGTTTTAAAAAGATAATACCGTTGTTAACCTCTTGGGCTTTTGTAAATGTTTGAAAAAATTTCCTTCAGCCTTGTGGGTTCCATCTCGGGCCCCACAATATTGTAATATTCCTGGATGGATCTGGAGGTGTTACAGGACAGGGCCAATACAGCTCGGGATTTCGATGGATCGATCGGGTTGACGTAGCTAGGTTTATTTCAAGTAAAACCATATTCGGTGAAGGCAAGTATATTCCTTGTACTTTTCATATTACGTTGGATATAAATATGTTTGTCACTATATGTTATATCATGTTTACGTGATTGTGTTAATTGGTGACCATGTGGTTCGATTGTGTAGAATTTGTGTTTGTTTGAAATAGATGGTATAAATATATTGTTCAATAAATATGTTTTAGTTTTAATCCATAACTGTGACCTTGTGATTATTTCTTGAATCGACGATTCGTGTTATTGTGAAACTGAGTGAATGAAATTATGATGATTTTACGGATTTGATGAATGGTATCGTTGGATAGTTGAAGTGATTGGATTGATCATAAATGTACTATTCCTTGGTTAGGAATATGTATCGAATAACGTGGCCATTTCTAGCAAGTGCCTTGACTATATATATTGTGATTAACGATTGAGACATGCTGTTTTGTTAAATGCAAGTGTGTGAGTGTTGTTGTTCTTCCACCTGGGGATGGTTCGATGGGATCTCTGGGGACCGATCCGAAGAGGAATGGCCGCGGATTACCAAATGTGGTTTTTCGTGATGATAATATGTGATATATCCGGAATATCACAGTGTTTTTTTCTTGACGTTGAGATGTATTGTATATAGGTCATTGGTACGTGGCTAAAATGGCACTGGAATAAATTATAGTTTTCTTCCGCTGTCATGTTCAACTCTGGCATGGTTATGTTGACATATTTTAGTATTGTGTATCGAGGATACACCCGTGTCGTCGGATATTGTCATTGTATATTGTTTATGATTTTGCGTATATTGACCTTGTTGGTCAATTACGGTTTGAGTTGTTCCGTGTTTGCCTGGTGGATCCTTGCGAGAAGGGTCCACGGCGTGTAGCAACCCAAATATGGTCTGGGGGTGTTACAATAGATGGCCAGACCGAGCATACCATACAGACGTTGGAGGATATGTTGGGAGCAACTATGCTTGATTAGGAAAAGATTGGATTCAGCATCTCCGATTGCTTGAGTTTTTCTATAACAACTGAGTGTCACCTTTTGGAAGTGCCAGTTGCCATTATGTTGGGATGACCCATCCGACTTGGCTACGACTGAGTTTGATTTGATCAAGGACTCTATTGAGAATATTACTATAATTCAGAGTCAGATGTTGGCAGCCTACAGCTGGCAGAAGTTTTATGCCATGGATCTTGAGCGCCCACTGGATCAAAGTATCACCAATGTGATGTGTTCCCCGTTTTGGCTAGAAACGCAAGCTTAGCCCAAGATTCATCAAGCCATTCGAGGTCCTGGAGCTAGTCATAGGATTTGGGCATCGTTTAGACATGCCTCCATCCCACAATAGAGTTCATAACGTTATTCATGTATCATAATTAAAAAGCATGTTTACGACCAAAGCCATAAATAAAATCATGAAGAACTAGAGGTTTTTATGACGCTACCTTCCGAGAGATGCCAATCGATATTTTAGACTGTCGAATGAAGACATAGAGGAATAATGTTATAATGCTCGTAAAGATTCAGTGGTCACATTATGGTGTCGAGGAAGCGACGTGGGAAACGGAACCAAGCATGAAAGAGATTTACCCCAAGTTATTCCTAACTTAGCTTCGGGATGAAACTATTTTTATGGGGGTGATGTAGTACCATATGAATTACATGCGCTTTTACTATATTCTGAATGGAGTTCGATTTTTGAATACCCATACTATATAAATTTGGTTGTATTGATTAAATGTATTTAAATTATCAATGATGATTATCGACTTTTATGAACCTTGGTATTTATTGTTGAATGTTGATTTATGGCAAAGTAATGAGATTTTTACGACTGCTATACCATTTTGATAATGTATGCAAGCTGTTGTAGTATGTAGCTATGTATCGAATAAGGGAGAATCAAATATAAACATGTGAGACCTTACAATTAGGAATGCATCGAAAGGGGATTCAACGTATCATAACATACATATTCTTGTGAAGTTAATGTACATTATGCATCCCATATAGCGTATGCTACCATAGATACGTACGTTAAGTTGGGATCAGTCAAATATAATTATGCGTGGGCCAAATCTCGGCACGAATGGAGACAAATAAGTCAACCATATGTTACGTACGCTAGCAGAAAAATGTAGGATACTTTATGGACTAGTCTCATGTGTATGCTAAGGTGTCGTAGCATATGCAATGGCCAGGACAGTAGACTCGAAACTTCTCTGGACTGAGTATTGTGGACGTTGCCAGGGAATGATAACATACGTAAAAGCCTTAGCGTACACTAAGCGGACATTACTTAAATTGCATATTATATATGCGAGGTTACCCTTCCTCATTTCCCACTAACTATTTACCTTTCTCCCATTCCAATACACCTCTCTCCCACCCTATTTTTGCGTTACAGCCAGTTCCAGCCATACCCTAATGTCGGGCAGATATCCAGCCTTCAGGCAGAAATCCAACATTAAATATTATCCATGGCAGAAATTCGGGAAAATTATTGTTTTCAAAAGAAAATGGAGTAACGATTGAGACCCTATCCGCATCAACCCTCGTGCTTTGTTTGATATCGATGATGTGATTATGATAAGTAACGGTGCGTGCTTTTTGTATATCTAAATGTAATAACGTATTGCGGAGAATACCCGCTTATTTGTTAAGAGTATTATGAAATTAATTTTTATTGAATGACCTCAGGTTGGGCTAGCACGATTCATCGTGTTAGGCTAAATATGTTCCTATGTGCATGGCATTCTCGATAGATCCAATCATACTTGCGGAGGTGTTGGGAAAACACATGAATGATGAATTCTTTGTATTTACTTGAATCATAAGCTGAGTTTTATGAGTTATAATAAATCAAACCAACATGATTAAATTGATTTTTATTGAATGACCTCAGGTAGGGCTAGCACGATTCGTCGTGTTAGGCTAAATATGTTCCTATGTGCATGGCATTCTCGATAGATCCAATCATACTTGCAGAGGTGTTGGGAAAACACATGAATGATGAATTCTTTATATTTACTTGAATCATAATCTGAGTTTTATGAGTTATAATAAATCAAACCAACATGATAACTTTGGATTGTAATAACTTTATTATTATTTTATCACATAAAAATGCTCGTTTTTAAATTACTCTCCATATCTTTAATTCTCCATACAGTCTTGCGGGTCCCACATGGGATCCATGGTGACGTAACTCCTCAATTACACTAGGGGTGCTACACAAAACATAGCTCAATAGCAACAGTGATCAAACCCAAACATTCAAATAGGTAATGTGGCACTCTAGCAGTGAGCTATGTTAGTCATTCATACATTTAATGGTATATTGACATGAAAATTTCAAAACAAATATAGCTAAGTGGCAACAAAGATCGAACCTAGATCATTCGAAAAGGTAAGGTGTCAATCTGCCACTGAGCTGTGTTAGCCATTTTACATTTAATGACATATTCTGTAAATGACAAAAATTTCCCTTTTAATAAATTCAAATAAAATTAACTTTATAAAAGTAAACTATTTTTAATAAATGATTGCAGATTTATTAATTTTAAAAGGGACTAAATTCTTAAATGGATGAAAATTTTATCAAAATTCTAGAATATTTCTGTAAAATAAATATAACTCACTTCTCACAAATTGATAAATGGATCAAATATTTTTATTTTTATTTTTTAAATGTAAAATAGTTTTTAAGAGAATAATAAATTAATTAAAATTATGATAAGTATTGTTTGAGATCACTATCAATAGGTTTCTTTTCTTTAATATTAAGTAAATAAAAATGTTGAATAATCTTTTCCAGTTAAGAATAAATGCATTAATTCATCAATTTGTACCTGGCAACATAATCAGAACTCAACGATATCTGAAAATGAAATTAATTGATTAGTAATTCAGCAAAATGTAAGAATTTGTCAAATTAATAAGTATCACATATCATATGTCCATCTATAAGGATGGCGCGTTCGAAGAGAAACCAATCAAGATACTCGACAGTCGAGTCAAACAATTGAGGAATAAACCAATCACTTTGGTTAAAGTTCAATGGTCGCGACACGGAGTCGAAGAAGTCACTTGGGAGACAGAGAACTGTATGAAGTCTAGATACCCAGAATTAAGTTTCGGGACGAAACTCCTTTCAGATGGAGAGTATGTAATATCCAAAAAATTGTTGAGTATTTTTATCTGTAATTGAACCTCGTATTATTAGACTTTGTGGTATCTATAATCAAAGTGTGATTTCTCCCGTATTCGTATTCCAAACAGTCATGATCATATTAGGAAGAAGTTGCAAATTCATGCATGCAGCTACGTCATAACGTACGCTAGCTGATGAGTTTAACGTACGCCATGGACTGAGGATAGCGTACGCTGTGAACGAAGCATAGCGTACGTAATATATAGTCAGACAGATAAGGTTAGTCGGCATATGGGCCACCTTGGGATTGGGACAAGGATAAGATTCCCCGCGTGGCCCAGACAACTTTTTGAAAAAGCAAGTCAACAAGGTTTAACGTACGTTGAAGGACTTAGATAGCGTAGGCTAAGCAGACATTATTACGTACGTAAATGGTAAGGGTTGACGTACGTTAAGAAGGTCAGAAATGAGACAGTAGCTACCGTCAGACGATAGCGCACGCTAAATATTTCAAATAGCGCACGTTAAGGGCATAACGTACGTGATTTCGTGAGGCTAACGTATGTAACGATCTGAGTTTTATAAATAGGACATTACCCCATTTCATTCTTTTACTCGTTTTATCCGAACCTTACCTCTTCCCAGAGCTTCCAACCATACAGAACTAGTATATTGGCCTCTCTACTTTGCTGTTGAAGAAGTAAGACATCTTGGATTTGTTCTCAAACATCCAGTGTTGGATTCTACCGATTACCTTGATGTTTTCTTCATATTAAGGTATGTTAATGCTATCTCCAACCTGGAATTCATGTTCCTAAGAATGTTATGAACATGCTACTGAGATTATTAGATTCCATGGAGGACTTACTGGACTGAACACCATGTTTAAGGAAGTTGTAATGATTATGCTTAGGTTTACCATTGTTAAGAGCATTATAGTCCAAGCCTTATTATGTTGAACAAGTAGGGAGAAGTTTTCTGAGATTGTAAACTTACATTGGATAATGTTTTCAAAATGATCAAGACTTGTTATTATCATCACCTAGAATCAGAGTGTTCAAGAAGATGAACTCTGGGAGTTTCACCAAGAACGTTTTGTATTTTCCTAAGAGGTGTTTGATTAGATAAACTTCGATATATTCTTGGTTAGAATGGATTGATTATGTTAAGGATAATCGAATTGAACCTAAAACATGGTTGTTTCATCTTCCTTAGAAAATATGTTAGTATTTGTTTGATCATACCTTTGATACGAGCTATATGAATGACCGAACCACGAATGAAGATTGAAGTATAGAATTATATATGTTTGATGAATATCTTTGAAATCGTATACACCAGTATTTGTACCTCAATGTGTTCATAAGAATAACGTATGTTAAGTATCATGCTTTACGTACGTTATGCCATCAGGTGAGACAAGTCAACTGATCAGAGAATTTTGTCAAATACCAGCTTAGCGTACGTTGCACAGATTTAACGTACGTTACGTTTAGTATTTAACGTCCTTTATGAAGAGAATCGGACAGGATCCGTAGTGTCGGCAACTTTCGTCCATAGTTTCGGATGTTAGATGTTCGTACGTTTAAATTATTACGTAAGTTTAGTTGTCGTTATTTTTCCAATTTGTTCAAGGTTCGAGGTTTGCGAACGATTAGTCGAAGGAGCGGTCTTCGAGTTTTTTGGAGTCGTTGGAGTATTTATCTCTTGCCACATTTCTAAGGCAAGTACCTTAATTACATTTATTCGTATTGAGGTCGATTATGTTGATTGTTGTATTGTGTATATGTGTTGCGATTATTTGTCCACCATGCGTTGGTCCGACAGGATCATTATGGGAATCTATAGCTGTGTGCGCTGGATCGTTGGACAGGTATTTCCACCATGCGTTGGTCCGACGGGATCATCATGGGAATATATAGATGTGTGCGCTGGATCGTTGGAATACCATGAGTATGTTGAGATTTATATGATATGTTGTACATTGTTACTGTTTCTCGTTGGAGAGACTTGTCGTGATTTTTGTTGATACTACTGATGTTATTGTTCAGGGATTGTTGAATAAATCATTGTTGTATAATTATCGTACTTGTACTAGCATCGTTGTGCTAACCCCTTCGGGGGTGAACATTTGTGTTATGTTCAGGATCCAGGAGAGCGGCAAAACAACCACTAGAGCTGCATGACGACGAGGGTGCAGAGTGATGTTATGGCTGGATTACTTTGTCGTATGTTTATGTTGTTTTCAATAAAGTACTCGAGTACGTTGTCGTTTGTGATGTTGGATTTGGTCATGTATTAATTCACGATTTGACTTTTGTCTTTTAGTACTGTTTTCAGACTCGTGTTGTATTTTATTTCCGCTGCTGTTGTTTGTTAGTATTGTTATTGTCTTTACATTTCTTCGGCCTTGAAAATTCTTCCGTAAAGGATTTACGGCACTGTAATATTCCGGAATATATCGGGGGTGTTACAAGATGTATGGATATCTGCATCAAGAGGAACTGGGTGTCCATGAGATGACAGAAAATAGTCAAGAGAATGATCCTTCTACATATGATCAAGCGATGGTATATGTTGACTCCGCCAAGTGGCAAGAAGCTATGGAAGCTGAGATAGACTCAATACATGATAATCAGATCTGGACTTTAGTAGATCGTCCTAAGGTCATAGTTCCTATTGGAAACAAATGGATCTATAAAAGAAAGACTGGTGGAGATGGCAAGGTTGATACCTATAAGGCCAGGCTTGTGGCAAAGGGTTATTCCCAAAGAGAAGGAATCGATTACTTCGGGACCTTCTTACCTGTAGCTATGATTAAGTCTATTCGCATAATGCTTGCCATAGCAGCCCACTTCGATAATGAAATATGGCTAATGGATGTGAAAACGGCATTCCTAAATAGATTCCTCGAGGAGGAGAATTACATGGAACAGCCTAAGGGATTCATATCTCAAACCAATATTCATAAAGTATGCAAACTTCAGCATGCCATTTATGGACAGGAGCAAGCTTCGCGAAGTTGGAATCATCCTTTTAACGAGACAGTCAAAGAGTTTGATTTTGTCCAAAATAAAGAGGAGCCCTATATTTACAAAAAGGTTGCTGGGAACAAGATTACGTTCTTAATACTATATGTAGATGACATTCTACTTATAGGAAATGACGTAGGAATGCTCAGTTCTGTGAAAGCTTGGCTTTCTAAAGAGTTCTCAATGAAAGACTTGGGAGAAGCTACCTATATTCTGGGTATTCGCCTTTACCGGGATAGAGCGAAAAGAATGTTAGGTCTTTACCAAGCCCTCTATATACAAAAGATCCTGAAGCGATTTAGGATGAAAGATTCTATAAGAGGGTTTCTACCCATGCAACATGGTGCAAAAATTTCCTTAGATATGTGTCCTCAAAGTGAGAAAGACAGAAAGGAAATGAGCAAGGTACCCTATGCTTCGGCAATAGGTAGCCTCATGTACGCTATGATTTGCACTAGACCATACATTGCCTATGCTATAAGCGTAGTAAGTCGGTTTCAGACAAATCCAGGGTAGGAACATTGTACTGCTGTAAATAACATTCTTAAGTACCTAAGGAGGACTATAGACTTGGTTCTTATATATGGAAGTGGAGAACTTAGAGTGATGGGTTATACAGACTCAGATTTTTCGGGGGACATAGATGCTCATATTTCCACATCAGGGTATATCTTTACTCTGAATTGTGGGGCAGTTTCTTGGAGAAGTGCCAAGAAAAGTTCGATTGATATCTCTACATGTCATCCGAATATCAGGCAGCCACGGAGGCTGCTAAAGAAGCTTTTTGGATTAATAAGTTCACTGAGGAACTTCAAGTGGTTCTATATAAAAAAATATTTAGCATTAATAATATGTTTCTATAGCAAAATAACTACTACAATGACAACTAAAATCCTCAAAGATCCAACAAAATCTTAAAGATAGAAGAAGGATTATTACCGTCTTGCATGTCGTCGTCCCGAGGCTGTGAAGAAAAGGGGGTGTTTGTGAATCGAAGAATTGAGGTGGTGGGGGTACCGGAATTCCCGACTGAGCCACGGTCTGACTCAATGACATCATATACTGCATCATGGCTTGTTGAACCTTTCTTTGTTCCTCTTGGAATTTCTGGAACTCTTATTGAGATTTCATTTGCTCCTCAGCTCGGAGCTCCCTCTCGATCCTCAATTGCTCCTCCAGATAGGCCTTTTGAGTGTCGCCCATTTGATTATGCTGAAATCCTATAGTATTCTTCAATAATCGGTTGCCTTTATCTCCCGTCATCGGCATCCGGTGATGACTCCCTTTAGGAGGGTAAATGTTAGCCCACATCCTTGCCCTAATGTAGGGACCGGCTTGATCGATCTCTCGGCATGCTAACTCGAGGCCAGTCTCATCCAAATCCAGATGCTCCTCCCTCGCCATCTCTATCTGTAACACCCCCAATATATTCGGGAATATTACAGCGCCGTAAATCCTTTACATAAGGATTTACAAGGCTGAAGAATTGAACAAGCATAAAAGGTACTAACGAATGGAAATAACGGAATTACAGTACATCAGTTCTGACCAAATACAGAAATAGTACAATTGTTCAACAGAACTCAAGAATACATCACCAAATTCAAACCCATCACAAATGACTTCGTACTCGAGTACTTATTGAAATAACGGATAAACAACAGATAAATAAACCCGGTCGGGACATCACTCTGCACCCTCGTCGTCATACAGTTCCAGTGGTTGTTTCCCCGCTCTCCTGGATCCTGAACACAAACAAAATGTTCACCCCCGAAGGGGTTAGCACAACGATGCTAGTACAAGTACCACAACATATTATTCATATCTCACGAAGAATAATAATAACGTAAACGACAAAATACCAACGAGTCTTCTCCTACGAGAAACTCAAACATAACATACACAACTGATAATCACAACATGATATCAATACATACACATGGTAATTCCATCGATCCAGCGTTCACTGCCTAGAACCCACGATGATCCCGTCAGACCAACCCGTGGTGGAAAAACCCGTCCGATGATCCAGCGCACGCTAGCATAGATCCCCCGATGATCCCGTCGGACCAACACGAGGTGGACATACAATAACGACATACATGCACGACAATATGTATAACAACAATACATAAAACAATTAAGGTACTTGCCTCGATTTGAAGACAATAACAACACTTCCACGAAAATGAACACTCGAAGATCGTCCTCCTCAATCAACCACGTAACGAGACCAAACCTTAACAAAAGAAATAATATAGGATTTATCTCACGTCGTACGAATGTTTAACAATTCGATTCACGGCCAAAAGTTCATAAAATGCACCGCCTGACGCTTAGCGCACGCTAAGTACTCTGTGTAGCGTGCGTTAAGTCTGCCCGATAGCGCACGCAAACAACAAAGACTAGCGTACGCTAACTATGAATGGTCAGTACTTCACTGACCAGCCAACTGACTCGTATGATGGTCTAGCGTACGTTACGTACCAAACGTAGCGCACGCTAACTAGTGCTCGATAGCGCACGTTAAACTGCATAGCATAGCGTGCGCTATCTCTGCATGGCGGTTCATCGCCGAAAGAAATCGTTATTCTTGCCATGATCGAAACACTGAAATCTTTCGTGATAATTCATGTTACTTCCATGAATACCAAGTTCATACTCTTATGAATGATTTACGGATAAAGACAACTTCGGATTCAAGGATATGCATACCAATATAAAACCATATTCCATTCCGACTTCAAATCTTCATACGACAATTCGAAAAGCTTAACGGTTGATATCAACACCTCTATATCAATCCATATTATCACACTGAAGTTGATAAACGTCCTATATATACTAGATAAATCCTTCCATGATCAAACCTTTAGATTTATCTAACAATAAGGATGTTAACGTCTAGTCCAAGATTACTATGAAATCATCTATTAGATTCGGTTTACCAATGATAGAAGCTTCTCTTCACATATTCAGTGTAATAAGATTCGAATCATGATGATTATAATCAAGGTATTTAAGGCTTATTCATCTCACTATTCCAAACATGATATACTTGGATAATTCATCCATAACAATCCATATCTTGTTAACATGATCATCCAAATCGTTAGAATCCAACTCTAAGTCTGGAGATAGATTGAACATACCTTAAAATGATGAAAATCACTGAACCGTAAGGTAGAATCCAACTCCGGTTGGTTGTATGCCACTCCAAGGTGCTATTCCACTTCCATGAACATTCCCACGTGATAACCAATGTATAAACACCAACAATATGTGTTCTAAGTGTATAGGAGTATTACTACAGCTCTCTGAACTCTCAAGGATGAATAAAGGGCGAAAGAAATGAAAGCCAAAACGGTTGATGTCCCATTTATAATATGCTGCATTATTAACAAGTTAGCGCACGCTACTAAGCATCCCTTAGCGTGCGCTAATAATGGTTGACTTCAGAATTTGTCCGGGTGCGTCAGCGGGAATCTTATCCGGACCCATGTCCCGGCTGGCGCATGTGTTAGCCGTCCCGCTCAATAATTGAGTTCTTAGCGCACGCAACTCCTATCTTCATAGCGTGCGCTAATAATGGCCCGATAGCACGCGTTAAGATACATTCATACCGTGCGCTATCACGAGGTTGCTTGAGCAATTTTGCAAGTTTCTATACTTATGTATAATGATATCAATGCACGAAATATCATACTCCAATAATCAAAATCACCAATCCGAATAATACATGGTTTGAATACAGATGAAATACACTGTAATAAATCCGGATATTACACTATCAACATCCTCTCAGACTCCTCAGTCACTCTCTCCTAATTAAGTGGAAAAAAAAAGTAACCGAATATTAATAAAGTTCAGAGGTAAAGACTGATACCAGTATTAAAATAGTTAGGATACATTCACCACTTACAAGTCTATCCCGATAGTTCAGATATGCCTTCTGAGTCACGTTGACAAAGGCATTCGCCACATTTTCATCAGAAGTGGCCTCACGTGAAACTCTCGCTAACGACCACGAACCTAAGTTGTGGTGCTCCATCCAACCCTTACGGTTAACAGTGTTGGTTGAACTGCTCGCCTACACATAGAAACATGTAATTTTCATTTAACAAGGAACAAAATTACCACAAGTAAGTTTCATATACGTTACATATCTTTAAACAAGAATAACATTACGACAATATTTAGAGCTCGATTACATATAATATAGTCTGGGTTGCTAAAATTTGCGCATAGCCACATCCACTCGTACTCCCAATACTTGAACTCCTTGGGAGTAGCCTCGCGGGATTACCCCAAGGTGACCAAAATATGTGTAGCTCATTTGTCCAATATTTGTACCTATAACAAACATTTATAAATAATAATCAAACATTGGTCAAATATATTTGTAAATTACTTTGTAAATTTTATGTATTTATTTAGTATGATTTTGTGTTATTGTTTCATTCTTATTAATAATGTTATTTGTTTATTATGTTATTCATAAATAATCTGTTGTGTGTGTATAGTTGTTATTACTCAACTACGTATTGTGAAAATTACTTACTTGATTGTTTGCACCTCATCGGACCAAGTATGTAGTAGGAAATAAGGAACATCAAACCAAACCTACAATTAGCATATAATATATATTACTAAATTTTTTTTGAATTTAAATACATAAAGCAGCTTTCGGAATTGAGATAAACTTACTGACATAGCATTGTTCAATGCATCCTTCGCACATTGTGGCACATCCTTCGACTCAGCCCACAGTACCGGAACCCTATCGCGTATGACAAACCCAACATTATGACAATATGCCGTACAAGCATCCGAATCCAGAATGGGTCGTCGATACTTTTCATGTATTGCTATCTTGTGACGGCCATTTTTTGAAATATATGCGTCAAGTGCTAGACCCTTCGATGGTCCACGAGTCTTCTTCTTCTTTTTCAATTCGGCTTCGGTACGACCCTCCTCATTCTCAAGCTCTGCAATGACCACGTACAACTTCATCTTAGATATCCGAGATGTCTGCCAAATCTTTTTCTCAGTCCACACCTGGAAAACATCTGCCTCCATTGGGTTAACGAAGCTATATGGCAGGTGGACTCCTTTCTCATCGACCCTTGGAATCGACGGTATCATAGGGGGCATAAATAGAGTCGACGGGAGACCGGGAGAAACCTCGGATAATGTGCTCAGTGTAGCTCAGCCGCTCCCATATGTTGTAGGAGAGGAGGGAATGTGGTGTATAGGAGGCCTACGAGGTTGGGTCGTCTCGACAGCAATGGGGGTCATCCTCGATCTCGGAGTCTGATACGATAAGCCCCTTGCAATAGTGTGTGCGTCATCCACCAGATACAAGTTTCCACCCTTAAACTTCAGTTCACTACTCTCTACTAGCCCACGTATGTGAGACTTACTCTCATCCAAATACATACCCACAGGATCCGCACGATTGGAAGCTGTGGAACTATCCCCTGACTCCGGAGTCTTCGAGTTTTTCTTACCACATGCTAGTCTCTTAATTTTATCCATTTTTTTAGGAGTATGCCCTCGAATGCCACTCAGGGGGTGTTAGAGTGAGGGCATTGTACTTTTTATTATGTAATTCATTATCAGAAGGCAATTGTATGTTTCTCTATTTACTTGTAGTCACTGGCATTCCTAACTCATAAATATATATATAGAAACTAGTCCCTGTATTTGAGAGCGAAACATTCCACTCCTTATTGGATAAGGGGATTGGCACTGGAAAAGTTTATGGCTCAAATACTTAATCGTTCGCAAGTCGATGAAACTTGACTGGGCGTTAAGTTTATGTGAGGACTTGTATGACGTGTTCTTTAACTTGGAGAGTGCCTGTCGAACACTAATGATTAGTGGGAGCACATGTTATAGGTATGCTAATAAGATTAATATACTTGAACCGACTCACCCTCGATTCGTCACATGGATTTCACTCCGGGACAGCCAATAATGGAATCGAAAGGTTGTGATAGGTATTCGTGAACCTTTGACTTGAGGATTTAGTAGGGATGTGCTTGTGACATTAAGATTTTCATTAGAGTAGTTCGACCAAGAAAACCAAAAGGTGGGGATCAACCTCGACGTGCGTCTTGATGGGCATGTAGCAGGTTATACTAAATACCAAGATAGGATTCTTTCTCCTATTAGTGAATGGGTTATATGTCATATGCAGTTATTGGCAGATGAGATCATAAGTCTTTGGCCAAAGCATTGGAGCTAGTTGTATTGATGCGTAGTATGTATTGTGTGTGCGTGCGGTATGAATATATATGTATATTATGTATATATGTGTGGTTGTGTGTGTGCTGGTATCTTTGTGTGTGTAAGGGTACGTATTGGAATTCAGACGAGAAAAACATAGATGTAGATGAAGGTTTTGGTAAATTTTGAATTGGTGTAATTAGACCTACGGAGTGATTTCGAGTTTAGGATTCATATTCGGAGCAATCGTTCAGGAACTTGGATCCGAGATGAGTATCACTAATTAAACCGAGATATGAATCCGGGATGAGTAACGTTGGTCGTTTGATCCGACCAATAAATTAAGGGCCACAATGGAGGTATTATGTCATCGGATTAATTACCTTGTATTTATAAGATAATAAATTAGACCCTTATATTAAATTATTTACTATGTGATTATAATAAAGATTGGGATTTTGGTGGATCGACCGGGTTGACCGAGCTAGCCTTATTTCGAGTAAAACCATCTTCGGTGAAGGCAAGTATCTTCCTTATACTTTTCATATTTCCTTGAATATAAATATGTTTGTCACTATATGTTATATCATGTTTAGGTGATTGTGTTAATTGGATACTATGTGGTTCGATTGTGTAGAATTTGTGTTTGTTTGAAATAGGTGGTATAAATGTATTGTTCAATAAATATGTGTTAGTTTTAATCCATAATTGTGAACTTGTGATTATTTCTTGAATCCACGATTCGTGTTATTGTGAAACCAAGTGAACGAAATTATGATGATTTTATGGATTTGATGAATGGTATTGTTGGATAGTTGAAGTGATTGGATTGATCATAAATGTACTATTCCTTGATTAGGAATATGTATCGAATAACGTGGCCATTTCTAGCAAGTGCCTTGACTATATATATTGTTACTAACTATTGAGACATACAATTTTGTTTAATGTAAGTGTGTGAAAGTTTTTCTTCCACCTGGGAATGGTTCGACGGGACCTCTGGGGGCCGATGCTAAGGGGCACGGCCGCGGAAGTGGTTTCCCACCTGCGCACGGTTCGACGGGACCTCTGGGGGGCCAATGCTGATGATGATATGTGGTATATCTGGAATATCGCAGTGTTTTGTTTTCGACGTTGAGATGTATTATATATATGTTATTGGTACTCAGCTATAGTGGCACTGGATTAAAAATTGTTGTGTATATTGTATTGTTTATCAATTGGATAAAACTGCCCGAGATCTTAATAGTATCCTTCAAACTTTATTTCAAGGATTTATAAGAATTCAAGAGTTTTTATTCGTTTCTGATTTACGCGAATACATCTCGGGATATTTTTCTATGATTATTTAAATGTTTGTTTTGTCTGTTGTTGTTAAGTAATTTGTCTGTTTATGTTCGGAATATGGTTCGTATAGCTCGAATACTTGCACTAGCAAAATTCCAGTTTGCTAACCCCCGAGTATTGGGGGGGTGGATGCCTTTTTTGCATTCACGTATTCGGAGTTCGGGAGCATCCACAAAATCAACATGGAAGATGATTAAAGACCATGATGCTAATCACAAGAGAGGCTGTATAATGTCATTATTGTCATGTTGTAGTTTTCTTCCATTGTCGTGTTCAACCCTGGCATGGGTATGTTGACATATTGTAGTATTGTGTATCGAGGATACACTCGTGTCGTCGGATATTATCATTGTATATTGTTTATGATTTTGTGTAGATTGACCTTGTTGGTCAATTATGGTTTGATTTGTTCTGTATTTGCCTGGTGGATCCTTACGAGAAGGGTCCACGCGTGTAGCAACCCAAATATGGTCTAGGGGTGTTACATTTATGGTATAAGAGCTTAGGTTGATAAAAACCTAAGCTGTTAGGTCAACTCGAGTCATGTGCTGTCGTGTCGTGTCATATTAATTGTTGGTCGTCGAGTCGAGTCATGTTTTATCATTGTAATATCCGGATTTATTACAGTGTATTTCATCTGTATTCAACCATGTATTATTTCGGATTGGTGATTTTGATTATTGGAGTATGATATTTCGTGCATTGATATCATTGTACATAAGTATAGAAACATGCAAAATTGCTCAATCAACCTAGTGATAGCGCACGCTAAGAATGTATCTTAACGCGCGCTATCGGGCCACTATTAGCGTACGCTACACAGGTAGTAGTAACGTGCGCTAAGGACTCAATTATTGAGCGGGGCAGCTGGCTCGTGCGCCAGCGGGACATGGGTCCGGATAAGATTCCCGCTGACGCACCCGGACAAAATCTGAAGTCAACCATTATTAGCGCACGCTAAGGGATACTTAGTAGCGTGCGCTAACTTATCAATCATGCGGTAATTATATATGGGACAAAGAACCGCTTGAGCTTTCATTTCCTTCGTCTATACTTCATCTTTGAGAGTCCAGAGCAATAATCTACCTTCTAAACACTTAGAACATGTATGAGTGATCATAGAACGATTGAGTATCACTTGTGAAGTGATCCTTGAAGAGAAGTGACACCTTGGAGGGGCACGTAACCAACCGGAGTCGGATTACACCTTGTGGTTCAGTGATTTCGGCATATTAAGGTATGTTCAACCTATCACCAGTCTTAGATTCGGATTTACAATGGATATGATGATCATGTTAACAGGATATTGAATTTCATTAGTAAATTATTTCAACAACATCATGTTTAGAAGATTGGGATGTCTACAATTAAGATATTATTGTTGGAACCTTGAAGTTGGAATCCTAGTACTTCAAATGATGAGAGATATATTCGGAAGTTAACAATCCGTATGATTTATGTTATCTTTGTGATCATGATTTGGAAAATATGTTATAAGAACTTAAAGGGAGAATCATCTTAGGAAATATTCTTTCGTATAAGTCGGAATTGTTAGTTCACCGCAAGATGAAGTCTGAATATGTATAATGATAGTAGAATCTAATACATCAACCGGAGATCACCAACTTTGCATGAGAATTGTAATCAAGATGGATTATGGTGTCATGATGATTATTCGTATATTTGCATCTTGAAGTTGATATAATCTCGAGATTATTCATAAGAGTAAGAACTTGGTATTCATGGAAGTAACATGAATTATCACGAAGGATTTCATTGTTTCGTTCATGGCAAGAACGATTCATCGCCGTGAAAGAACCGCCATGCGTAGATAGCGACGCTATGTTATGCGCTTAACGTGCGCTATCGAGCACTAGTTAGCGTGCGCTACGCTTGGTACGTAACGACGCTAGACCATCGACGAAGTCGATTGGTAGTCGGTGAAGTACCGACCATGCGCCGTTAGCGTCGCTAGGCTTTGTTGTTTGCGTGCGCTATCGGGCGCATTTAACGCACGCTACACAGAAGTACTTAGCGTGCGCTAAGCTCCTCGGGCAGATTGCAGTTTATGAACTTTTGACCGTTAAGCGAATTGTTAAACATTCATACGACGTGAGATAAACTCTATATCATTTCTTTTGTTAAGGTTTGGTCTCGTTACGTGATTGATTGAGGAGGACGATCTTCGAGTGTTCATTTTCGTGGAAGTATTGTTATTGTCTTCAAATCGAGGCAAGTACCTTAATTGTTTTATGTATTGTTGTTATACATATTGTCGTGCATGTATGTCGTTATTGTGTGTCCACCTCGTGTTGGTCCGACGGGATCATCGGGGGATCTATGCTAGCGTGCGCTGGATCATCGGACGGGTTTTCCACCACGGGTTGGTCAGCGGGATCATCGTGGGTTCTAGGCAGTGAACGCTGGATCGATGGAATTACCAAGTGTATGTATGGATATCATGTTGTGATTATCAGTTGTGTATGTTATGTTTGAGTTTCTCGTAGGAGAAGACTCGTTGGTATTTTGTCGTTTATGTTATTATTATTCACCGTGAGATATGAATAATATGTTGTGGTACTTGTACTAGCATCGTTGTGCTAACCCCTTCGGGGGTGAACATTTTGTTTGTGTTCAGGATCCAGGAGAGCAGGGAAACAACCACTGGAATTGTATGATGACGAGGGTGCAGAGTGATGTCCCGACCGGGTTTATTTATCTTTCGTTTATTCGTTATTTCAATAAGTACTCGAGTACGAAGTCGTTGTGATGTTTTGAATTGGTGATGTAATATTGAGTTCTGTTGAACAAATTGTACTATTTCTGTATTTGGTCAGAATTGATGTACTGAAATTCCGTTATTTCCATTCGTCAGTAACTTTTTATACTTGTTAAATTCTTCAGCCTTGTAAATCCTTATGTAAAGGATTTACGGCGCTGTAATATTCCCGAATATATTGGGGGTGTTACAATCATGTCGTTTCGTCCTAGTTGTTGGTTGTCGAGTCGAATTATGCGTCGTCATGTCATGTCGTTTAGTGTCGGTTGTGATTAGTATCGTGGTGCATCCACCATCTTCGTGCGACCTGTGGACGTAAGTCTCTATTTCTGCGATCCCCGTATATATATTTGCATGTGTGTTTATGTTCATCTAATGTTCGAATACATCATTATTTGGTGTAAATTGTACAATGAGGATGATTGTTATGTGCTGTGAATGATTCATTTAGAATCAATGCGGCCTTCTAAGATAGTCGCGAGATTTGGTATTGATTAACTAAGTAGATTACCCGAGAATTTGAATCAATCGTATGGTACGGCATAAGTGAGGTAAAGAGTATTGCCTACACTTTTGGAGATTGTGAGTAATGATATTTCAATATCATTGGCGAAAGAGATAATGATAAGACAGTTTGTCTTGACCGAGTCATAAGAAGATTGATTGTTATGATCCAGTGTATTTGATTTGGTATGGGTGTGATTCGATTTCTTATATTATCATGACAGTTGCGATTGAATTTTAGATATAGGGCCGGACAGTGGCATGCGTTAGACTAGTGAGAGTATGGTATTTTGACGCATATGATTGTTTGGGCTTAGTGCTCGTAAAAATTTAAACTCATAAATGAGTTGTTTTATAAAATATCTGGGTTATATTTTGAAGTAATAAATATTGGGCATTTTGAAATAGTAAACTCTTTCGACATTTTGGACAAATGAGTTGATTTTTCTAGAACTCGATAAATTATTTGAGGATTAAAATAATTTTTATTTATGTCTTGAACGACAAGTTGATGCATAGACATTTTGTTAATTTGAATAAAACTCTTATGAGTATTTTAAAAATGGGGAAAACTAATAATTTTATATGTTAATAAAAGGAGGAGTGTAGCAAACTTAAAAAAGAGGGTTTTTGATATTTTGAAAAATCAAAAAGTCTATGATACAGATATATTAAAGTGGTTTTGAAGTTTTTGTGAAATAAAATATTTTCAGTGATTTACAATGGACGAAGATCCTTTAATTTTTATTAAATAAGTTGAATCGTGACAGTTTTAAAATATAAGATGGAGATCTTGATGAATTCTTATTAGCAATTTTGAGTAGAGTGGAAGACTTATTTCGATTTTTATTTGGTGTGTATGGATATTTTTTAAGTGGGATAGGTTCCCCCAAGCGATGATATGTGATGATAATAGTGTTATATTAGATGGATAATTATTCTGATTGTATGATGAACGGAAAGTTGGCCTGATGGCTGTACCAGACAAGGTGATCTCTCTTTAGTATAGTTTATCGAGGAGTATATATGTATGAATCGATCTGTATGCTGACTAGGCGAGACTGATGAATAGTTGTCGTAACACTGAGGTGAGCAATAGGGCGAGCATGTGCATGGAAGTGATTACGAAGTTCATACTTCGTACCTCGATTTTTTTTATATTATTTGCATGAGAATTGTGAAAATAATTTCTCTAATTTTAAATTAAAAAAAGGTGTTTGATGGCGAATGTATATTCGTGAAATGAATAAATTTAACCATTATATTTTGAAATGGTAATTATAAGAGTGGACAATTGAACTCACATTTTGAATTTCAAATTTATTTCAAACATGTTCGTATACTAGTGGGGGAGTATTATCTTTACACCATATTTAATAAAGACGTGTAGGCACTTTTGAAAATTATCGATATTTAGAGTTGAAGTTTATAAAACTTGGCCATTTAAACGGGGGTTTGTAAAAATTTTCAAATGCCATTTTAAAAATTAACCATTATATAAATATATTGCGACTTTTTATGAACATCATATAATGTTGTGATTTCAATTTCCTGGGAGTTGGAGTGGGACTCGTAGTACGGACATATTGTGGTTCTGGAAAGTGAATAGAGCTGAGACGTATCTTGATACTGTTGGATCGATTGTCACAATATGAAATCATGTATTGTTGATTTTGTGATGCCTGGGATGACAATCTATCGTATTAAGATTCTATGGAGCCGAGACATATATTGTTACTGCATAGTTGCCACCTTCGAGTATGTCACATCTTGTCGATCGAATCATGAGATTGCCGATATTGCTGAATTAGTTCGTATAAATATTTGGAGTAATCTTACAGTGTGATGGGTGATGACATGGCAGGTTTCGGGGACGAATCCAGGGATTTAAATTGGAATTTTGGTGGATTTTTTTTATCATTATTAATAATTTAGTTATCTGATTAACTACGGGTAAACGACCGATGAGGAGTAAGTGTAGAATTATAGTGAGTTGTTGGTTTTATCGGATGCAAAATAAATTAATCGGATAATTGAACAAGGAATTTGAATAATAGAGATAGAATTAATAATAGAGCAATTGTAGGGCTAATATTATAGTTTACCAAATTAGCAATTATAACTCCCAACATAATTATTTAAAGTCCACCCTTCCTCATCTCTTCCCCCTACGTTTTCTCCCTCTCCTATCTTTTATTTTTTCACTTCTCCTTCCCACTACCACCAACCACGCACGGGTGAACCACTACCAATATCACTCATCTCCTTTCTTCATTGACGATCGATGGTGGCGGGTTCGGGGTCAGGGTTTTTGCGGCTAGTCTGAGATGGGTTGGAGGATCTGGGCTCTATCGGGGACGAGTTGTGCAGGTCAACGCGACGGGCTGGCATCTCCAGCGATAAAAACTGGAGATGGACAACGGTATGGCGGCTTTCGATTGGAGAAAATATAGATCTAGCCAGACCTTTCAAACGGGCCAAAACTGTGGGAGCCCAGTCGGGCTATTCGGATTTCGAAGTTCCAGCGAGGTGGAGCGCAAGCGATGGGTTTTCTTCATGGTCTCCAACCATGGATGGGATTCAAGTTCAAAGACGGGCCGTTTAGGGTGTTCCGATCGAGCTTGAGCTCTATTGACCGGAGATAGAGCTTTTGTACAAGTGAACTACTTGGTTCGACTTCTTCCCTGCAGATGTTGACGTTAGATCTAAGTGAATGGGCTGATCGGAGGCGTTTGCCTTTGGGTTGTTGCTGTCGTCCTGTGGCTGTGTTCCGGCATGAGAGTAGCTGTGTGTGTGTGTGTGTGTGTGTGTGTGTGTGTGTTTGTGTCCGGAAGCGTGTGTGTGTTGTGTGTGTATATTATTTATGAAGAATGCTACACCCACAAACAAACTTCCAAAAAAACACCCACAAAATGACGTGTCAGCGAGTGATTGGTGTATTTTGTGGCAGTTTCTCTCTCCTCTATCTCATTACACCAATCACCCACTGACACGTCATTTTCTGGGTGTTTTTGTGGAAATTTTTTTGTGGGTGTAGCATTGTCCATCATTTATATATATATATTATTTATATGTAAGTTTGTGTGTGCTATATATATATATATATATATATATATATATATATATATTATATTATGTATATATATTATATTATGTATATATGTGTGGTTGTGTGTGTGTGTGTGCTGGTATATGTGTGTAAGGGTTTGTATTGAAAGTTGACGGGAAAAACATAGATGTAGATGAAGGTTTTGGTAAATTTGGATTGGTGTAATTATACCTATGGAGTGATTTCGCGTTCAGGATTTGTATTCGGAGCAATCGTTCGGGAACTTGGATCCGGGATGAGTATCACTAATTAAATCGAGATATGAATCCGGAATGAGTAACGTTGGTCATTTGATCCGACCGATAAATTAAGAGGCACAATGGAGGTATTATGTCATCTGATTTGTTACATTGTATTTATAAGATAATAAATTAGACCCTTATATTAAATTATCTATTATGTGATTATAATAAAGGTCGGGATTTCGATGGATCGACCGGGTTGACCGAGCTAGGGTTATTTCGAGTAAAACCATCTTCAGTGAAGGCAAGTATATTCCTTGTACTTTTCATATTTCGTTGGATATAAATATGTTTGTCACTATATGTTATATCATGTTTACGTTTTTGTGTTAATTGGTGACCATGTGGTTCGATTGTGTAGAAGTTTTGTTTGTTTGAAATAGATGGTATGAATGTATTGTTCAATAAATATGTTTTAGTGTTAATCCATAATTGTGACCTTGTGATTATTTCTTGAATCGACGATTCGTGTTATTGTGAAACCGAGTGAATGAAATTATGATGATTTTACGGATTTGATGAATGGTATCGTTGGATAGTTGAAGTGATTAGATTGATCATAAATGTACTATTCCTTAGTTAGGAATATGTATCGAATAACATGGCCATTTCTAGCAAGTGCTTTGACTATATATTGTGATTAACGATTGAGACATGTTGTTTTGTTAAATGTAAGTGTGTGAGTGTTGTTGTTCTTCCACCTGGGGATGGTTCGACGGGATCTCTGGGGGCCGATGCTAAGAGGAACGGCCGGCGATTACCAAGTGTGGTTATCCGGAATATCACAGTGTTTTGTTCTCGACGTAGAGATGTATTGTATATAGTGTTGGGATTCGGTGCCTAAAACGAAGGCCCAACAGAAGCGGTAAAACAAAAATTAATTCGATCTGAATCCCTACGAGGATCGATCGAGCTACGTATATACGAATATCAAAAAACAAATTCACAATAGATATAGAAACTCACCCTTGTAGTCCATTGATTAGATGGATAACCTTCTCTTGAGCCATTCCCCAAGCTTTGCTTGATCTCTACGAATCTATTCCGTTTCAAGCCCTTGAACGATCCAACGCCGAAAGCACCGCGTCTCTACTTGCCACGCGCCGGAGAAATGACTAGAACGACGATCACCTTGCTATCCTCCGAGGATACGGCTAGAGCTAAGTGATGAAGCTTCCAATATGAAATTATAAAACTCTAAGTGTATAACTCACAATCTCTCTTTTATGTCTTGATGTTTTCTCCAAGAAAAAAACAAGAACTTGTGATGAAGATGAAGAAAACTTGGAGAAGCCTTTCTCTCTCTTTATCTCTCTACACTTTGTCTCATGGTTGATTTTACACAAGGAATCAAAAGGTGCATGTGTTATGAGATGTCTTCTTCCTTTTATTCAACTCTCACTTTAATAATACAAATCATGCCACATGATTTTAAACCCCAAAATGTCATGTTCTTTCATATAAAATCAAAGCAACAAGACAAGAGGAAAGTGAATGGAAACAAAGCGGGGGCGGCTACTATGCAAAAACGGACGAGTTCGGTTCGTTTCAGACTCCCGTGAGTCCAAACAGATAAACTATGATTCCGTTCCGATATATTTGTATCGATTAATTAATCCAATTAATTAAACATATCAAATACAAAATAACATAATTAATTTCTCCAAGAAATAATTATATTCATGAATTAAATTAATCACCCAGTGATATATTTAATCCATTAATCCGTAAATCAATTTATCCGATAAATCGATTTAAACATCCAATATCGCAAATTTAGATATCCAATATCTAATATTCATAATGAGAGAATTAGCTCGATTCATTCCGTCGGTAATCCTAATGCGCGACTCGGTAGGTCCGTCTCAGTCAGCAATGGGAGGAACCAAAGAGTATTAGCACCACCTAGCCAGCCTGGCGGCCTACACCGTATCCCAAATGAGAATGAATGATTGGAATCATTCAAGAACCATTCTGTCGTGAATACCAGTATACTTATAAACCCTTCTTTCAAATGTCCCGATCAAGTTATAGGGTCACGGTCTGTCAAACCCTATATGTACTTGATGCTATGCATGCGTTAATGCAAATCGAGATAATCGAGCTCTCGTGTATCCAATACAACTAGCTCCAATGCTTTGGCCAAAGACTTATGATCACATCTGCCAATAACCGCATAGGACATGTAACCCGCTCACTAACGGGAGAAAGAATTCTATCTTGGTATTCAGTAGGACCTGCTACTTCCCCATCAAGATGCACGTCGAGGTTGACCCCCACCTTCCGGTTTACAGGGTCGAACTACTCTAATGAAAATCTTGACGTCACAAGCACATCCGTACTAAATCCTCAAGTCGAAGGTTCACGAATACCTATCACAACCTTTCGATTCCGTCATTGACTGTCCCGGAGTGAAATCCGTGTGACGAATCGAGGGTGAGTCGGTTCGAGTATACTAATCCAATTAGCATACCTATAATGTGTACTCCCACTAACCATTAGTGTTCGACAGGCACTCTCCATGTCAAAGAATACATCATACAAGTCTTGACATAAACTTAACGCCCAGTCAAGTTTCATCGTCTTGCGAACGATTAAGTATTTGAGCTATAAACCTTTCTAGTGCCGACCTCCTTATCCAATAAGGAGTGGAACGTTTTGCTCTCAAATACACGGACTAGTTTCTATATGTATATTTACGAGTTAGGAATGCCAGTAACTACCAGTAAATAAAGAAACATACATTGCCTTATATTAATGATTTACATAATTACAAGTGCAATGCCCTCACTCAACATCCTCTGAGTGGCATTCGAGGGCATACTCCTAACAATCTCCCACTTGCACTCAATGCTACACACTATGGTATCTAATACTCATGTTCTCCAAATGACGCTCCAAGCTATTCTGATAAAGTGGCTTGGTCAGTGGATCGGCGACGTTGTCGGCTGTGTCTACTCTGTGTAGCAAAATATATCCCTTGCGAACAAATTCTCTTACGAGGTGATACTTCCTCTCAATATGTTTGGTGCTATTGTGAAACCTCGGCTCCTTGGCCTGCGCTACAGCTCCGTCGTTGTTGCAGTACAGCGGAAGAGGCAGCTCAGCACATGGTATCACTTGAAGTTCTCCTAGAAACTTCTTACTCCAGAACCCTTCCTTGGAAGCATCCGAGGCTGCTTGATACTCAGCCTGACAGGTGGAATCAGAAGTCGCGCTTTGCTTGGCGCTACGCCAAGATACTGCTCCTCCATTAAGAGTAAATATGTAGCCAGAAGTAGACATCGAGTCGTCCTTCAGTCCTTGGAAGTCCGAATCAGTGAATCCCACCACATCCAATTCTCCACCGCCATACATCAGAACCATATCTCTATTCCTTCTCAAGTACTTGAGAATTTTCTTTACGGCAGTCCAATGTTCCCTACCTGGGTTTGTCTGAAACCTACTCACCACGCTTACAGCATGCGCAATGTCAAGTCTCGTAGACAACATAGCATACATGAGGCTACCCACGGCCGAAGCATATGGTATATTACTGATTTCCTTTCATTGTTCCTCACTTCGAGGACACATCTTCAAGGTGAGTTTTATTCCATGTCGCATCGGTAGGAACCCTCTTTTAGAATCATCCATCTTAAATCGCTTTAAGATTTTATCAATATAGAGGGCTTGGGAAAGACCTATTGTTCTCTTTCCTCTATCCCGGTAGAGTCGAATACCAACAATATAGGTAGCTTCTCCCAAGTCTTTCATGGATAAATTACTCGAAAGCCAAGCTTTCACAGAACTGAGCATTCCCACATCATTTCCTATTAGTAGAATGTCATCTACATATAGTACTAAGAATGCGATCTTGCTCCCACTAACCCTCTTGTATACACAAGGTTCCTCCTCATTTTGCACGAAATCAAACTCTTTGACTGCCTCGTCAAAACGAAGGTTCCAACTACGCGACGCTTGCTTCAGTCCATAAATGGAACGCTGAAGCTTGCACACTTTCTGAATATCGACTTCGGACACAAAGCCTTTAGGCTGCTCAATATAGATTTCCTCCTCGAGGAATCCATTAAGGAAAGCCGTCATTACGTCCATTTGCCATATCTTATAATCGTGGTAGGCAGCTATAGCAAGCATCATGCAAATAGACTTGATCATGGCTACGGGCGAGAAGGTATCATGGTAATCGATCCCTTCCTTTTGGGTATAACCCTTTGCCACAAGCCTGGCCTTATAGGCGTCAACCTTGCCATCACCATCCCTCTTTCTCTTGTAGTTCCGCTTGTTCCCAATAGACACTATGCCCTTGGGGTGGTCTACTAGAGTCCAGACCTGATTGACATGCATCCAGTCTATCTCAGCTTCCATAGCTTCGCGCCATTTCGCGGAGTCTACATCCACCATTGCCTGGTCATAGATCGTTGGGTCGGTCTCTTGGCTATCACTTGGAACCTCATGGAGACCCAGCTCCTCTAAGTGCACAAGCCCATACCTCTCAGGTAAATGAGACACCCTACTATATCTACGAGGTGGTTGTACTTATGTTTCAGAAGGTTCGGTTCCAATTTCTTGCACGGGTGTCTCCTTAGGAGTTTCATTGTATTCTTCCAAAGAAATACTTCTACTTGCTCTGCCTTCCTGGATGAACTCATCTTCCAGGAAGTGTGCTTGTAAAGCAACAACGATCTTTCGATCTTCAGGCATGTAGAATAGATATCCCATCTTCCCAGACGGGAATCCAATGAAACGTCCCTTCGCGGACCTAGCTTCCAACTTCTCCACCTTAGTCTTCTTGACATAGGCGGGACATCCCCAAATCCTAATATGATTAAGACTTGGTTTCCTTCCCTCCCACATCTCATGTGGAGTTTTAGGAACGGATTTGGAAGGACATCTATTCAAGATGTAAGCGGCAGTCAGGAGTGCATACCCCCACAGGTAAATCGGCAAGTCAGTATAGCCCAGCATGGAACGGACCATGTTCAACAAGGTCCGGTTCCTTCTTTCTGACACACTATTTAACTGAGGAGTACTTGGAGGTGTTAGTTGTGAAACTATTCCATGTTCCTTAGGGAACTCGTCAAACTCCATACTCATATACTCGCCACATTGGTCCGACCGAAGTGCTTTGATATGATTACCAGTTTGTTTCTCGACTAGGGCCTTGAATTCCTGGAATTTCTCAAAAGCCTCAGATTTATGTTTCATTAAGTATACATAACCATACCTAGTATGATCATCTATAAACGTAATGAAATATTGATATCCGTCACGTGCTTTTTCCAAAGCACCACAAACATTAGTATGGATTAATTCCAGTTTATCAGCGGTTCTTTCAAAAGTCCCTGTGAAGGGGGACTTAGTCATTTTGCCTTTAAGGCAAGATTCACAAGTAGGAAAGGAATCCAATCCCGATGGACCCACAAGTCCATCTTTTTCCATCTTGTAAACCTTGGTCTGACCAACATGACCAAGTCTTAGATTCCATTTCAAAACTTGATTGGTTTCATCCCTACCACGTTTTCTAGTCATAGTATTCACAACTACTTTGTTGCTGAGATTTAGATGATACAATCCATTTAACAATGTAGCAGTACCCACAAGTTTATTTCTGAAATAAATTTTGCAGGAACCATCACCAATGAAAAATGAAAATCCTTTTCGGTCCATGACCGGAATGGATACAATGTTTTTGTGCCCCTTGGGCAAAACAAGTACATCTTCTAAAGTCAAAACAAAGCCGGATTCTAAACCCAAAAGAAGTGATCCTATGTCGGTCGCCTCGATACTATGCCCGCTTCCGACTGTGATCATAACTTCTCCAGCTCCAAGCTTCCTACTTTGTTCCAGATCCTGATTCACGGTACAAATATGAGAACTAGCACCAGAATCCAATATCCAGGAAGTAGAAAATACAGTAGCAGAACAATTTGTTTCCAAAACTAAAAGTTCTGTACCTGAAGTGTAATACCGGGCTATAATTCATTCTGTACCACTCAGTAATTATCAGTCTGTAATTATCACTCAGTAATTTTCACTCATTAATAATCACTCATCATTCATGAATCACTCTTTTGCGTTCAATGTTGGCATGTTGTAATCGTATATCAGTTACCGATCGTCATTTTATCTCCGTTTTTAGATCGAGACGGGAGTATGATAATTTTCATTGTGATTGATAGCCTTGTACTGGGAGTATCATCTTTGGATCGTGTTAGACTTGTTCACTTCCACATTCGTATGATATGTCGGATCATTCATCAGTCGTAGCGAGGAATCGGAATTGCCGGATTGATTCACCTTGGCCAGCATCGAGTTACGGCCGTAAGGTTCTGGGCTACGGCCGTAAGTCAGCGGGTACGGCCGTAAGGCCGGCGATTACGGCCGTAAGTGATCCAAAGAGCTACCTGCATTTTGGCCGAAGGTGAGTTACGGCCGTAAGGAAGTTGAGATACGGCCGTAAGTGGTGTTCGCATATTTCGGGTGTTGTCGACCAGGGTGACTTACGGCCGTAAGGGTTGCGGCATACGGCCGTAAGTCGAGGCAGGTACGGCCGTAAGACTTGGTCGGATACGGCCGTACGTTGCAGGAAGGATGTCTGGCCATTTTTGACGAAGGCGGGTTACGCCCGTAAGGTTGGCCGGATACGGCCGTATCATCCGAGTTACGGCCGTAAGGTGTGCGGTACGGCCGTAAGGCTGTCGACGGGTGTTTTTGACGAAGGCGGGTTACGCCCGTAACTCAGGAGCGGTTACGGCCGTAACTCAGGAGCGGTTACGGCCGTAAGTCTGTCGGCAGGCTTTCGGACGAAGCCGAGTTACGGCCGTATGAGTTGGCCGGTTACGGCCGTAAGGCCGTTGACTTGGAAAGTTACGGCCGTAAGAGGGCCGAGTTACGGCCGTAACTTCCGGCAGTATTTATAGTTTGGCCGGGACGCTTTTTCCTCATTTTCTTCATTTTCACTTTCTTCTTCCTTTTTGTCCGAGAGAGAGCTTGGGGAAAGGGATTCTTCCTTCATCAAACACTTGTGTACTTGAGTTTCTTCATTTCCATTCGATCATATAGCTCGGATACTCGTTTTAACTCGTGTTCTTCGGATCGAAGTGGTTGGATCTTCTAGAGGTAATTTCTTCAACATCTTGGATTTCGATTTTGTGTTGAGATATGATGTTTTGGACGTTATAATCATGTTATATGAAGGGATATGTGTATGATTATGAGTTTGTATAAGGATTCATTGGATTATTGAGGGATTATTCAAGAACACTTTGAATATCGAGTTGGATTTGGAGATTTTCGACTAATTGTTGTTATAATCACGTTTTTGGATATTCGTTGTGGATAATTAATCGTATTGAAGATGTTTTGTTGGTTTGAAACACTTATTGGGGGATTTGGTATTGGTATATTGAGGTTTGATTGTAAACAATCGGAGTTTGGACGCAACGTGTTTGATTTAATGCCTCAATGGACTTGGTTTAGTCGTATCGACGTGTTGAGTTCGTTATATTCATGTTTGTACGTATATTAATCGGATTGTTGGTTATTGAATTGTTCAAGGTTGTTCGAGCGACCGATATCTCAATTAGGACATTGTTCGTGGAAGGATAATTGTCACCGGTGTTGAGTAAGTTAATTCTTACTCGGTTAAAAGGATATTCATACCTTTTGTTGTTGATCATTCATAATCATAACTCATTCATCATTGTATTAATCATATTAAAACTTGTTATTGTCAATTAATCACTTCAGTCATAAGGAACGACGGTTCCAATCTTTTCGTTGAGCTATCATTCATTTCATTATTACCCTCATCTCGGTGAGTCATTCTTGACTTTGTCAGATTATTATTTATTCATTGATATTCATTACGGTCATTCTCGTTCATATGACCTTCTGGGTTCATATTGCGTGGCCGGGTGTGGCTGTGTGGAATTTTTAGTCGGGCACACGATGGTTATTGTATTGGGTTCACCGATACATTAGACCGTGCACACGGGTCATATTGTCTCGTGAGACTAATTAGGTACACGGACGGATGTTGTACACTTACACAGAACATTACGGGCGTACTATGATACTCCTCTTCAGCGTAATTCATAACTAAGAATATTTCATAACTTCAGTTAATCATAATTGTGTATTTTCAACCCTTGAGGATTGTTGTTCTTTGTAATCGACCCGTTTGGGGATTTTGTTTTTCGTGTCATGGCAAGGCAACGCACGGAATAACATGTTGATGTCGAGGAGTCCTAGTGATACTAGTAGGGGCCCCGATCTTCAGCTTATTCATGTTATTGTCCTTTATTTTCCGCCGCAGACTTTCATTTGAATACTCCGTTTCATTCGTGTTGTGTATTTTATCTTCATATAAAATACACTAGTATTCGTATTATCCTGGTGTGTTGTAACTAAACTCCTCATCGGAGTAATTATTGTTGTAATGTAGTTCGGTACTACATTTATCTTGTGTAATTCATTCATTTTCATTTGCCTCGGGGTCCTACTGGGATCTACGACCGTAATATCCGCCTAGTTTGGGGTGTTACAGAGTTGGTATCGGAGCGTGGTTTTGAATACTACCCTCCAAGTCATGTCTCATTTGAAATCAGCGTCATCGACTAGTATCATTGGACTTTCGCCACGTGTGACTGTGCAAATGCCGAGCCAATCGATCTAAGAAGCGTAAGATTTCTAACGCCATGGTATAATTTCTGCAATAGTCATTCATTCATCATTCATCAATTAACAATCCTCAAACATCATCATTCATTGTGATTAGACGATCATGTTAACTCATTAATCACTTAATTCATTTCATTACTCGATTAATAATCGACGATCACGTTAACTCATTAATTACTCAATTCATTTCATTACTCCTTGTCAACTGGAAGATCATATTATCAATCTTGTTAAGTTATTCAAGATAGTCATTTTAAGAATTTCATCGATAATCATGTAACTTCAGAAATCATTCATATAATCACTAAGTTAGAGCATGTATACTCATTTTCATCATCTCATGACATAATCATAACGTGTTAATCATGCGGGAAATATAATCATTATGCGACCTTCCTACTTGAAGATGGAGAGAACTGCTGTGGATGCACAGGAGAGAGGCGGTGCGGACCGAAACCCAAGAAATAATCACTGGCCGGGAAATCGTGCCTGTGACTCGGCTCGATCAGAAGATATTCGGGTTGATCCACTCACTTTTATGTGCCATGATGACCCATGTGCGGTTGCTCAATCATCATTGCGCCTCGACCGGATTAATCGAGAGAACTCTCCGTATGAGCCACCGCTAAGGAAAGTGCTGAACAACAACCTTCATTTGTCAAAGAAATCAACGGCGTAATCAATCCGAAGGCGGTCAGTCAACCTTCAAGAAGCCTCGTGTGAGTCCTATCGTTTCTGAGCGACCTCCTACGGCGCATAATCGTGCGGGATCTCAGTCACTAGCGGTCAATTCAGCCATCACCTGTTATAACTGTGGGGATCTTGGTCATGTCAGCACCAAGTGTCCGAGGCAGTCTGTCACGTGCTATAATTGTGGGAATTCTGGGCATAAGGCCCGTTTTTGCCGAAAGGACTCCAAGTCGGCTCCGGCGGCATCCCAAGCCCCGAAGCAACCAGCGTTTCAGAATCAGACTGCTTTGTCAACGTCGTTTAAGACACTGGAAGCAAATAGAGTTGGAGCTTGTATTTATCAGACGGGAGCGTCCGGTTCGGGGACCGGCAAGTCCCAGATTCATATGATGAGGAGGATCGACGATCCGGTGGCCCGAATGATTTCAGGTATACTCGTAATTTTACTTCAACTTGTGTGTACCTTTTTATGCTGGTACACCGCATTCATTCATCTTCGAATCATGCTTGAATAGACTTATTTCGGGATAGTCCTATTGCTTGTGGACCTCATACCATCGGTCTACCTGACGATGGAAGAATTTTCGGAATCATACCGAAGTAAGCTTAGTGACCGCGATTGATTGATGGATCTAATCGTGGTGAATTTTATCTTAGGACGATGTAATTTTCGGTGTTAGTTGGGTTGATCGTTTTGATACTATCCTTAATGTTTGTTAGCGTTTGGTCGCTATCTTTCCGTCGTTGGTTGTCGAATGTGTACTTCAGGGGAGTAATCCCGTTGTTCCAAAGAGAATTATTATTAGGCGGAAGCGAGAGATTCCGCAATCGATCTATTCAATCATTCATTATATCATTTTCATCGATTGGCCTTTCTAAGGCAATCGAGTCATTCAATCATTCATTGTTTCATTTTCATCGATTGGCCTTTCTAAGACAATCGAGTCATTCAATCATTCATTGTTTCATTTTCATCGATTGGCCTTTCTAAGACAATCGAGTCATTAAATCATTCATTGTATCATTTTCATCGATTGACCTTTCTAAGGCAATCGAGTTATTCAATCATTCATTTGCGTCATTTTCATCGATTGACCTTTCTAAGGCAATCGAGCTATTCAATCATTCATTGTGTCATTTTCATCGATTGGCCTTTCTAAGGCAATCGAATTATTCAAACATTCATTGTATCACTTTTTATCGATTGACCATTCTAGGGAAATCGAAATGTTCGATCATTTGTGGTATCATTGTCATCGATTGACGACGTATTTCCAGACGAGTTATTTGGTTGTCTTCACATAGAGTAGTGGAGTTCAGGAGTGAGTTGGAGCCGGTACGTCCCCTTAATCGAAGGCACCGTATCGGATGGCCCCGACCAGAATGCAGGAGTTGAAGATTCAACGTGAGGAATAGTTCGAGGAAGGTTATATCCAACCGAGTGCGTCCCCGTGGGGGCACCAGTGCTGTTTGTCAAGAAGAATGATAGTTCTTTTCGCTTGTGTATCGATTACCAGGAGTTGAACAGGGTGATGATCAAGAGTAGTATCCTTTACCTCGTATTGATGATCTTTTAGATCAACTTCAGGGAGCTTCAGTATCTTCCAGGATCGACTTAAGATCTGAATATCACCAGTTGCGGATTCGAGAGTCGGATATCGCGAGGACGGCGTTTCGAACACGCTATGGTCATTATGGGTTCGTAGTTATGTCGTTCGGGCTAACTAATGCACCTGCGTTATTCATGGAGTTAATGAATCGGGTTTTCATTGACTTTTTGGATCAGTTTGTTGTTGTCTTCATCGACGACATTTGGATTTATTCTCGTAGCCGAGAGGAACACGAGGTTCATCTTCATCAGGTTCTCGACGTGATGAGACGAGAGCAACTTTATGGAAAGTTTTCCAAGTGTGAGTTCTGGAGGTCCGAAATGACTTTCTCGGGCATGTAATTTCATCTGACAGAGTTCGTGTCGACCCTCAGAAGACGGAGGCTGTCCGAGATTGGCAACCTCCGAAAGATGTTAAGTAAATCCGAAGTTTCCTCGGATTAGTTGATTAATTATTCAACCCACGACTGTAGCTAGCAACCGTGGTTTTCGCGTTGGAAATTTGGCGTCATTACCTTTATGGCGTCACCTGTCAGTTATTCACCAATCACAATAGATGAAGTATATATTTACTCACAAGGAGTTAAATATGTGACAGAGGCGGTGGTTGGAACTAATCAAAGATTATGATATCGAGGTCCTTTGCCACCCGGGCAAGGCGAATGTTGTCGCCGACGCCTTGAGTCGTAAGTCCGTTCTAGAGCAGATACTTGCTCATTTAACAGTTCAGAAGGAACTTCAGCTGGAATTCCTTAGACCCGAGATCGAGGTCTGGCTTGAGCGAGTTCAGGGACAGCTTTGTATGTTAGAGATTTCATCATCTTTTGAGGATGCAATCAGGGAGAATCAGGGTTCAGACCCTTCATTGTTGCGCATCCGTAAAGATGTGGCTCAGGGGAAAGCCCCTGGATTCGTGGTCCACGAGGATGGACTTTTGAGGTTTAAGAACCGGTTGTGCGTACCGGCGAATGATGAGTTGAAAAACTCGATCTTGAGAGAAGCTCATGCTACCCCATATCCGGTTCATCCGGGGTCTAGTAAGATGTACAAGGACTTGAAACGAAATTTCTGGTGGAGTAATATGAAGCGAGAAGTCGCGGAATTTGTTTCGAGATGTTTAGCCTATCAGCAAGTCAATATGGAACATCAGCGACCGGCGAGTATGCTGATACCGCTCCCTATTCCAGAATGGAAGTGGGAAGACATTTCTATGGAATTCATCACGAGTTGCCGATAAGTCGTCGTGGCATGAAAACGATCTGAGCGATCGCGGACTACTTTACTAATTAGCTCATTTCCTTGAAATCAAGAATATGTGGGGTCCCGAGAGACTGGCCAGTTGTTCATCAAGGAAATAATGAGACTTCACGGTACCCCTAACAGTATCGTTTCTGATCGTGACGGACGATTCGTGTCCCATTTTGGAAATCAGTTCATCGTGCTATGGGAACTCAGCTGAATCTCATTACCGTTTTTTCATCCTCAGTCCGACGGACAATCAGAGAGGACTTTTCAGACATTGGAGGACATGTTGAGGGCATGCGTCCTCGATTAGTAGAGGATTGGGAAGCCCAATTACTGTTGTTTGTGTCCACGCAGCTTTAGTTAGCATCTCGCGATGAAGGTAGCACCTTACGAGGCCTGCACGGCCGCCGTTGTCGATCTCCCTTGTGTTGGGACGGCCCATCGAATCAATCAGACCGAGCCCGATATGCTTATTAGCCGCCCGTGAGAAGGTAGCTTTGATCAGGAGACGTCTGTTAACTGCTCAGAGTCGACAGAAATCATATGCAGGTAATCGTCATCGACCACTAGAGTTCGAGACGGGTGATCCCGTTTTGGTCAAGGTATCCCCGAGTCGAGGTATTCTCCGTTTCGGAAAACGGGGAAAGTTGAGTTCGAGATTCATTGGACCGTGTGAGATTTTGAATCGAGTAAGCGAGTTAACTTATCGTTTGGCCCTATCTCTGTTGTTGGGCCGAATTCATAATGTGTTTCACGTCTCGCACATACTTCAGTTCGACGGAATCGAGATCGCAGATGATCATTCGTATGAGAAGAGCCCCATACGAGTGTTGGAGCGGCAAATCAAACAGTTGAGGAATAAGGCGATTCCTTTGGTTAAGTTTCAGTGGTCTAGACACGGAGTCGAAGAGGCCACTTGGGAAACCGAGGAGAGTATGCGGGGGAGTTATCCCGAGTTGTTTGACCCTTAGTTTCGGGGACGAAACTCTTTTAAGGGGGGGAGTATGTAATACCCGGCTATAATTCATTCTGTACCACTCAGTAATTATCAGTCTGTAATTATCACTCAGTAATATTCACTCATTAATAATCACTCATCATTCATGAATCACTCTTTTGCGTTCAATGTTGGCATGTTGTAATCGTATATCAGTTACCGATCGTCATTTTATCTCCGTTTTTAGATCGAGACGGGAGTATGATCATTTTCATTGTGATTGATAGCCTTGTACTGGGAGTATCATCTTTGGATCGTGTTAGACTTGTTCACTTCCACATTCGTATGATATGTCGGATCATTCATCAGTCGTAGCAAGGAATCGGAATTGCCGGATTGATTCACCTTGGCCAGCATCGAGTTACGGCCGTAAGGTTCTGGGCTATGGCCGTAAGTCAGCGGGTACGGCGGTAAGGCTGGCCGGTTACGGCCGTAAGTGATCCAGCAGGCTACCCAGGCATTTTGGCCGAAGGTGAGTTACGGCCGTAAGGAAGTTGAGATACGGCCGTAAGTGGTGTTCGCATATTTCGGGTGTTGTCGACCAGGGTGACTTACGGCCGTAAGGGTTGCGGCATACGGCCGTAAGTCGAGGCAGGTACGGCCGTAAGACTTGGCCAGATACGGCCGTACGTTGCAGGAAGGATGTCTGGCCATTTTTGACGAAGGCGGGTTACGCCCGTAAGGTTGGCCGGATACGGCCGTATCATCCGAGTTACGGCCGTAAGGTGTGCGGTACGGCCGTAAGGTCAGCCGACGGGTGTTTTTGATTTAAGGCGGGTTACGCCGTAACTCAGAGCGGTTACGGCCGTAAGTCTGCCGGGCAAGCTTTGGATGAAGCCGAAGTTACGGCCGTATGAGTTGGCTTACGGCCGTAAGGCCGTTGACTTGGAAAGTTACGGCCGTAAGAGGGCCGAGTTACGGCCGTAACTTCCGGCAGATTTATAGTTTGGCCGACGCTTTTTCCTCATTTTCTTCATTTTCACTTTCTTCTTCCTTTTGTCCGAGAGAGAGCTTGGGGAAAGGGATTCTTCCTTCATCAAACACTTGTGTACTTGAGTTTCTTCATTTCCATTCGATCATATAGCTCGGATACTGCTTTTAACTCGTGTTCTTCGGATCGAAGTGGTTGGATCTTCTAGAGGTAATTTCTTCAACATCTTGGATTTCGATTTTGTGTTGAGATATGATGTTTTGGACGTTATAATCATGTTATATGAAGGGATATGTGTATGATTATGAGTTTGTATAAGGATTCATTGGATTATTGAGGGATTATTCAAGAACACTTTGAATATCGAGTTGGATTTGGAGATTTTCGACTAATTGTTGTTATAATCACGTTTTTGGATATTCGTTGTGGATAATTAATCGTATTGAAGATGTTTTGTTGGTTTGAAACACTTCTTGGGGGATTTGGTATTGGTATATTGAGGTTTGATTGTAAACAATCGGAGTTGGACGCAACGTGTTTGATTTAATGCCTCAATGGACTTGGTTTAGTCGTATCGACGTGTTGAGTTCGTTATATTCATGTTTGTACGTATATTAATCGGATTGTTGGTTATTGAATTGTTCAAGGTTGTTCGAGCGACCGATATCTCAATTAGGACATTGTTCGTGGAAGGATAATTGTCACCGGTGTTGAGTAAGTTAATTCTTACTCGGTTAAAAGGATATTCATTCCTTTTGTTGTTGATCATTCATAATCATAACTCATTCATCATTGTATTAATCATATTAAAACTTGTTATTGTCAATTAATCACTTCAGTCATAAGGAACGACGGTTCCAATCTTTTCGTTGAGCTATCATTCATTTCATTATTACCCTCATCTCGGTGAGTCATTCTTGACTTTGTCGATTATTATTTATTCATTGATATTCATTACGGTCATTCTCGCTCATATGACCTTCAGGTTCATATTGCGTGGCGGGTGTGGCCTGTGGAATTTTTAGTCGGGCACACGATGGTTATCAGATTGGGTTCACCGATACATTAGACCTGCACACGGGTCATATTGTCTCGTGAGACTAATTAGGTACACGGACGGATGTTGTACACTTACAGAACATTACGCGTACTATGATACTCCTCTTCAGCGTAATTCATAACTAAGAATAATTCATAACTTCAGTTCATCATAATTGTGTATTTTAATCCCTTGAGGATTGTTGTTATTTGTAAATCGACCCCGTTTGGGGATTTTGTTTTTCAGGTCATGGCAAGGCAAACGCACGGGAATAACATGTTGATGTCGAGGAGTCCTAGTGATACTAGTAGGGGGCCCCGATCTTTCAGTTATTCATGTTATTGTCCTTTATTTTCCGCTGCAGACTTTCATTTGAATACTCCGTTTCATTCAGTGTTGTGTATTTTATCTTCATATAAAATACACTAGTATTCGGTATTATCCTGGTGTGTTGTAACTAAACTCCTCATCGGAGTAATTATTGTTGTAATGTAGTTCGGTACTACATTTATCTTGTGTAATTCATTCATTTTCATTTGCCTGGTGGGTCCCAGTTGGGGATCTACGGCACTGTAATATCCGCCTAGTTTGGGGTGTTACATGAAGTGCCATGAAGAATCGGATAGTCTCTAGCCCAGTGGCCCAGCTCACTGCACTTGAGACAAGCATCCTTCTTCTTGTTCTTTGGAACCATCGGGGCCTTGCCCTTTCCCTTAAGGTCCTTAGCTTGTGGTCCAGTCCGCTTCTTGGTCTTTTTCTTCTTATTCTTAGACTTCCGAAGTCCAGAAGAAATCACAAAGGCAGACTCCTTCATTCGCGGAGTCTTCATCTGAGACTGAGCGGTCACCAGTTTGTTCATTAGCCCAGCTAAGTTACATGCAATCTCATTGCAGTTAAAGTTCATAACAAACTGTGAGAAGGAATCAGGAAGAGACTGTAGGATAAGGTCAGTTTGGAGAGAAGTATCCATTTTAAAATCAAGAGCCTCCAATCTATCGATCATGGATATCATTTTGAGGACATGTTCCCCAACTTTCTCACCTTCCTTCATCCTTGCATCGAACAATTGCTTGGATATCTCATATCTAGCAGTTCTACTGTGCTCACCATAAAGTTCGGTTAAGTGAGATAGAATCTGCCTAGCAGAAGTCATTTTCTCATGAGCTCTCTGATGCTCATTAGACATAGAAGCCATCATGTATGCACGGACTTTTACGTCATCCTTAACCCACTTTTCGTGGTTTTCGATCTCTTCCTGATTGGATCTGGTCCGCACAGGAGGCGCCGGAATGTCCGTCTCCAAGACGTATCCCAGTGCCTCTATACTGAGGACTATCATCAGATTGCGGAGCCATTCCACAAAGTTAGGTCCAATCAGGGTGTTCTTCTCGAGTAGAATTGCGAGTGGATTCATTGTCATATTGAGATTTGTCTGCATTAAGTATAACAGATTAATTAGTGACTTGTTATATTATGATCTGAGTATAGAATTAAGGTCTTTTCTATTCTTGTTACCCAGCTTCCACTATTTTTATCGGAATAACACACTCCCATGTGATATCCGGAAGTATCGTCGCTCTACTTCATAGTGGTGATCGAGTTCTTTATAAATCTTAATAGAGGGCAACCGAACAGGTTTCTAGTCTATTAATTTTTATAAAGTGGTGTCCAACACCAACCCATCTAATGGATGATTCGATCTTCTTTTTCCCCTTGTTCACTCCCCTCAACCTATACGGTTTCTATGGTTCGTGAACAAGTTAAGTTTATACCATCGACGCAAATCAATTTCACAATTGAATCTTATCCGGCAACCTATCAGGTTTCTAGGGATAAAATTTGCTCCAATCGAAGGCATCCAATGCGCTCCCGGTAATTTATCCGTCCTCCCCGAATGACTATCCCGATAACTCGGAAGCATAGCACATCCGGTTTCGATTTCAATTTCCCGAAAACTCGATGGAGGGAAGGAAAACCTTGAAACCTTATAAACTTAATAATTTGTTGTGGGAGAATTTTCGCGATTAACGTTACACTTTGCACATTAATCATTTTAGCGCATTTGTGGTATTCATACAATATGAAAAAAATATTCACAACCTAGTTGCTACCAACATGTGGTTCATGGACCGTTCCTAGAAAATAAAAACTTCGTAATCTAATTACAAGTCTTCGTCTTGAATCTTCGTCTCCTCGAAATGGATCTTCCTCCGGTCTTCGTCATTACATATAAATTTTACATTGAAAATTGCATCCTAGATACAAATATTCTAGTAAAATAAATAGGCTCAAAACGGCCTTTACAACCCAATCGAATAAAACGAACGATTCAAAACTAAGTCCACGAACCACATCCCCATTCAAAAGCATTCATCCAATAAATACTATATAAATGGAAAAGCGTAGAGATACATTGATCCAATCGACAATACGAACCGATCCAATCGATTCACACAATCGGTAATATGGTAACGTTCAAAATAATTCGGTCGACCATAAATATTCCAATTAATCAAATTTTCCTTATAAAATGAAATACCATAAATCATTTTAATCATATTAAATCTAATTTAACATGTGGGAGATCAATTTTCAGGAATACACGGAAAAATCGAGCCGGGGTGAAAACTGGCCTGCCTGACCGAGTCACCCTCGGCAGCCTGCCGGCAGACAGGCCTATCATAGCCGAGTCGCGCTCGGAAGCTGCCGGCCAGGACACGGTCGGGTCTGCCTGGCAGTGACATGGCCAGACTGCCAGACACGACCGAGTCACCCAGGACACGGTCGAGTCTCGCTCGGCGATGACTTGGCTGATCACGGACACGACCGAGTCATCCAGGACATGGTCGAGTCACTCTCGGCCAGATTACCCTTTTTGTCCAAAAAGTCGTCCGACGACGATTTGGGGCTAGATTTTCGATATCCAATATCAATATTTTCCGACTTTCATATCTTCAATATAAATCATATTTCCCAGAAATTTAAGATTTATATTTAGACATAAACTTATGAAAAATATAACTACAACGAATGTAAAACATGTACCATGATTATGACTAAAATGATTCCAAATCATTCACCATCTAATCGAGCATTCCAAATGCCAATATCGTATATACGATCGCAAGACCTATGCTCTGATACCACTGTTGTGATTCGGTGCCTAAAACGAAGGCCCAGCGGAAGCGGTAAAACGAAAATTAATTCGATCTGAATCCCTACGAAGATCGATCGATCTACCTATATACGAATATCAAAAAACGAATTCACAAGAGATATAGAAACTCACCCTTTGTAGTCCGTTGATTAGATGGATAACCTTCTCTTGAGCTATTCCTCAAGCTTTGCTTGATCTCTACGAATCTATTCCGCTTCAAGCCCTTGAACGATCCAACGCCGAAAGCACCGCGTCTCTACTTGCCACGCACCGGAGAAACGACCGGAACGACGATCACCTTGCTATCCTCCGAGGATACGGCTAGAGCTAAGTGAGGAAGCTTCCAATATGAAATTATAACAATCTAAGTGTATAACTCACAATCTCTCTTTTATGTCTTGATGTTTTCTCCAAGAAAAAAACAAGAACTTGTGATGAAGATGAAGAAGACTTGGAGAAGCCTTTATCTCTCTCTCTCTCTACACTTTGTCTCATGGTTGATTTTACACAAGGAATCAAAAGGTGCATGTGTTATGAGATATCTTCTTCCTTTTATTCAACTCTCACTTTAATAATACAAATCATGCCACATGATTTTAAACCCCACAATGTCATGTTCTTTCATATAAATTGAAAGCAACAAGACAAGAGGAAAGTGAGTGGAAACAAAGGGAGGCGGCTACTATGCAAAAACGGACGAGTTCGGTTCGTTTCGGACTCCCGTGAGTCCAAACAGATAAACTATGATTCCGTTCCGATATATTTGTATCGATTAATTAATCCAATTAATTAAACATATCAAATACAAAATAACATAATTAATTTCTCCAAGAAATAATTATATTCATGAATTAAATTAATCACCCAGTGATATATTTAATCCATTAAGCCGTAAATCAATTTATCCGATAAATCGATTTAAACATCCAATATCCCAATTTTAGATATCCAATATCTAATATTCATAATGAGAGGATTAGCTCGATTCATTCCGTCGTTAATCCTAATGCGTGACTCGGTAGGTCCGTCTCAGTCAGCAATGGGAGGAACCAAAGAGTAGTAGCACCACCTAGCCAGCCTGGTGGCCTACACCGTATCCCAACTGAGAACGAATGATTGGGATCATTCAAGAACCATTCTGTCGTGAATACCAGTATACGTATAAACCCTTCTTTCAAATGTCCCGATCAAGTTATAGGGTCACAGTCTATCAAATCCTATCTGTAGTTGACGTTATGCATGCGTTAATGCAAATCGAGATCATCGAGCTCTCGTGTATCCAATACAACTAGCTCCAATGCTTTGGTCAAAGACTTATGATCACATTTGCCAATAACCGCATAGGACATATAACCCGCTCACTAACGGGATAAAGAATTCTATCTTGGTATTCAGTAGGACCTGCTACTTGCCCATCAAGATGCACGTTGAGGTTGACCCCCGCCTTTCAGTTTACAGGGTCGAACTACTCTAATGAAAATCTTGACGTCACAAGCACATCCCTACTAAATCCTCAAGTCGAAGGTTCACGAATACCTATCACAACCTTTTGATTCCGTCATTGACTGTCCCGGAGTGAAATCCGTGTGACGAATCGAGGGTGAGTCGGTTCGAGTATACTAATCCAATTAGCATACCTATAATGTGTACTCCCACTAACCATTAGTGTTCGACAGGCACTCTCCATGTCAAAGAACACATCATACAAGTCTTCACATAAACTTAACGCCCAGTCAAGTTTCATCGTCTTGCGAACGATTAAGTATTTGAGCTATAAACCTTTCCAGTGCCGACCCCCTTATCCAATAAGGAGTGGAACGTTTTGCTCTCAAATACACGGACTAGTTTCTATATGTATATTTACGAGTTAGGAATGCCAGTAACTACTAGTAAATAAAGAAACATCCATTGCCTTATATTAATGATTTACATAATTACAAGTACAATGCCCTCACTCAACATCCTCTGAGTGGCATTCGAGGGCATACTCCTAACATATAGGTCATTGGTACGCTACTAGAATGACACTGGAATAAATTGTGGTGTATATATTATATTGTTGATCATTTGGATAAAACTGCCCGAGATCTTAATAGTATCTTTCAAACTTTATTTCAAGGATTTATAAGAAATCAAGAGTTTTGATCCGTTTATGATTTAAGCGGATACATCTCGGGATATTTTTCTAGGATTATTTGAATGTTTGGTTTGTCTATTGTTGTGAAGTGATTTGTCTGTTTATGTTCGGAATATGGTTCGTATAGCTAGAATACTTTCACTAGCAAAATTCCAGTTTGCTAATCCCCGAGTATTCGGGGGGTGGATGCCTTTTATGCATTCAGGTATTCATAGTTCGGAAGCATTCACAGGATCAACATGGAAGATGATGAAAGTGTTAGGGATATGCCCTCGAATGCCACTCAGAGGATGAGAGAGAGAGTATTTGCATTGTAATTATGAATATTTAATAAGGCAATAATTATTTCTATATTATTGTATATCACTGGCATTGTGATTTGGTATATAGAATAATAGTCCTTGCATTTGAGAGCAAACATTCTACTCCTTATGGAGATAAGGAGATAGGCACTGGAAGTGTTTAGAGCTCAAATGCTTAACTCGTTCGCAAGTCGATAAAACTTAACTGGGCAATAAGTTTAGACAAGACTTGTATAACGTGTACTTTGACATGTAGAGTGCCGGTCTTCACTAAGATTTAGTGGGAGCACACGCTATTGGTATGCTAATGAGATTAGTGTACTCGAACACGACTCACCTCGATTCGGTCACATGGATATCACTCAGGGTTTGTCAATGACTGGATCGAAGGTTGTGATAGGTATACGTGGACCTTTGACTTGAGGTTTCAGTAGGAGATGTGCTTGTGACATTGAGTCAGTCATTAGAGTAGTTCGATCCAATCGCCGGTGGGTGGGGTCAACCTCGAAATGCAACTTAGTGGGCAAGTAGCAGTCTCTACTGAATACCAAGATAGAATTCTTTCTCTGTAAGTGAGCAGGTAAATGTCCTATGCGGTTAATGGCAAATGAGATTATAAGTCTTTGGCCAAAGCATTTAGAGCTAGTTGTATTTGATACACGAGAGCTCGATGATCTCGGTTGCATTAACGAAAGCATAGTGTCAAGTTACGTAGGGTTTGACTTTTCCGTGACCCTAATACTTGACCGGGACATATGATTGAAGGGTTTATACGTATACGGTATTCACGACATAATGGTTTTGGAATGATCCGATCATTCGTTCTTAGTCAAGGTTACTGACGAAGCACTAGGCGGCTAAGTATTACCCGTACTCCTTGGTTCCTCCCATTGCCGACTAAGACGGACCTACGGAGTCGCGCACAAGAATATTTGATGGATAAATATGTATTTATTATCTCTTCATTAATATTGGATATTAGATATCTATTTTGATTTATTTGATAAATCATGCGGTCTAGTGAATTGAAATTAATTACTGGGTAATTAATTTAATTCATAAATAATTATTTCTTCGAAATATATTATTATAATTTTGTATTTGATAAAATTAATTAATTGGATTAATTAATTAAGTATAAATACATTTGGGATAAAACGAAGTGTATTTAACGGACTAGACACGCGAACGTCCGGTACACGGACCGAGCGGCTCGGGTCGTTTTCTCACCAAACCTATGTAGGCTGCCCCTCCCTTCCTTCCATGTGGTGTGTGTTATGTGTTTAATTGTTTAATGGGTTGAAGACAAAAGGATGAGATTTCATATCTCATCATTTTGATATCATCTCCATTATGTAATGTAAATATCTTCACATTATGGGATGACTTTGTATAACAAAGAAACACACTCAAAAATTCCAAGTGAATTCAGCCGTGAGTTCTTAAGGGAAGGGAGAGAAATTTTTTTTTTTCTTGTTCATCTTTGAGAGAAAGAAAAGGAAGAAGAGAAGAGAAGAAAAATACCGTATCAATTCCAAGCCGTGTTCTTTGAGAACGAATTGATATTTTATTTTTCCAATCAATATCCGACGCGTAATAACGTTGAGACATTCGGCAATATCGGTGTTGGATCATTCAACAAGCTACAACGAATTGGATTCGTGTTCGTGTCGGTAACCGGAGAAAGTTTATTCGGGTTTCACCTTCGAAGATTATATCATCAAAGGACTACGAGGGTAAGTACTCTTTGATTCTCTTCCTCGTTATTTATATTCGTTTATATGATGCTTGATCGGTCCGTTTTTGGGGTTTGGTTTTATCCGGCTGGACCGGTTTATTTTCCGCTGTGTAATTCGATTTTAATTACCGAATCCCAACAGTGGTATCGGAGCAAGGTCTATGTGATCGTATATTCGATATTTGCATTTGGAATGCTTGATTTTTTTTATGATTTAGTATCATAAAAATTTTAATTGTTGATGTTTAATTGTTTATCTAAAAATTATTTTTCATGATTTTATGTTACAATATAAATCTATTTTTCTTTTGAAAAACTGATTTATTTGTGTAATATAAAAATTAGAAAAATATTATTTTTGGATTCGGGACGAAAAAATGAGCCGGAAAATTGGTCGGACCTGGGTCACGGGATCGGGCTGGCTGGGCTGGGCTGGGTTTGGGTGGGCTGGGCTGGCTGGGCTGGGCTGGGCAGCCTGTCAGCCGCTGGGCTTGGCCCGGCCTTGTGTTTTCCGACCGCTTTTATATTTCGTTCGGTAAATTAATTTTCCAAATTAAATTGGATTTAATTTGACTAAAATATAATTATGGTAATTTTATTTTAAGGGAATTAATTTAATGAAATATTTATTTTGTCCGGAGCAAATTAAAATTAACGGTTAAGTGAATTAATTGGATTAATTCTAATTGTTGGATTAATTTTTATTGATTAGATCAATTTTAGATTGATTATTATTGCCATTTATTTTAATGTAATTGTTGCATTAATTTTGAATGGGGATGTAGTTCATGGACCTAGTTTTGAATCGTTTGTTTTGTTCGATTGGGTTGTAAAGGCCGTTTTGAGCCTATTTATTTTGCTAGAAAATTTGTATAGGATGCAATTTTTCAAATGTAAAATTTATATGTAATGACGAAGACCGGAGGAAGATCCGCTCGAGAAGACGAAGATTCAAGACAGAAGACATGTAATTAGATTACGATGTTTTTGTTCTAGGAACGGTCCATGAACTGCATGTTTAGTTTTAGGTTGTGTATGTTTTCATATTGTATGACAAACAAACAAACCGACAAACCGCGCTTATAAACGGATTAATATGCAAAGTGTAACATATAATCGCGTTAATACTCCCACTTACAAACACTAAGTTATAAAGGTTACGAGGTTTCCTACCCTTCGTCAAACTCATGGAAAATTGAAATCTAAACCGGAATATTATTCTTCCGAGTATGTCGGGGTAATATTTTTGGGATAAGTTGATAAATTCCTAGAGTGCATTAGATGCCTTTGGTTGTGACAAATCAAACCCCTATAAACCGTATGGGTTGCCGGGTAAGATTCAATTGTCAGACTAATAGGAGTTGATGGTTTAAACTTAGATAGTTCAGCGAGCCATAGAAACCGAATGGGTTGAGGGCAAGTGAACTAGGGGTAAAAGAAGATCGAATCATCCATTAGATGGGTTGGTATTAGACACCACTTTATAAAAAATAATAGAATAGAAACCGTATGGGTTGCCCTCTATTAAACTTTGTAAAGAAATCGATCACCACTATGAAGTCACCCAAGACTTCCGGATTTAACATGGGAGTGTGTAAATGCCGATAAAATAGTGGGAGCCGAGTTATGAATAAAGAAAGTCCTTAAATTCTTTACTCGGATCATAATTAAATAATCACTAACGAATCTTAATTTATTCTCTGCAGTTAACAAAACTCTCAATATGACAATGAACCCACTCGCTATACTACTTGAAAAGAATGTCCTGACTGGTACGAACTATGTGGACTGGCTTCGGAACTTGAGGATTGTCCTAACTATGGAAATGCTGGGATACGTCTTGGAGGCGGACATCCCAGCGGCTCCTGCAAGAACCCGAGCCAATCAGGAAGATGTCGATGCCCATGAGAAATGGGTAAAAGACGACATAAGAGTGCGAGGGTACATGTTAGGCTCAATGACCAATGAGCTTCAACGTGCCCATGAAAATATGACGTCTTCGAGAGCCATCTTATCGCACCTGGCTGAGCTCTATGGGGAGCATAGCCGAACTGCTAGATATGAGATATCGAAGCAATTATTCGGCGCCAGGATGAAGGAAGGAGAGAGGGTTGGGGACCATGTCCTCAAGATGATCTCGATGATTGAGAGATTAGAAGCTATTGATTTTCAGATGCATGCATCTCTCCAAACTGACCTTATCCTGCAGTCACTTCCTGACTCCTTTTCACAATTTGTCATGAACTTCAACTGTAATGAGATTGCATGTAACTGAGCTGGGCTAATGAACAAACAGACGACTGCCCAGTCTCAGATGAAGACAAAGGGAAAGGAAGATGCACTTGTGATTTCTTCTGGGACTTGGAAGTCCAAGAATAAGAAGAAAAAGAACAAGAAGCAGTTAGGTCCAATAGCCAAGATCGACAAGGGAAAGGGCAAGGCCCCAATGGTTCAAAAGAGCAAGGGGGCCAAGAAAACGGATGTATGCCTCAACTGCGGTGAGCTAGGCCACTGTAAGAGGTACTGTCCAAAGCTTGACCGTAATGCGCCTTTAGGTACGGAACTACTGGTTTTAGAAACAAATTATTCTGTAACTGTATATTCTACTTCTTGGATACTTGATTCCGGTGCGAGTTCTCACATTTTTACAATGAATCAGGATCTGGAACGAAGTAGGAAGCTGGATTCAGGGGAGGTGATGGTCACCGTCGGAAGTGGGCATAGTTTCGATGCTTCTGATATCGGATCCCTTATGTTGGATTTAGAATCTGGTTTTATTCTTACTTTAGATGATGTACTTGTTTTGCCCAAGGGGCACAAAAATATTGTATCAATTCCAGTCATGGACCGAAAGGGATTTCACTTCTTTATTGGAGATGGGTCCTGTCGTATTTATTTTAGAAATAAATTGGTTGGTACTGCTACATTATTAAATGGTTTATACCATTTAAATCTAAAGAACAAAACAACTGTGAACACTATAACTAGGAAGCGTGGTAGGGATGAAACGAACCAAGCACTTAACTGGCATCTTAGACTTGGTCATATCGGTCAGACCAAGGTTCATAAAATGGAGAAAGATGGGCTTACGGGTCCATTGGGATCAGATCCCTATCCAACTTGTGAATCTTGCCTTCAAGGCAAAATGACTAAGTTACCCTTCGTAGGGACTTTTGAAAGAGCTGCTGAAAAACTTGGATTGATCCATACCGACATCTGTGGCCCTTTTTAAGTGGCACAAGATGGCTTTCAGTATTTCATTACATTCACTGACGACCATACCAGGTATGGATTCGTGTACTTAATGAAACATAAGTCTGAAGCTTTTGATAAATTCAAGGAATTTAAAGCCCTAGTTGAAAATCAAACAGGTAACCGTGTTAATACTCTTCGGTCAGACCGGGGTGGTGAGTACATGAGTACCGAATTTGATGAGTTCTTAAAGGAACTAGGAATAGTGTCACAATTCACTCCTCCAGCTACTCCACAATTAAATGGTGTATCGGAAAGAAGGAACCGAACCTTGTTGGACATGGTTCGCTCCATGCTTAACTATACTGATCTACCGATTTATCTGTGGGGTTACGCGCTCCTTACAGCTGTGCATATCTTGAACAGATGTCCTTCCAAATCCGTTCCTAAGACTCCCCACGAGATGTGGAGAGGTAGGAAACCAAGTCTTAATAACATTAGGATTTGGGGATGCCCTGCTTATGTCAAGAAGACTAAAGTAGAGAAATTGGAAACTAGGTCTGTGAAAGGTCGTTTCATAGGATATCCAGGGGATTCCATAGGATATCTATTCTACATGCACGAAGATCATAGGATCATCGTTGCTATACAAGCACACTTCCTGGAAGATCAGTTTATTCAGGAAGGAGGGGCAGGTAGAAATATTTCTTTAGAAGAAATAAAAGAAACACCAAATGAGACACCTATGCAAGATATTAGAACCCAATCTTCTGAAATACAAACACAACCTCGCAAGTCTAGTAGAATTTCTCAATTACCTGAGAGGTATAGCTATCTGCATCAAGAGGAATTTGGTGTCCATGAAATGACAGAAAGTAGTCAAGAGAATGATCCTTCTACATACGACCAAGCGATGGTAGATGTTGACTCCACCAAGTGGCAAGAAGCTATGGAAGCTGAAATAGACTCAATGCATGCTAATCAGGTCTGGACTTTAGTAGATCATCCTAAAGGCATAGTGCCTATTGGAAACAAATGGATCTATAAAAGAAAGACTGATGGAGATGGCAAGGTTGATACCTATAAGGCCAGGCTTGTGGCAAAGGGTTATTCCCAAAGAGAAGGAATCGATTACTTCGAGACCTTCTCGCATGTAGCTATGATTCCTCGAGGAGGAGATTTACATGGAACAGCCTAAGGGATTCATATCTCAAACCAATATTCATAAAGTATGCAAACTTCAGCGTGCCATTTATGGACTGAAGCAAGCTTCACGGAGTTGGAATCTTCGTTTTAACGAGACAGTCAAAGAGTTTGATTTTGTCCAAAACGAAGAGGAGCCCTGTATTTACAAGAAGGTTAGTGGGAGCAAAATTGCGTTCTTAATACTATATGTAGATGACATTCTACTTATAGGAAACGACGTAGGAATGCTCAGTTATGTGAAAGCTTGGCTTTCTAAAGAGTTCTCAATGAAAGACTTGGGAGAAGCTACCTATATTCTGGGTATTCGTCTCTACCGGGATAGAGCGAAAAGAATGTTAGGTCTTTCCCAAGCCCTCTATATAGAAAAGATCCTGAAGCGATTTAGGATGGAAGATTCTAAAAGAGGGTTCCTTCCTATGCAACATGGTGCAAAACTTTCCTTAGAGATGTGTCCTCAAAGTGAGGAAGACAGAAAGGAAGTGAGTAAGGTTCCCTATGCTTCGGCAGTAGGTAGCCTCATGTATGCTATGATTTGCACTAGACCGGACATTGCCTATGCTGTGAGCATAGTAAGTTGGTTTCAGTCAAATCCAGGGTAGGAACATTGGACTGTTGTAAAGAACATTCTTAAGTACCTAAGGAGGACTAAAGACTTGGTTCTTACATACGGCGGTGGAGAAATTAGAGTGATGGGCTATACAGACTCAGATTTTTCGGGGGACATGGATGCTCAGATGTCCACATCAGGGTATATCTTCACTCTGAATGGTGGGGCAGTTTCTTGGAGAAGTTCCAAGCAAAGTTCGACTGCTATCTCTACATGTCAAGCCGAATACCAGGCAGCCACGGAGGCTGCTAAAGAAGCTTTTTGGATTAAGAAGTTCACTGAGGAACTTCAAGTGGTTCCTAATGCGGAGAAGCCCGTGACGCTGTTTTGTGACAACGACAGAGCTGTTGCATAGGCTAAGGAGCCTAGGGCTCACCACAATACCAAACATATTGCGAGAAAATATCATTTTGTGAGAGAAATGGTTCAGGAAGGAAATGTTATACTGCAGAGAGTAGACACAGCAAATAACGTTGCTGATCCGCTTACCAAGCCACTATCTCAGAAGGTCTTAGAGAGACATCTGGAGAGTATGGGTATTAGATACCATAGTTTGTGGCATTGAGTGTAAGTGGGAGATTGTTAGGGATATGCCCTCGAATGCCACTCAGAGGATAAGAGAGTGAGAGTATTTGCATTGTAATTATGAATATTTAATAAGGCAATAATTATTTCTATATTATTGTATATCACTGGCATTGTGATTTGGTATATAGAATAATAGTCCTTGCATTTGAGAGCAAACATTCTACTCCTTATGGAGATAAGGAGATAGGCACTGCAAGTGTTTAGAGCTCAAATGCTTAACTCGTTCGCAAGTCGATAAAACTTAACTGGGCAATAAGTTTAGACAAGACTTGTATAACGTGTACTTTGACATGTAGAGTGCCGGTCTTCACTAAGAGTTAGTGGGATCACATGCTATTGGTATGCTAATGAGATTAGTGTACTCGAACACGACTCACCTTGATTCGGTCACATGGATATCACTCAGGGTTTGTCAGTGACTGGATCGAAGGTTGTGATAGGTATACGTGGACCTTTGACTTGAGGTTTCAGTAGGAGATGTGCTTGTGACATTGAGTTAGTCATTAGAGTAGTTCGATCCAATCGCCGGTGGGTGGGGTCAACCTCGAAATGCAACTTAGTGGGCAAGTAGCAGTCTCTACTGAATACCAAGATAGAATTCTTTCTCCTGTAAGTGAGCAGGTAAATGTCCTATGCGGTTAATGGCAAATGAGATTATAAGTCTTTGGCCAAAGCATTTAGAGCTAGTTGTATTTGATACACGAGAGCTCGATGATCTCAGTTTGCATTAACAGAAAGCATAGTGTCAAGTTACAGTAGGGTTTGACTTTTCCGTGACCCTAATACTTGACCGGGACATATGATTGAAGGGTTTATACGTATACGGTATTCACGACATAATGGTTTTGGAATGATCCGATCATTCGTTCTTAGTTGGGTTACGGTACGAAGCACTAGACTGGTTAAGTGTTACCCGTACTCCTTGGTTCCTCTCATTGCCGACTAAGACGGACCTACGGAGTAGCACACAAGAATATTTGATGGATAAATATGTATTTATTATCTCTTCATTAATATTGGATATTAGATATCTATTTTGATTTATTTGATAAATCATGCGGTCTAGTGAATTGAAATTAATTACTGGGTAATTAATTTAATTCATAAATAATTATTTCTTGGAAATATATTATTATAATTTTGTATTTGATAAAATTAATTAATTGGATTAATTAATTAAGTATAAATACATTTGGGATAAAACGAAGTGTATTTAACGGACTAGACACGCGAACGTCCGGTACACGGACCGTGTGGCTCGGGTCGTTTTCTCACCAAACCTATGTAGGCCGCCCCTCCCTTCCTTCCATGTGGTGTGTGTTGTGTGTTTAATTATTTAATGGGTTGAAGACAAAAGGATGAGATTTCATATCTCATCATTTTGATATCATCTCTATTATATAATGTAAATATCTTCACATTATGGGATGACTTTGTATAACAAAGAAACACACTCAAAAATTCTAAGTGAATTCAGCCGTGAGTTCTTAAGGGAAGGGAGAGAATTTTTTTTTCTTGTTCATCTTTGAGAAAAAGAAAAGGAAGAAGAGAAGAGAAGAAAAATACCGTATCAATTCCTAGCCGTGTTCTTTGAGAACGAATTGATATTTTATTTTTCCGATCAATATCCGACGCGTAATAACGTAGAGACATTCGGCAATTTCGGTGTTGGATCATTCAACAAGCTACAACAAATTGGATTCGTGTTCGTGTCGGTAACCGGTGAAAGTTTGTTCGGGTTTCACCTTCGAAGATTATATCACCAAAGGACTACGAGGGTAAGTACTCTTTGATTCTCTTCCTCGTTATTTATATTCGTTTATACGATGCTTGATCGGTCCGTTTTTGGGGTTTGGTTTTATCCGGTTGGACCGGTTTATTTTCCGCTGCGTAATTCGATTTTAATTACCGAATCCCAACAGAAAGACCATTATGCGAATCATAAGAGAGGCGGTATAATGTCATTATTGTCATGTTGTAGTTTTCTTCCACTGTGGTGTTCAACCCTGGCATGGTTATGTTGACATATTTTAGTATTGTGTATCGAGGATACACCCGTGTCGTCGGATATTGTCATTATATATTGTTTATGATTTTGTGGATATTGACCTTGTTGGTCAATTAAGGTTTGAGTTGATCCGTGTTTGCCTGGTGGATCCTTGCGAGAAGGGTCCACGACATCTAGCAACTCAAATATGGTCTGGGGGTGTTACAATAGATGGACAGGCCGAGCATACCATACAAACGTTAGAGGATATGTTGGGAGCAACTATGCTTGATTAGGAAAAGATTGGATTCGGCATCTCCGATTGCTTGAGTTTTTCTATAACAACTGAGTGGCACCTTTTGGAAGTGCCAGTGGCCATTATGTTGGGATGACCCATCCGACTTGGCTATGACTGAGTTGGATTTGATCAAGGACTCTATTGAGAATATTACTATAATTCAGTGTGAGATGTTGGCAGCCTAGAGCTGGCAGAAGTTTTATGCCATGGATATTGAGCGCCCACTGGATCAAAGTATCACCAATGCGAGGTGTTCCCCGTTTTGGCTAGAAACGCAAGCTTAGCCCAAGATTCATCAAGCCAATCGAGGTCCTGGAGCTAGTCAGAGGATTTGTCCATCGTTTAGACATGCCTCCATCCCACAATAGAGTTCATAACATTTTTCATGTCTCATAATTAAAAAAGCATGTTTACGACCAAAGCCATAAATTCAATCATGAAGAACTAGAGGTTTTTATGGCTCTACCTTCCGAGAGATGCCAATCGATATTTTAGACTGTCGAATGAAGACATAGAGGAATAAGGTTATAATGCTCGTAAAGATTCAATGGTCACATTATGGTGTCGAGGAAGCGACGTGGGAAACGGAACCAAGCATGAAAAAAATTTACCCCAAGTTATTCCCAACTTAGTTTCGGGATGAAACTATTTTTACGGGGGTGTTGTGTAATATCCACATTTTTCTTTCCCTTGTATTTTCATTTCCGGTGTATTTTTCGATTGTGGTAACCCTCGTGTATCTTTCAGTGTATCTTTCCTATCATCTATTGATCTGATTCTCGTTATTGTTGTGCGGAACCGCCGTTTTGGGGTTGCCGTGGATCCATTTCGTGTTATTGTTTCTCAAATATTGATTCTTATCGCTTTTATTCTCTTCCCGGATCATTTTTCATCATTTTAGGACCCAAGGGGGGCGTGGGCCGCGGCACAAGGAGTGTGCGCCGCGGCACACACATTTTTCCAGTTTTTGGCCGAGCGGACTGTACTGGGTGCCGCGGCACAGGCCGATGGGGCCGCGGCACACTGCCGAGTCAATGCCGCGGCACACCCGTCCGCGCCGCGGCACACTCGTGTGGCATCTTCAACCAAAACCCGACTGTACCGGGTGCCGCGGCACACACTGGCTGGGCCGCGGCACACTGCCGAACCCTGGGAGCAGTTTTTGGGCTTGTGCCGCAGCACACTTCGGCTGAGCCGCGGCACACGATGCGGTCAACTGTATAATTTCATTTTTTTGGGCAAAATCAGCCATTTTCTTCCATTCCTTCACCTGCGCACGAGAGAGAGAGGGTTGAGGGGAGAACTTCTCACATTCATCACTTGAGGGTTGATTTTCATCATTTTCATTCGGTTGTGAAGCCTGGATAATCGATCTAACGCGTGTTCTACGGATCATAGTACTTGGATCTTCTAAGGTAATATCTCTTAGAACCCTACTTTTGGATAATTTGGGGGTTTTGGGATTTTCTTCCGATTCGTTCTGTTTTGTTGGTGGATTCATGATGAATACGATTAATATTGTTAGTATCTTTAGCTTTCCTACGGATTCATGGATATTTTGTGGGTTTTTACGGAATCAAGAGGGTTTGGTTGTGGTCCGCCCTCGTTGTTATTTTTGGTACGAATATACATGAATCGTAGGCGGGTTTTCGGGTGTATTCCATTTCCATATTCGTCTAGAGTTGATTATGATTGTGTTATTCGAATCGTTAGGTTTTTTTCTGCCGGTCCCTCGCGGTCGTGTTCGATTCTTCCTTTCCGTTCGTATCACCATCTATTAACCGAGGCAAGTACCCTTATGAACTTACAATCTTAATGTATTAGTATTGCATGAGAATTGTGTGTGTGTGTGTGTATGCTCACTATGGGTTAGATCCGACGGGGTCTCGGTAGGGGTCCACAGAGGGGTGGATCCACGAGCTTGCTTTTAACCACTATGGGTTAGATCCGACGGGGTCTCGGTAGGGGTCCACGGAGGGGTGGATCCACGGTTAATTGTGGTGCATTTTTACAAATGTGATTTGATTATGGCATTTCCGGAAATGAGTAATTTGGAGCTATGTTTTCTTGATTTGCATGCATTTACTATATGTATAAGATGTAAGTCGTTCATTTGGTTACTTGTACTAGCGTAATTGCTAACCCCTCTGGGGACCCGTTTTGGGGAAATTCGTTTTATGAATTTCAGGTCAGGTTCATCGAGACGAGCGGGTGCTGGACCAGTATACGGATGATGGCCGTGCATGATGATTGTGCACGAGTGGTGTCTTATTGCCTTCTATCTTTTTACCTTTTGTGGTCCTTAAACTAATAGAAGTACTCGAGTACTTAAGAATTTTTACTCGTCGGGATTGTATTGTTGTTTATTATGTTTGTGATGGATTATGGTGTTATGTTTGACCGGTTGAACCGGGTGGATTATTTTGTTGGGCGTCTTTATGACGAGGTATTTTTTTCTGTTGTTTCTGTGAGTCGATGAGTATGATGCTTGTTCAGCCTGGTGGGTCCCATATAGGGATTCACGGCACTGTAATATACCTCGGATATCCTGGGGGTGTTACAGAAAATGGTATTAGAGCACTAGGTTTATGGATACCTAGGCTTGTCGGTTTATTGGGTCTTGTTGTGTTTCGTTTTGCACATCATCGTCACGCTGCCATGATTCCGGTACTACCAGTGCCCGTAAGTTTTCCTTCCTTTGTTCCTTATTCCCTTGTATCGTACCTTTGATTCTAGATTTGTGATTGTTCTTTTCTTGTACTTACCGTCGTATGGCTTTTGCTACTTATTTATGTAGCACCCCCAAATCCTATTGGGTTATTACAGTGCCGTGGACCCCCACACCAGGAGATCCACCAGGCTAACACGACCAAAAATACAACTAACTGACCAAAAGGGGAATCACAATCCCTACACTGACATCCAACATAATATTCCGATATGGAATTTCATTGACAACAGTGGGCCTACATGGCCCAAATAAGATACAACGACATCCACGAGCCTTGCTCGGATAATACAAAATGACAATAACTGACAAAACTGGAGTACTCCAAACTGTCTGACAGACATGAACACCAAAACATCTCGGACTAGTATCACTCGAATGCCTCGTCGCCACCGTCATGCCCCTGTGTCTCAACTCTCTCCTCGCAAACACTTAAAACATGAAAACATGTTCCTCCCCCACGGGGTCAGTCATCCAGATAATTATTATCAAATACATGTACAACATGATATGCATCCAAAGCGCAGAATGAATAGTATAGTAATGGTAATACGAGATGCTCACAAACCAAAGTAAGAATCGAGCATTCGTGGAATACCATGCCCACGGCATATGATCAATACCTGCTCAACATGTTAGAACACAAGTGCCCAACGGCGAATCATCAATACAGAACACAACAATACATCACCCGAAGGTAAACCAAGCCAGACACTGAAATAGATACGAATCACAATGCCCGAAGGCTCCAACAGGAAATACCGATATATTACAATGGCCTGATAGCCGAACAGCCCGAAGTTGTTTATCATCATAATACCCTGAATGTCACTCAGCCGAAGCTGTCAATCACCACAATGGCCCAAAGCCAAAACAGCCCGAAGCTGTATGAATGAAGGCCGAAGCCACGACACGAAGTCGTATCACAATGAGATCATCCAATGACCGTGACCTGCTGAATTGCAGGTGCTGGGAAACCAACCGCGAAGGTTCAAGCCCCTGACTTACCCATAATGAGATCACCCAGTGACCGTGACCTAATGAACTGTAGGTGTTGGGAAACCAACCGCGAAGGTTCAAGCCGCAAGCTTACCCATAATGAGATCATTAATATGACCGTGACCTACTGAACTGTAGGTATTGGGAAACCAACCGCGAAGGTTCAAGCCCCAAGCTTACCCATAATGAGATCATTAACATGACCGTGACCTACAGAACTGTAGGTGTTGGGAAACCAACCGCGAAGGTTCAAGCCCCAAGCTTACCCATCGAGCACTAGCCAAGACTAGCCTCCAAAACACAATTAATCACCACAGTAACGATCCCAAGATTACCAAATTCACAAGAATAATAGCGTGCTGCCTTGAATCGGCCAACACGACAACAATAACCCACGAATGGGCACCGTCCTCACTGGTCCCAATTCGAATACCTCGACTGCCTTGGAATGGCCAATCGATCACAATGATACAACCGATGGGAACTATCTTCGATAATCCCAATTCAATACCTCGATTAACTTAGAACGGTCAATCGATACATAATGATACAACGGATGGGAACTATCTTCGATAATCCCAATTCAATACCTCGACTGCCTTGGAATGGCCAATCGATCACAATGATACAACGGATGAGAACTATCTTCGATAATCCCAATTCAATACCTCGATTAACTTAGAACGGTCAATTGATACACAATGATACAACGGATGGGAACTATCTTCGATAATCCCAATTCAAATACCTCGACTGCCTTGGAATGGCCAATCGATCACAGTGATACAACGGATGGGAACTATCTTCGATAATCCCAATTCAAATACCTCGACTGCCTTGGAATGGCCAATCGATCACAATGATACAACGGATGGGAACTATCTTCGATAATCCCAATTCAATACCTCGATTGCCTTGGAATGGCCAATCGATCAACAAATGATACGGTAGAATAGATGTCCCGGCATCCTAAACCGACCACCGAAATAGATATGATAAACGAATATATCAAACGCCTTCAATCGGCCAATGTAACATCATACCAACAGTTCCAATTCGATAATAACGATTCAACGATGCCTCAAAACGACATTAACGTCAACAATAATAATCGATACATCGACACCGCAAACCGGCTATCGACAACAAGAATCTCAATGCCTTAAACCGGCCGTTAACGAATAACAATCACAACTGGCATAATCACCGAAGGGTTTTGTATCAAACAATCCCCAAATATCAATAAATCACGAAGAGACTATGTCTCGAAATGATACAACACATTCATACACATATATGATAACATTAATCTCATTGACCAGTACAAGTATAAAACTTGCCTCAAACCAAAGACGGGAAAGTCCTTCCACGATCAACGTCCTGGCACGAAACGACGAACGGTGCCTCCCGACGGTGACAAACACTCGAACAACCTTGAATGAAAACGATTCATTCAAAAACACAAAATCAATAGAAAACAACGACAAGGACAAAGCCCGATTCAAACACGAATCGATCACACCGCACGAACGAATATCATAGTTCTTCAACTATGAATTCTAACATCTTCTAACACCTCGATGATCAATTAACATGATCATTACGTTCTTAGCACTTGTGAAATCCATTCAACACGATTCACTTAATAACAATCATCAAAACAAACATCTCAAAGTGATAATATCATCAATATCATCAAATTGATCCTCCTATAATGATAATATTATCAATATTATCATTATCGCCCCAAGAACATCATCAACTCAATAATCATGATGTCTGAAACAAAAATCCTTCATCAATGCATCATGAATTCAGATTAAACAACAAGATTCACTCAACCATTTTCAAATTATGATAATCACCTCCTAAATCATCATAAATCCTTACTAAAATGGTTAAAATCTTACAATAACACCACCAACAACAATAATCATCTTGAGACTATGTTAATCATATAACAATCTTAACATAATCTTTCCTAGACATGATTAAAACCTCCAAACAATCTAAAACATCAAGAACATAATCCAACTCAAGCAATACCATCATGTTCTTCATCAAAGGTTTATCAAAACCATGAAGAATCATGATATACTCCATTAATCAAACAATACCCGAAGAAAACAACAACAAAAACTCGAAAATCACTTGAAGAACAAGAGATTGAGGGAACTTACCAAAGAAGAACAAGAAGAAGCCTCCAAACACCAAAGGAGCACCAACAAGCTTCCAACTTCAAGCTTCAATCCAAGCTAGGATGATCAAGATCGAGTTGGAAGAGGCTAAACATCAATAACAAGTCCAAACGGACGATTCTAGGGAGAGAAAATGTGTTTTGGTTCGTGAGGAAATGAAAGACGAAACCAAGATAAATAGACTGACCAATTCATTACGTACGTTATACACTATGGTTAACGTACGTAAGAGGCATTACGTACGCTATGCTAAGACATTAACGTACGTAATGAAAAATCCAGAACTAACTGGACTAAAATATGAAGGCCTTAACGTACATAAACAAAAGCTTATTACGTACGTTATTAAGACCTGCATTACGTACGTAGAGCTGACCTCTTAATGTACGTAAGGGTCCGTTGACTGCAATAGTGAGATCCAATCGGAAGATTCTCGGGACCCACCGGCCGAAAGTGACCACGAGGAAGGTTCCTACCACCTACCAAGCATTACGTACGTAACCTTACAGGTCTAACGTACGTAATACTCAGCCCATAACGTACGTAAGTCTACACATGTAGCGTACGTTAAGGCTAGTGTACTTAGCCAAAAATCCAAACTCTCCAACCAACATTCAAACGACGAAACTAACTCGACGACAAGTATAATATTCTGATCCCGAAATATTCCAATACAATATACATTGTATCGGTCCAAAACAACAACACTTGTACAATTCCAAATGAATACGTACAAATCAACAGTAACACGAAAAAAAATTACCCACGGATATTACAATTTAACTTCAGTATGGATGCCGGAAGAGGTCGTGGTCGTGGTCGCGGTCGTGGTCGTGGACGCGGACGGGGACGTGGGGCAACCGGTGGGGCGGCCACATCGCAGTCTTCGGCAGCCGGCAGTACCGGCGACCGTCACAGTCATGCTTCTTCCCAAGAGCGCGCCGACCTTGGTATTGCGGCTGTTATGCAGCAAATGGTGAATCAAATGGCGGCGATAGCTCAGGCGGTTCATCACCCGGATCCGGCTCATGCTAATCGGGGCGGAGCGGATCATTGGCTTCAGGATGTCATCAAGATGCATCCTCCTCAGTTTTCGGGAGCTTCAGACCCGATCGGCTGGGAGGGGTGGATCAAGGAGATGTCTAAAGTCTTCACTGCTACCAACTATCCCGAGGACCGTAAGGTCCCTATTGCCTAGTACTTTCTCACTGGGGACGCTACGGATTGGTGGGAGGCCGTTAGGCCCAAAGACCATGTTGCTTCGTGGACCGAATTCCAAGAACTGATGGAGACTGAATATTGCCCGTGGCCGGTCAGACAGGCTCGAGTACATGCTTTCTATGATGCTCAACCACGGGATATCCTCGTATCTCAGGATATTGCCGATTTTAACAAGGAGTTGGGTTATGTGAAGACCCAAGTTGTCGAGGAGAGCGACAAAATTTTCCATTTTTCCAGGCGGATGAAATTGTCTATTCGGGACTATATGTCGGGGCTCGTCTGTACTACCTTGAAGGATTACCAGAGTAGGGCCCTTGCTTATGATATGTCTGTGATGGCGAGTGAGGCGACCCGCGAGAGCAAGAAGCAGAAGTCTGCCGGGAATTTTTCGGGCCACAAAGGTGGAGGTCAGCAGAAATACCAGTCTGCTAACTTTTCCGCTGGCGGTGGCCCAGCTCGATCTACTAGGTTTCCCCGCAGGGCAGCCAGTGCCCCTTCTCGAGAGGTGAAGTGTTTTAACTATGGCCAGCCATGCCACATCAGTCGTAATTATCCGAGTCCTTTGCTGACATGTAATCAGTGTGGCCAGCCGGGCCACAAGGCAGCTTTCTGTGCTGAGAGGGAGAGAATCGTGGGTGCCCGGACTTCCATTCCAGCGCCTAGGGAACCGAGTGTGAATCAAGGATCGTTTGCTTCTAAATATCCGCCGAGTGCTAGTCGAGGGAGAGGAAGGGGTCAGCCCGCTAAGGGGGGAGCTTCCAGTGTCGGCTCAGCCCACCCGCATGTCTATGAAATGCGGAGAGCCGATGACCCAGCGGCTACCGTGGCCACAGGTACCGTTCATATTCTTTCTCATCCTGTCAGTGTGCTTTTCGATTCTGGTGCTACGCATTTGTTTATATCTCTGGATTGTATGCGCCGTTTGAGTCTCGACTGTTTGACGCCTTGTGAGCCCTTCATCGTTAAGCTTCCTAGCGGTGATAGGATCGTTGGTGATCAGGAAGTTCGAGATTGTTCTGTATTTATTTGTGAGAGGGCTTGGACCTCTAATCTTATTGTTGTGGGTATCGAGGGTGAGGATTTGATTCTTGGGGATGATTGGCTCGAGCGGCACGGTGCTATTATGAACTACCGCACGAGAATCATCACTATGTTAGCTGAGGACGGCACCGAGCACTCTTTCGCGGGGCGAAAGAGGGGAAACCAGAAGTTAGTTATTAACGCCTTGAAGGCTATGAGACTCCTGCGAAAGGGATGTACTGGCTATTGGTGATACTCCTTGAAGCCAGAGAGTGGTGGAGTCGAGCTTTCGTCGATTCCAATCGTTAATGAGTTTCCTGATGTATTTCCGGACGAGTTACCGGGATTGCCACCGGATCGTGAGGTCGAGTTTGCTATAGAGTTAGAGTCGGGCGCGGCTCCTATTTCGAAGGCGACCTATCGCATGGCACCTTCAGAGATGTCCGAGTTGAAGAAGCAGTTGAGTGAGCTTCTTGAGTCGGGGTATGTTCGACCGAGCGCCTCGCCTTGGGGCGCACCGGTCCTGTTTGTGCGGAAGAAGGACGGTTCACTACGTTTGTGTATCGACTATCGCGAACTAAACAAGGTGACCATCAAAAACAAGTATCCTTTGCCGAGAATTGATGACTTGTTCGATCAATTGCAGGGAGCTGCGGTATTCTCGAAGATTGATTTGAAATCGGGGTACTACCAGCTCCGAGTGAGAGAGTCCGATGTGCCGAAAACAGCTTTTCGGACGAGATACGGACATTATGAGTTCGTAGTTATGCCTTTCGGGATAACTAATGTGCCGGCGGTGTTCATGCAGTTGATGAACAAAGTCTTTATCGAGTATTTGGATAAGTGTGTCGTCGTCTTCATTGACGATATTCTTATTTATTCAAGGAATGAGGAGGAGCATGCCCATCATTTGCGGGTAGTGTTAGACATTTTGAGGACCGAGCAACTCTATACAAAGTTCTCGAAATGTGAGTTATGGCTGAAGGAAGTGATGTTTTTAGGTCACATGATTTCAGTCGAGGGGGTTCGTGTGGATCCGCAGAAGATTGAGGCAGTGTTGGATTGGGCACCGCCCAAAAATGTGAAGGAGGTCCGTAGTTTCTTGGGTTTGGCTGGCTACTATCGTAGGTTCGTCGAGGGTTTCTCGAAACTAGCTCGGCCACTTACGCAGTTGCTCCAGAAATCTGAGAAGTTCGTCTGGAATGACGAGAGGCAGTCGAGTTTTGAGGAACTGAAAAAGCGTTTGACTTCTGCCCCGGTTTTGGCGTTGCCATGTGGCAACGAGGGTTTTTCCGTTTATAGTGATGCTTCGGGTCAGGGTCTTGGGTGCGTATTGATGCAGCACGGCAAGACCATTGCCTATGCGTCGAGGCGATTGAGGTCAGATGAGTGAACTACCCTACTCATGATTTGGAGTTAGCGGCAGTCGTTTTTGCGCTCAAGATTTGGTGTCACTATCTTTTCGGCTCTGCATGTCAGATTTTTACCGATCATAAAAGTCTGAAATACATATTTACTAAGCGGGAGTTGAATATGAGGCAGAGGAGGTGGTTAGAGATGATTAAGGATTATGACCTCGAAATCCTTTATCATCCAGGCAAGGCGAACGTCGTGGCCGATGCCTTGAGTCGGAAACCGGTCGCATTGCGAATGCTTGAGGTCCTTACGTCTCAGTCGGAGCTTCGGCGGGCTTTGATTGAGTTTGATGTTGAGGTTTTGTTGCCTGGGGCTGTCGGGCAACTTTGTGCTTTAGAGGTTTCGTCGTCTTTGATCGATGAAATTAAGCTGAAGCAGTTAGAGGATCCGATGATTACTCAAATCCGAGAGAACGTTCTTAAGGGAAAGTCTCCTGGGTTTGTGATTCACGAGGATGGTATTTTGAGATTCCAGAGTCGGCTTTGTGTGCCGAACGACTCAGAGTTGAGGCAGAGTATTTTGCGGGAGGCCCATGCTACACCTTACTCCGTTCATCCTGGTTCGAGTAAGATGTACAAGGACTTGAGAAGTAACTTCTGGTGGAATGATATGAAGAAGGAGGTCGCACAGTTTGTAGCGAGATGTTTGACTTGTCAGCAGGTCAAAATCGAGCATCAGCGACCGGCTGGGTTGTTGCAGTCACTTCCCGTTCCGGAATGGAAATGGGAAGATATATCGATGGATTTCATTACGAGTTTGCCGAGATCGAGGTCAGGCATGAATATGGTATGGGTGATTGTTGATCGTCTGACCAAGTCGGCACATTTTCTAGGCATCAAGGACACTTGGGGCCCGGAGAAGTTAGCTCGTGTGTTTATCGTGCAGATTGTGAGGCTTCACGGTACTCCGAAGTCTATTGTTTCGGATCGTGATGGCCGTTTTGTATCGCACTTTTGGCAGGCGGTGCATAAGGCGTTGGGTACCCATTTGCGTTTGAGTACCTCTTTTCATCCCCAGTCAGATGGACAGTCGGAACGCACTATCCAGACATTCGAGGATATATTGCGTGCTTGTGCTCTCGATTGGAGTAGTGATTGGGAGGAACATTTGCCATTGATCGAATTCACGTACAACAACAGTTGGCACGCGTCGATCACTGATTTGTTGGAATGAGGCGTCTGATTTGGTCAGGACCGAGCCGGATGTCGTTTTAGAGACGAGACGGAAGATAGAATTAATTCGGCAACAGATGTTGACTGCCCAGAGTCGACAAAATTCGTATGCCGACGTCCGTCGTCGACTTTTGGAATTCGAGGTGGGAGACCACGTTCTGCTAAAGGTGTCGCCGACGAAGGGAGTTTTTCGTTTCGGGAAGAAAGGGAAGCTGAGTCCGAGATTTATTGGACCCTTTGAGATCCTCGAGCGAGTCGGTGGGTTGGCATACCGTTTGGCGTTACCTCCGGCCTTGAGTCGTGTTCATAGCATTTTTCATGTTTTCCAGCTGAGGAAATATGTCCCGGATCCTAGTCATGTCATCGATTATGGTGAGATTGATGTCGTTGAAGATATTACTTTTGAGGAGCGTCCTTTGAAGATTTTGGAGCATCGTGAGAAACGACTGAGGCATAAGACCATCCCTTTGGTCAAAGTGCAGTGGTCGAGACACGGTGTCGAGGAGGCAACTTGGGAAACCGAGGATAGCATGCGTGCTAGGTACCCTGAGTTGTTTGTTTCTTAAGTTTCGGGACGAAACTTATTTTTAGAGGGGTATAATATAATATCCGCATTTTTCTTTCCCTTGTATTTTCATTTCCAGTGTATTTTTCGATTGTGGTAACCCTCGTGTATCTTTCAGTGTATCTTTTCTATCATCTGTTGATCTGATTCTCGTTATTGTTGTGCGGAACCGCCGTTTCGGGGTTGTCGTGGATCCATTTCGTGTTATTGTTTCCCAAATATTGATTCTTATCGCTTTTATTCTCTTCCCGGATCATTTTTCATCATTTTAGGACCCAAGGGGGGCGTGGGCCGCGGCACAAGGAGTGTGCGCCGCGGCACACACATTTTTCTAGTTTTTGGCCGAGTGGACTGTACTGGGTGCCGCGGCACAGGCCGACGGGGCCGCGGCACACTGCCGAGTCAGTGCCGCGGCACACCCGTCCGGGCCGCGGCACACTCGTGTGGCATCTTCGACCAAAACCCGACTGTACCGGGTGCCGCGGCACACGCTGGCCGGGCCGCGGCACACTGCCGAACCCCGGGAGCAGTTTTTGGGCTTGTGCCGCGGCACACTTCGGCTGAGCCGCGGCACACGATGCGGTCAACTGTATAATTTCATTTTTTGGGGCGAAATCATCCATTTTCTTCCATTCCTTCACCTGCGCACGAGAGAGAGAGGGTTGAGGGGAGAACTTCTCATCATTCATCACTTGAGGGTCGATTTTCATCATTTTCATTCGGTTGTGAAGCCCGGATAATCGATCTAACGCGTGTTCTACGGATCATAGTACTTGGATCTTCTAAGGTAATATCTCTTAGAACCCTACTTTTGGATAATTTGGGGGTTTTGGGATTTTCTTCCGATTCGTTCCGTTTTGTTGGTGGATTCATGATGAATACGATTAATATTGTTTGTATCTTTAGCTTTCCTACGGAATCATGGATATTTTGTGGGGTTTTACGGAATCGAGAGGGTTTGGTTGTGGTCCGCCCTCGTTGTTATTTTTGGTATGAATATACATGAATCGTAGGCGGGTTTTCGGGTGTATTCCATTTCCGTATTCGTCTAGAGTTGGTTATGATTGTGTTATTTGAATCGTTAGGTTCATTTCCGCCGGTCCCTCGCGGTCGTGTTCGATTCTTCCTTTCCGTTTGTATCACCGTCTATTAACCGAGGCAAGTACCCTTATGAACTTACAATCTTAATGTATTAGTATTACATGAGAATTGTGTGTGTGTGTGTGTATGCTCACTATGGGTTAGATCCGACGGGGTCTCGGTAGGGGTCCACGGAGGGGTGGATCCGAGAGCTTGCTTTTAACCACTATGGGTTAGATCCGACGGGGTCTCGGTAGGGGTCCACGGAGGGGTGGATCCATGGTTAATTGTGGTGCATTTTTACAAATGTGATTTGATTATGGCATTTCCGGAAATGAGTAATTTGGAACTATGTTTTCTTGATTTGCATGCATTTACTATGTATAAGATGTAAGTCGTTCATTTGGTTACTTGTACTAGCGTAATTGCTAACCCCTCTTGGGACCCATTTTGGGGAAATTCATTTTATGAATTTCAGGTCAGGTTCATCGAGACGAGCGGGTGCTGGACCAGTATACGGATGATGGCCGTGCGTGATGATTGTGCACGAGTGGTGTCTTATTGCCTTCTATCTTTTTACCTTTTGTGGTCCTTAAACTAATAGAAGTACTCGAGTACTTAAGAATTTTTACTCGTTGGGATTGTATTGTTGTTTATTATGTTTGTGATGGATTATGGTGTTATGTTTGACCGGTTGAACCGGGTGGATTATTTTGTTGGGCGTCTTTATGACGAGGTATTTTTTTCTGTTGTTTCTGTGAGTCGATGAGTATGATGCTTGTTCAGCCTGGTGGGTCCCATATAGGGATTCACGGCACTGTAATATACCTCGGATATCCTGGGGGTGTTACATGTTGTAAGTACCATAGGCATTACATGTGCTTTTACTATATTGTGAATGGAGTTCAATTTTTGAATACCCATACTATACAAATTTGGTTGTATTTATTACATGTATTTAAATTATCAATGATGATTATCGACTTTTATGAACCTTGGTATTTATTGTTGAATGTTTATTTATGGCTAAGTAATGAGATTTTTACGACTGCTATATCATTGTGATAATATATGCTAGCTGTTGTAGTATGTAGCTAAGTATCGAATAAGGGAGAATCAAATATAAACATGTGAGACCTTACAATTAGGAATGCATCGAAAGGGGAGTCAACGTATCATAACATACATATTCTTGTGAAGTTAATGTACATTATGCATCCCATATAGCGTATGCTACCATAGATACGTACGTCAAGTGGGGATCAGTCAAATATAATTATGTGTGGGCCAATTCTCGGCACGAATGGAGACAAATTAGTCAGCCATGTGTTACGTACACTAGGAGGAGAAATGTATGATACTTTATGGACTAGTCCCATGCGTATGCTAAGGTGTCGTAGCATACGCAATGGCCAGGACAGCAGACTCAAAACTTCTATGGACTGAGTATTGTGGACGTTGTCAGGGAATGATAACATACGTAAAAGCCTTAGCGTACACTAAGCGGACATTACTTAAATCGCATATTATATATGCGAGGTTACCCTTCCTCATTTCCCACTAACTATTTACCTTTCTCCCATTCCAATACACCTCTCTCCCGCCCTATTTTTGCGTTACAGCCACTTCCAACCATACCCTAATGTCGGGTAGATATCCAGCCTTCAGGCAGAAATCCAACATTAAATATTATCCATAGCAGAAATTCGGGAAAATTATTGTTTCCAAAAGAAAATGGAGTAATGATTAAGACCTTATCCGCATCAACCCTCGTGCTATGTTTGATATCGATGATGTGATTATGATAAGTAACGATGCGTGCTTTTTGTATATCTAAATGTAATAACGTATTGCGGGGATTACCCGCTTATTTGTTAAGAGTATTATGAAATTGATTTTTATTGAATGACCTCAGGTTGGGCTAGCACGATTCATCGTGTTAGGCTAAATATGCTCCTATGTGCATGGCATTCTCGATAGATCCAATCATACTTGCGGAGGTGTTGGGAAAACACATGAATGATGAATTCTTTGTATTTACTTGAATCATAACCTGAGTTTTAAGAGTTATAATAAATCAAACCAACATGATTAAATTGATTTTTATTGAATGACCTCAGTTTGGGCTAGCATGATTCGTCGTGTTAGGCTAAATATGTTCCTATGTGCATCGCATTCTCGATAGATCCAATCATACTTGCAGAGGTGTTGGGAAAACACATGAATGATGAATTCTTTATATTTACTTGAATCATAAGCTGAGTTTTATGAGTTATAATAAATCAAACCAACATGATAACTTTGGATTAATTGTAATAACTTTATTATTATTTTATCACATAAAAATGCTCGTTTTTAAATCACTCTCCATATCTTTAATTCTCCATACAGTCTTGCGGGTTCCACATGGGGTCCATGGTGCCGTAACTCCTCAGTTACACTGGGGTGCTACACAAAATATAGCTCAATATCAACAATGATCAAACCCAAACATTCAAATAGGTAATGTGGGACTCTAGCAGTGAGCTATATTAGTCATTCATACATTTAATGGTATATTAACATGAAAATATCAAAACAAATATAGCTAAGTGGCAACAAAGATCGAACCTGGACCATTCGAAAAGGTAAGGTGTCACTCTGCCACTGAGCTGTGTTAGCCATTTTACATTTGATGACATATTTTGTAAATGACAAAAATTTCCCTTTTAATAAATTCAAATAAGTAAAATATTTTTAATAAATGATTGCAGATTTATAAATTTTAAAAGGGACTAAATTCTTAAATGGATGAAAATTTTATCAAAATTCTAGAATATTTCTGTAAAATAAATATAACTCACTTCTCACAAATTGATAAATGGATCAAATATTTTTATTTTTATTTTTAAATGTAAAATAGTTTTTGAGAGACGACCCAAACGTCTGAAAATCACGATACGACGTCGGATCAATAAACTGAAACTCACAACACGAACAACTCAACCATACGAACTCATGCAACCAAAGAAATTACAAAATCAAATGGGTTCTACGAGAATCAAACGTCCATACAACAATACATGACATAAGACGGAATAATATCAAAACATCTCCAAAACTCGTCCAAATGGAGAAACTCCAAGAATAAAATAGATTAAAAATGTCGAAACGGTTACAAGCGAGTTGCTAAAAATGAAAAAGACACCAAAAATGAGAATACCGGGAAAAGAAAAATGCGGATATTACATTCTACCCCTCTTAGAATAAGTTTCGTCCCGAAACTTAAGAAACAAACAACTCGGGGTACCTAGCACGCATGTTATCTTTGGTTTCCCAAGTTGCCTCCTCGACACCATGCCTCGACCACTGCACTTTGACCAAAGGAATGGTCTTATGCCTCAGTCGCTTCTCACGGTGCTCCACAATCTTCAGGGGACGCTCCTCGAAGGTAATATCCTCGACGACATCGATCTCACCATAGTCGATGACGTGAGTAGGATCTGGAACATATTTCCTCAGCTGGGAAACATGGAAAACGCTATGAATGTGAATCAAGGCCGGAGGTAGCGCCAAACGGTATGCAAAATCACCGACTCACTCGAGAATCTCAAAAGGTCCAATAAATCTCTGACTCAACTTCCCCTTGTTCCCGAAATGGAAAACTCCCCTCGTCGGCGACACCTTTAGCAAAACGTGGTCTCCCACTTCGAACTCCAAAGGTCGGCGACGGACGTTGTCATACGACTTCTGTCGACTCTGATCAGTCAACATCTGTTCTCGAATCAATTCCACCTTCCGCCTCGTCTCTAAAGCAATATCCAGTTCGGTCCCAACCAAATCGGACGCTTCGTTCCAACAAATCAGCAATCGACATCACCGCCCATAAAGCGCCTCATATGGTGCCATCCGAATTTACACGTGCCAACTATTGTTGTACGTGAATTCGATCAATGGCAAATGCTCCTCCCAGTCACTGCTCCAGTCGAGAGCACAATCTATAAGTTTAGGGAATTTTACTTTCCTTGTCGTTTCTCGAATTCCTCAGTAGTCGGACTTGTATTTTCCTTCAGCGCTTAGCTTCTTTGTCGTGATTATTTCATGTTTACACTTTGGGAATCTGTCCTTGTGTTGCGTATCGCTTTTGGACTGCCCATTGCAGCTAACTTCGTTCAGCGGTGTTTAACTGTTGCATGCATAACGTGCATTATGCATGTTTTCTTGCGTGCGCTATCGGCACCTTCATAACGTACATTATAGCTCATAGCTAACGTACGTTATGGCCTTCAGCAGATTGGACAGATTGTTCTGTTCGAACCATTACGTACGTTAACTCCTTATGTTACGTATGTAAAGTCCATGGTAGCATACGCTAAACAATCTGGCGTAGCCTACGCTATCGAACACAGCGTTGTTGGACAGTGAGTCTGCCCAGTTTTGCCCAAACCCTTACATACGTACAGGCATTTATGTTACGTACGTAAGCCTCTTGTAGCATACGCTAGCCGTCTATTGTAGCGCACGCTAGCGACCTCAGCGTTTTGGGGCAGACTGTTCTGCCCATCCATTACGTACGCTAATGCTTGAGTGTTAACGTAGGTAATGAGCATTACGTACGTTAACTAGCTTATGTAACATATGTAATGGCATCTCAGGCTTTATAAACCGGAGGTTGACTTCATTTCGGCATTTCTTTCATTTCTTCCCCTCCGACCGAGAGATGCGATCTAAGTGAGGTTTTGAGCGATTCTTCAAGTTTTGCCCGTGGAAATCCTTGGGGAATCAAGTATTGTGTTCCTAGTGTAGTTTATCATCATCGTAATCGTCTTCCTCCATCCGAACCAAGGTAAATCCTCTTAGAACCCTACTTTTGGGTAGATTGGGGGTTTTCGATTTTATTGTTCGATTTGTCCCGTGTTGTTGATTAATTCATGATGAATATGATTAATTTTCTCAGTATTCTTGGTTTTCCTACGGATTCATGGTATATTTCGTGGTATTTTTTTAATCGAGAGGGTTTGGTTGTGGTCCGCCCTAGTTGTTGTTCTCGTACGAATATACATGAATCGTAGGCGGGTTTTCAGGTGTATTCCTTTTCCGTATTCATTTGGAAATGGTTGTAATTGTATTCTTCAAATCGTTAGGTTCGGTTCCGTTGGTTCCTAGCATTCGTCGGTGACTTTTCTTTCCGTTCGTTGCGTCGTCAATTATTCAAGGCAAGTATTTTTGGAAACCTTTATGCTTAACATGAAATGGTAATGTATATTGTGTTTGCTTTGCTCACCTCGGGAGGGTCCAACGGGGCCTCGAGGGAATCTATGACTTCACTCTGGATTCACGAGTTTGTTTCGCTAGCCAGCTCGGGAGGGTCCTTAGACGCCTCGAGTGGGATTAGTGGCTTCGTCCTGGTCCTAGGCGATGCCTGTGCGTGATTTGTTTTATGATATGGCCAGCTCGGGAGGGTCCTTAGAGGCCTCGAGTGGGATCTGTGGCTTCGTCCCGATCCTAGGCAAATTGATTGATTGTTTGTTTCCGTAAAATACATGTCTGGTTTTGGTTTTGAAATGAATTTGGTGCAATGTACTATGAAATGTGTAAGCGAATGGTTTGCCTTGATTACTTGTACTAGCGTAATTGCTAACCCCTCTGGGGACCCGTTTTGGGGAAATTCTTGTTATGGATTTCAGGTTATGATCAGCCGGACGAGCGGGCGCTGGGACAGTACGAAGATGCTGGCCAAGGTCGTTGACATGTGCATTTGAGTCCTTTTTTTCCATTGTTCCATTCGATATGGCTTTTGCCTACTTTCTAAACTTATAGATTGTACTCGCGAGTACTTAGGCTTTTCTCTTCGAATTGTGATTCGTATTTGTTGTTGCCCAAAATATTTATCCGAAGCTTAATACTGCTGGAAGATGGACAACAAACAACAATTTGCGGGAGCACTTCCGAGAGAATAAGAATAAACAAGATTTGCCGGGTTTGTTAGGCCCGGGCTTGAATGCTCTCGCGAGATGTTATTAATACAAATATTCGTGGATACAAGTATTAATGTGAGAAATCTAGATACAATGAGTGTAAAAAGACTCTGTTAATCCGGCTCTTGAGCAAAGCTCGATGTTCTTCGTCCCTGCCGATCGTCTGCTTGATGAGAGAGGCCGGGAGAAGTAAGTACCGAAAGATAGCAGTTGCCAAGAGTTGGAGAAAGACAAGTGTTGTGTATTGATTATGTATGCTGAAATCGCGATAATGCAGAGTGTTTAGAGAGTTAGAATCTCGGTCCCTTGGACAAGTGCTGGCAGCCTCTTATTTATAGGGGCAGAGGAGCTTTGTTTCCTAGCGGGCGATCGTCTTCCTGCCATTAGAATAATGGGGCAATTGTCCTAAAGGTCACATGGGCAGTCTGCCTAAAGTCCAAGGCTATAGCCGGCAGCCAGTTGGGCGGTCCAATGAGGAGCCAGCACACGTCCGGAGTCACTGTCACATGCGGCCCTACTGACAACTTTCGGCAGGCCTGTCGGCTGGTGGACGGATGCTGACAGGTTGTGGTCAATGATCCGTGATATGCGGATCTTGTCTCGGCTCTTGCACGTGGTGTCTGTCCCGAGGCTCGGCCTTTGCCGACTGGATGGCTATCGGCATGATGCGGTCGTATCTTGCTGGTCACCGAGGTCGGCATCGGCCAGTCGCTGAGGGTCGGCATTGGTCGGTCATCAAGGGTCGGTCGGAAAGTGCCGAGAGATGATCGTACGCTATTCGGTCGCCAGGAGTCGGTCGCCAAGTACCGAGAGACGATCGTATTGATGTCGATCGCTCGGCAGTGGGACTTGTCTTGGGACCTTCGGTTGGCCGATTCATCTTGTCTGCTGGGCTAAGGCTTGGTCGCCTGGTCGCTGGTCGGCAGTTCTGCCTCGGCTTCTCGACAGTGGCTAGGTCGCCCGATCTCCGAGGCGATCGCCGGTCGGAGAGTATAATTCTCGACACAACAGTATCCATTGAAGTTATTTATGGTTGTCGGTGTTGATTATTCCGCCAATTGTACCGGGCATGTTATTTGATTTTCATCTAGATGATGTGTGATTTTACTGTGGTAATTCGTGTCTAGCCTGGTGGGTCCCATGTAGGGGTTCACGGCACTGTAATATACGTTGACTATCTCGGGGGTGTTACACCGTTGGATTTATTGATCGGTTGTATTAATTGTTAAGTATGATTATCGAGTTGCGGTTTGTATTGTAGATATGAGTTCGTATTTATTGAGTTGGATTATTTGGTTCTGTATATGATCGAGGAATTATTGAGCCATTGAGTTTGATTGATTGGTTATATTGGGAATTGATTATTATCGAATATGTGTTAATTGATTACTTCAATAGGTTATGATCATCGATCGTCGGTTATAATCGTCGACTAGAGAGTGTGTTGCGGTCGTGTTCGAGAATGTTCGTGAATTTCTTTGATCAGGGCCGAGAAGCTTGTAGGCGACGACAAGGAATTGGTAACGGCTTCATCGGTATCGAGGCAAGTTATTACTTGCTCAGTTTATAAATTTAATGAATGGTTTCCGTTTCATTCATTTATAATTCATATAGCAACGATTATAATTGTGAACACAGGAGATTTGGGACTATAAATTGTTTTCGGATTTTGGGAATTTAAATCACAATGTATATGATTTACTTTTGTTATTGGTATACTTGGGTATCGAGGATATATTATGATAAAGACGAAGACATGAATTATCTACCGTCCGTGACATTTTGGACCGTCGAATATTGAGGATAATGGTTGGTGATGGTTTAGATATCGAGATTGCTCTCGAAGGACTCGGAGCAAGTACTTTAATCATTTTTGTCTTTTGTGTTGATCATGTTGTGATACATTCATGTATCGTTGTTGTCATGCATTGTGTATCATTGTTATATGCATTTGTTGTTAGGATTGTATACTGCAAAGCATACTTTATGCTTGTATTACCTAAATTCCCTGTTACTACCTATGAGAATATTAATTACATTTAATCACATATTTTGCATATTTATTCACGTTATGGTTATGCAAATGAAATGTCTAATTATTTTATATTATAGATAATGTGGTGTGTTGGTGTCACACGGAAGATCACATTATCGGTGCCTTATAAAATAATATAATAGTTCACAACCTATATAATTATTAGACAAATTATATAAAAGGTTGTAGTGTATGCTTGAGAATAGTTGGTCTTGACTATTAGCATACATTAGCGTATTTGCATACGTTGAACTGGATCGAGGTGAGATAGTGTCTTCTGTACTGACTGTAAGAAGGACGTGAATCTCGGATAATTATTATTTCTTAATTCTATGTATATAATATTTAATTGTGTATATATAATAATTATTGCTTTGATTTATCATAGCTGAGAGTCAAAATGATCGACTCAATAAGCCTCGTATCTTGGGCAATAATATTGTTTATACGACAGTTATTATTATTACTAGAAATCGTTTCCCGACTCGTGCGGATTGATGATGTCCCCTTGAGGATCTCGATAATGATTATTATATTAAAACCCTGTAGGTGGATTTAATTCCGATATAATAATAAGGTTCGAGTGGTACTACTCTTGGATAAGATATTAATTAATTAAAGCTGTCAGTAGCTTATAATTAATTAATGGACATTCGATATCTTAAACACGGGAAATAATATATTTAATGAGGAGCCCAATTTTGTAATTTGGGATTTTGGTAGGAAGTTCAATATCAACTTTTTAGTGGACTAAGTTGATATTAATAGATTCATTATATTAGGAAGAGTCCTAATAAGGTAAGATGAATTTATTGGGAGTCCTTCCATAATCCTCCTTAAGATCCCTAGTAGTAGTCCAAGAGTCTATATATAGGACTTATGGGTGTTGGCCGATTTTATCATCATTCATACACAAGGAATTTCGATTTCTCTTCTAAGTGTTTAATTGTGGATCTTGACTTGTGTCTTTGATTCTACAATTGAGAGAACACTTTTATTCTTGCTACATATTGGAATAACTTGAAGAAAAGAAAATCGAGAGTTGTGAGGGATAGAAATGGGCTGATCCAAAGGTTGTCCAAGAAAGATCCGGTAGCTCGTTGCCCACACAACGTCCGGTTCAAGGCGGATCATACTCTAGAAGGTCTAAAGGTAGAAATATAAGGCGATCAATACGGAAGTAATCAATACTCTTCAAAAGGTAGTATCCTATGATCCTTGGATCTAGATTATGATATTTTAATAATCAACATATTTAATTAATAAATAATAAATAATATTTAAATTGCTTATTAGTCTTAGTAATTAATTAATTAGCATGCCTAAATAGATCTCATATTCGTAGATGCGTAAAACGCGATTATCATCTTTCCCCAAACTTCGCTTCCGCTGCGTTTTGCCTTCCAACAATTGGTATCGGAGCCGGATTTTTAGGCTTTTGCTATTTTAATTAATTTTGGTGATTAATTGATAGCAATTTAAATATTTATATATTTTGATGTTGGAATATTTCGCTAGTTGTGTTCTTGCAGGTGATATGATCCAATTATCATGGTTTATATGAATGGTGTATTTATTTATTTTTATTAATTATGCAATTGTTGGTTTGGCCCGTTTTTTGAGGCATGTAATGGTTTTTCCCGTGAGAAAATCCGCGGGTAGTTCTAGGTGGTTTTATTTTTCGTGTAATCTTGATGTAATTTCGATGTATTTTATTTTGTATAAAATTGTAATCGAATTCAGAAAAGACGGGATCACAAAGAAATAGTGCAAAACCGGATCGCCGGGGCTCAGACTCGCGGCCGACAAGCGACAAGCGGCTGAGAAATGCGCCGGTGCAGCGGCGACTGGTCGGGCGATTATTTGGTTGGTGATCGTCGATTTTGGTCCGGTCCGTTTCGCCGCCATTCATTGCGTCCGCTGGAGAGTCGGGATTTAAAATTAAATTTTTTTATCTAATTAATTTTGCATAAAAGTGAAATTTTAATTTTGGAAATCCACGGCCCGGCCGGGGAGGAGCGACGAGATGATTGATTCAGTGGGAGAGATCGAGTCGAAGATTTTCTCGGATTCAACTCAAGAAAGAAGACCATGATAATTGGATAATTTAATTATCCATGCTTTATTTTTGGTTTTTATTGTTTTGATGTATGGCATGTATGGATGTATGCGTGATACGTTTCCTTGCATATTAGGATGAGAAAATTAAAAACCTTAAGGATAAAATAACTAAGTGATTAAATTGATTTTTTTTTAAAATAAAATCAAATTGGCCTCCATAATTAATTTAAATTGTGAAGTAATTAGCATGCGCGTTGACATTAGAGTCTTTCTCCATATCGGATGTGCTAATTATAGGTTCACTAGTTTTAAATTTCAAAATGATAACACAAGGTAAATATTACTTTTTATGATAGGACATCTCCATCTGTAGGACTATTATTTAAAAGATAATATTTTAAGAAAAATCTACTGACCTCGGGAGAGGCAATAGAGTACTTTAGCAATCTTCGCCTTCAATAAATTAGGGAAATCATTAACTTCAGATAATCAAGAGTAAATTCGGATAAACCAATGTGGATTCACAATCCTAGACTTATTCATCATTTGATTTTCTTTCTTCGAGCGATCGTTTTTACTGTTTGTTCTTTTATTAGTTTTCTTTAGTTATTAATTGCATCCCAAACTTCGACAGTTCAAATAAAATTAGAATACATAAAAATCGGTAATTAGTGATTCAGTCCTCGTGGGAACGATAACTCACTCATCACTTTATTACTTGTCTACGATAACGTCTTAAGATCTAATCTATATAGAGGGCTTGGGAAAAACTTATCATTCTCTTCGATCTATCCCAGTAGAGTCGAATCCCAAGAATATAGGTTTCTTCTCCCAAGGCTTTCATGGAGAAATTACTCGAAAACCAAGCTTTCCCAGAACTGAGCATTCCCACATCATTTCCTATTAGTAGAATGTCATCTACATATAGTACTTAGAATGTGATCTTGCTCCCACTAACCCTCTTGTATACACAAGATTACTTTTCATTTTGCACGAAGTCAAACTCTTTGAACGTCTCATCAAAATGAAGGTCCCAACTACATGAAGACTGCTACAGTCCATTTCATGGAATCTACATCCACCATTGCTAGGTCATTGGTCGCGGGTCGGTCTCCTGTTTATCACTTGGAACCTCGAGGAAACCTAGTTCCTCCAAATGCATAAAACTATACCTCTCAGGTAAATGAGACACCCTACTAGACCTACGAGGTGGTTGTACTTGTGTTTCAGAAAGTTTAGTTCCAGTTTCTTGCACAGGTGTCTCCTGAGGAGTTTCATTGTATTCTTCTAAAGAAATACTTCTACCTGCTCCGCCTTCCTGAATGAACTCATCTTCCAGGAAGTGCGCTTGTAAAGCAACAACTATCTTTCGATCTTTGACCATGTAGAATAGATATCCCATCATCCCAGATGGGAATCCAATGAAACGTCCCTTCGCGGACCTAGCTTCCAACTTCTCCACCTTAGTCTTCTTGACATAGGCGGGACATCCCCAAATCCTAATGTGATTAAGACTTGGTTTCCTTCCCTCCCACATCTCATGTGGAGTTTTAGGAATGACTTGGAAGGACATCTGTTCAAGATATACACGGCAGTCAGGAGTGCATACCCCCATAGGTAAATCGGAAAGTCAGTATAGCCCACCTCGTGTTCCACCTCGTGTTGGTCCGACGGGATCATCTTGACATCTATGCTGAGGGCGCTAGATCATTAGATTCCGGTAGCGGAAGTCTGTGTTATGTATTTTTCCATGCATCGTTGTTGCATGTCTGATGTTGTATATTATGATACTTGTACTAGCATCGTTTTGCTAACCCCTTCAGGGGTGGACATTTGTTTTGATGTTCATGTAGCCGAGGAGCAGGGAAGCAACCACAGTACCGACGTGATGATGAAGGGCCTCAGTGATGTTATTCGTCGTGTTGTTTTATTATTCTGGTTTTATTTACAGTACTCGAGTACGTGTGTCCTGTTGATGATTTGAGATGTTTGTAATAATTGAATTCATTTGAGTTGTTTGAACCAGTTGCCGAACTATTAAATTTTTATGGTACTTTTGTACTATTCCGCCTTTTTTTAATTTAGCCTTGTAAATCCTTATATAAAGGTTTTACGGCGTTGTAATTATTCCGAATATCTCGGGGTGTTACAGAATATGGTATCAGAGCTAAGATTCATGGATATCTTGGCAGTTGGGTTTAGTTGGGTTTGTTTATGTCGTTTGATTTATCGGTCACGTGTAACATCACTGCTCAGCCAATGTCGTCATGTGGACAGTGGTTGTAAGTTTCCTAATCTCTTATACTACCATTTTAGTTATTTCGTGGTTATTGACGAATTTTAGAAGATTTTGCTCTGGGTATTGAGTAATTGTGTTTACAGTATGTTGAGAGGAGGTTGTGGACGCGGACGTGGTCATGGACGCGGACGTGGTAATGCGAGACAGGAAGATTCGTCGTCTACCGTGGATTTGTCGGCTAACCGAACTGATTCCCATTCTGGCGGACAACAGGAGTCGATAAATGATAACCAAACACGAACCATGGAGGAAGACGCAAATCCTAACATGCCGGGAGTGCTTCAACAGGTGGTCGCTCAGATGACCCAATTTGCTCAGGTGGTTGACCGCATGCAGGCGACGATAGGCCAACAGCGTAATGAGGACAACTGCGGGGACAAGTGGCTTTCAGAAGTGGTCAAGTTACACCCACCGAAATTTAACAGTTCTGCAGAGATGCCTACTTGGGACCACTATCTGAAGGATCTAGAGAAGATATTTGCAGGAATTAATTGCCTCGAAGACCGAAAAGTTCCGATCGCTCAGTATTTTCTGACTGGGGAAGCGTTCGACTGGTGGGAGGCCATTCGACCTGAGGATCATCATGATAACTGGACAGAATTCAAGATAATGATGGAAGCTCAGTATTGCCCACGTCCAGTTAGAGAGGCTAGAGTCCGAGAGTTTTTCTCACCGCAGAATTTGGAGGCATCTGTAACAGACATGATCAATACTTTTAATCACCAAGTGTGCGACATTTGCTCAGGACCAAGGCGGAAAAGATTTTTCATTTCGACATGCGGATGAAGCCGGTGATTCAGCAATATATGTCCGGATTTGAATGCACTACTCTTCGACAGTATCAGTTCATGTTTAGGATCCAGGAGAGCAGGAAAACAACCACTGGAGCTGCATGACGACGAGGGTGCAAAGTGATGTTCCGGCCGGGTTTAATTGTCTGATGTTGTGTTGTTTTAATAAGTACTCGAGTATGTCATCGTTTCTGATGTTGGATTTGGGTATGTATTAATATTCTTCATTTGGACATTTGTATTTTCAGTATTGGCCCAGAACTGTTGTATTTTATTTCAGTTACTTCCATATATTGGTATCTGTTATTGTCTGTTCATTTCTTCAACCTTGTAAATTCTTTTGTAAAGGATTCACATCGCTGTAATATTCCTGAATATATCGGGGTGTTACAGAATATGGTATCGGAGCTAAGATTATGGATATCTTGGCCGTTGGGTTAAAAAAATAGGGGTCGTATATGTCTTTTGAGGTAACCGGTCGTGAATAACATCACTGTACTGCCTACGTCTTCGTGCGATCGGTGGTTGTAAGTTCCTAAACTCTATCTTGTCCCTTACATGTTATACCTCTTTATACTTGAACATTATAACGATATTGTTTACTGTATATTGAGTATTTATGCTTACAGTATGTTGAGAGGAGGACGTGGACGTGGTCGCGGTCGCGGACGCGGACGAGGAATGCTGAAAGATAAGCTTCGCCTTCAAATCAGGCTAGCCACAACTCATGCGAGCCACAGGAATCCACTAACAACGAACCAGAACCTGCCGTTCCCGAAATCCTTCATTAGGTGGTTAACCAGATGACTCATTTTGCTCAGGTCATGGACCGAATGCAGGTAGCAGTAGGATTACAACAAAGATAAAGACAGCAGGGCATCCCATATTTTGGAAATCGAGGAGACTGATGGCTCCAGGAGGTGGCGAAAATGCATCCGCCAAAGTTTGACAGTTTCTAGGAGACGCTGACATGGGATCACTGGATAAGGGAGCTGGAGAAAGTGTTCACAGGGATTAACTGCCCAGACGACCGGAGAGTTCCCATAGCCCAGTACTTTCTGACAAGGGAAGCGTCCAAGTGGTGGGAAGCCATCCGGCCTATAGATCATGATGTCGACTGGGGAGAATTTAAATTGATGATGAAAGCTCAATACTGCCCTCGTCTAGTGAGGAAAGCCAAAGTTCGAGAGTTTTTCTCCGCACAACCTTCGGATGTGCCAGTATCTCAGGCGATTAAGACGTTTAACCAGCAGCTGGCGTTTGTTCGACATCTGGTCAGAACAGATGCGGAAATAATGATCCATTTTGATATGAGAATGAAACCAGAGATTCAGGGGTACATGTCTAGTTTCGAATATACCACTCTCCGTCAATATCAGGATAAAGCATTGGATTATGAAATCAAAGAAGTAGCGATGGAAAAGTTTGCAGAATCCAAGAAGCAGAAAGTCTCTGGTAGTTTCACAGAGCAGAAGAGCAGTGGGCCCCGCAAGGCCCAGTCATCCTTTCATTCATTCAAGAAACCTCTGCACCCATACAAGAGCGGAAAGAACTTCGGAGCATCATCATCTATGACGGATGTAAGAAGGAAGTGCTTTAACTGTGGCCAGACGGGACACTATCGATGAAATTGCCCTCTTCTTGCCGTGGCTTGTTTTGATTGTGGTCGAGAGGGACATCGTGTGGTGTTCTGTGAAGAGGTTGCAAAATCTTTTAGAGATCGTACATCATAGCCAGTTTAGAAAGAAGCGAGTGTTCAGCAGACCCAGCAGAGTGTCTAGATACCCCAGAGTTTTGGTCGCGGACGAGGCAGAGGACAGTTCGACCAAAAAGGGACATCGAGTGCCGGATCCATTCCTCCACGCCAGTATGAAATGAGGAGTGTAGACGATCAGGATGCTGCTGTCGCATCAGGTACCGTTCAGATCCTTTCACAACCAGTTAGCATTTTATTCGATACAGGGGCTACACATTCATTTACATCATTGTCTTGTGTAAATCGTTTGAACATTTCTGGTTTTCATAATTGTGAGCCTTATGTTGTGGGCTTACCGAGTGGAGAGAGAATTGTGGGAAACTTAGAAACTAGAGATTTTCCCATATCAATTGGAGGTAGAGATTGGCCCTCAAATCTGATCGTGATAGAAATGCAAGGAGATGACCTGATTTTCGGAGATGATTGGCTTAATCAATATGGAGCTATTGTAAACTACCGGAAGAGGAATATCTCGATAATAGCTGAAGATGGTTCCAAAATATTGTTCGAGGGATGGAGACCAGGAAGCTAAGGAAAGACGATCAAAGCGATGAAAGCTGTCAAACTGCTAAAACAGGGTTGTACTGGATACTGGTGTTACGCAATGAAGAAGGAAGACGTAAAAGTAGAACTTTCATCCATTCCTGTTGTTAACGAATTTCCGGATGTGTTTCCTGATGAATTGCCTGGACTGCCTCCACGACGAGATGTAGAATTCACCATTGAGCTGGAAACAGGAGCTACACCAATTTCTAAGGCGCCATATCGTATGGCACCTACTGAGATGTACGAATTAAAGAAGCAACTCGAAGAGTTACTGGACAAAAAATATATACAGCCAAGCATTTCGCCCTGGGGTTCACCAGTTCCTTTTGTCCGGAATAAAGATGGATCGCTTCGATTGTGTATTGACTGTCGAGAATTGAATAAGATGATGATCAAGAACAAGTATCCATTGCCATGGATTGATGATTTATTTGACCAGCTGCAAGGAGCAACAGTATTTTCTAAGATCGATCTGCTCGGGATATCATCAGTTGAGGATTAGGTAATTTGATATTCCAAAGTCAGCATTTAGAACTCGCTACGGTCATTATGAGTTTGTAGTGATGCCGTTTGGTTTACTAATGCACCTGCCGTGTTTATGCAGTTGATGAATCGAGTGTTCATAGAGTATTTGGACAAGTTCGTAGTTGTGTTTATTGATGGCATTTTGGTTTATTCCAAGAGCCCGGAAGAGCATGCACAGCATTTGCGGATCGTTTTAGACCTTTTGAGAAGCGAGCAGTTATATGCTAATCTTTCTAAGTGTGAATTCTGGCTAAAGGAAGTAATGTTCCTCGGTCATGTGGTATCAGCATAAGGAGTCTGCGTTGATCCCTAGAAAATTGAAGCAGTTATAGATTGGAAGTCTCCTAAGAACGTGAAAGAAGTCAGGAGTTTCTTAGGACATGTTGCGTATTATCGTCGATTCATGGAAGGGTTTTCCAAAATTTCCCGCCCACTTACTCGATTACTACAGAAGACCCAAAAGTTTGAGTGGAACAAGGTGTGCTAGACAAGTTTTGATGAATTGAAGAAGAGACTGACAACGGCACTAATTTTGACACTACCACAGGGAACTAGAGGATTCATAGTTTACAGTGACGCTTCAAACCAAGGTCTCGGGTGTGTAATGATGCAGAATGAGAAGGTGATCGCCTATGCATCACGACAGTTGAAGCCTTATGAAGTAAATTATCCAATGCACGATTTGGAGCTGGAAGCTGTGGTTTTCGCCTTGAAAATTTGGAGACATTATTTGTACGGGACTCACTGTCAGATCTTCACGGATCATAAGAGTCTCAAATACATCTTCAGTCAGAAAGAGTTTTTTACATGTGGCAGAGGAGATGGCTGGAATTGATTAAGGACTATGACTCGGAATTTCTTTATCATACCGATAAAGCAAATGTGGTGGCCGATGCAATGAGCCGAAAGCCTATTTTTATTCGAATGCTGGAGACTCTCACCTCCCAGACCAGCATTTAACGGTAATTGATTCGTGAAGGAATTGAAGTCTGGTTACAAAGATTCCATGGACAACTGTGTGCGAGGGAATTAACTTCATCATTAATCGAAGAAATCAAATCTAAGCAATTACATGATCCTCTGATGATTCGGTTACGTGATGAAGTGAGCAAGGGAAAGGCCCCAGGATTCGTAATTCATGATGATGGAGTCTTGAGATTTCAGAGTCGACTTTGTGTTCCCGATGTCGATATTTTGAAGCAAACAATTCTGAAGGAAGCTCACAATATGCCCTATTCAATCCATCCGGGCACCAGTAATATGTATAAGGATCTGAAGCAGAATTTCTGGTGGGACAACATGAAGAAAGATGTAGTGGATTATGTCTCAAAATGCTTGATTTGTCAGCAGGTTAAGATTGAACATCAACGACCTGCCGGAATGCTGAAGCCGCTCCCGATTCCTGAATGGATGTGGGAAGACATATCGATGGACTTTATCACTAATATGCCGAGGTCCAGAATAGGAATGAACATGATTTGTGTTATAGTTGACCGTTTAACCAAATCAGCTCATTTTCTAGGCATAAAGCACACTTGGGGACCAGAGAAGTTGGCGCGAGTATTTATAGCAGAGATAGTCCAATTGCATGGTACGCCGAAGACCATTATTTCTAACCGAGACGGTCGCTTTGTGTCTTATTTTTGGAAATCAGTTCATAAGGCCTTGGGAACCGAATTGAACTTCAGCACATCTTATCACCCGCAGACAGACGGACAGTCCGAGAGGACTATTCAAACAGTGGAAGACATGCTGAGAGCTTGTGCCTTAGATTGGTCGACTGAGTGGGAAGTTCATCTACCATTAATTGAATTCACTAACAAAAATAGTTGGCATTCTTCCATTAAGATGGCCCCGTTTGAGGCATTATACGGGAGGAGATGCAGATCGCCCCTATGTTGAGATGATTCATTAGACTTGATCGGGACGGAACCAGAATTGATCGTACAGACACGAGAAAAGATAGCCTTGATTCGCAAAAGACTGTTGACTACCCAGAGTCGACAGAAATCTTATGCAGACGTGCGCCGTCACCCATTAGAGTTCAGTATTGGAGATCACGTGCTTTTAAAAGTTTCTCCTACTCGGGGAATTTTTTGTTTTGGAAAGGAGGGAAAGCTGAGTCCGAGATATATCGGACCGTTTGAGATTCTTGAAAGAGTTGGAGAGTTAGCATACAGGTTGGCATTACTGCCGTTGCTGAGCCATGTTCATAACGTATTCCACACATCCCAGTTACGGAAGTACATACCGGATCCCATCCATGTCATTGATTTCGGCGAGATTGAAGTCACTAAGGATGGCACGTTTGAAGAGAGACCAATAAAGATAATCGAAAGTTGAGTCAAACAATTGAGAAATAAACTGATCGCTTTGGTTAAGGTTCAGTGGTCGCGCCATGGAGTGGAAGAAGCTACTTGGGAGACGGAGGATAGCATGAAATCCAGATAACCAGAGTTATTTTCATCTTGAGTTTCGGGACAAAACTCCTTTTTAGAAGGAGAGTATGTAATATCCGGATAAATTGTTGAGTATTTCATCTGTATTGAACCCTGTATTATTCAAATTTGCGATATCAATAATCGAAGTATGACCTTTCTCGTATTCGAATCTATGTGCATGATAATATCAACATGTAAATTTTCACATGCAATTACGTGATAACGTACGCTAAGAAGAGAGCTTAACGTACATTATATGCCATGATTAGCGTATGCTACGAATGAAGCGTAGCATATGTAAGGCAACCAATAACTGAGCAGGACGGCTAGCACATGAGCCAGCTGGTGGTGGGCCCGGCCAGATCCTCACCAAATTCTCACGCCATGAACCTGGACAGTTTTTAAGTCAACGGGTGTTAACGTACGCTAAGGTATGTGTCTAGCGTACGCTAATGGGTGTTGCTTACATGCGTAACTTGATGGTGTAGCGTATAAGCGAGTTCAGAACGAGACAGTAAGATATTATTGGACAATAGCATATGCTAAGGAGAACAGATAGCGTATGCTAAGAGGATTACATATGTTATGCATGAAGGCTAACGTACATAAAGTCAGAAACATTATAAATGGGACAGCACCCCATTTCATTTTGTTTACGTTTTCTTCACTTGTCCTTCACTTCTTTAAAGTCCAGAGAGCCTCCCCCTTCTACATAAATATCCATAAACTATCTATACTCGATCATTGGAGATTGAATATCACTTATATTGATCATTGAAGTTGAGAAGCATCTTGGATTGGCACACAAGCAACCAGAGTTGGACGCTACCTATTGTCTCGGTGTTTTCTTCATCTTAAGGTATGTTAATGCTATCTCCAACCTTGGATTCGTATTCTTAAGGATATTATGATCACACTACCGAGACTATTAGATTACATAGATGATTTATTCAACCAACATCATGTTTAGGAAGTTGAGATGATTATGCTTAAGTTGTCATTGTTGAGAACATTATATGTGGAATCTTGTTATGGCAAACAATAAGAGTAGTGTTCTGAGACTAATAATCCGTATTGAATGGTGTTGCTATAATGATCGTAGACTTGGTATGAATATCACTTTTGCTAAACGGACTTAAGACAAGGATCATCGAAGGTTGTATCATTTCTTATAAGTTGGATTGGTTAATTAATCTTCATGATGAAGTTTGAATGTATTGATGATATTGGTAACAAGTGTATCAACCTTAGATTACCCGAACTATGTAAGAGAATTTGTAATCAAGATTGGAGTATGACATCATGATGATAATCCTTGAAGTTGGAAGACATTGAACACCTTTAGATCATTCAAGTTTGCATGAGTGTAACATGTATGAAGATAACGTACATTAAATACTGAGAATTTCGTACGACGAGTCAGTCGTCTGATCAGGGAGGATACTGTCAGATACATGTTTAGCGTACACTAGGCTCTATAGCTTACGTATGCTAATGGGCAGACTTAACGTACGCTACGCTGGGCACGTAACGTACATTATATCATCAGACGAGTCAGCTGTTTGATCAGAGAGAACTGTCAATGCATGATTAGCGTACGCCAGACTTTGTAGCTTATGTACGCTAACGAGCAGGCTTAACGTACGCTATGTTGGGTACGTAACGTACGTTATGCAGACCAGGCAGAATGCATTTTGTTGAACTTTCGGTCGTAGTTTGGATTGCTAGATATTCGTACGTTAATTACTCGATGTAAGATGAACTCTATATTATTTCTTCTGTTTTAGGTCCAAATCTTACTACGTGATTGATCGAAGGGGCGACCTTCGAGTGTATTGATATTCATAGAAGTTTTATTCTTGTTATCAAGTCGAGGCAAGTACTTTAATTGTTTTACGTATTGATGTTATACATATTGTCGTGCATATATGTCGTTGTTGTATGTCCACCTCGTGTTGGTCCGACGGGATCATTGGGGGATCTATGCTAGCGTGCGCTGGATCATCGGACATGTTTTCCACCACGGTTAGTCTTATGGGATCATCGTGGGATCTAGGTAGAGAACGCTGGATCATCGGAATTACCATGTGTATGTTGTGATGTCATGTTGTAATTATCATTTGTGTATGATATTTATGAGTTTCTCGTAGGTAGAGGCTCGTTAGTATTTGGTCATTTATGTTAGTTTGTTCTTCGTGAGTCATTGAATAATATGTTGTAGTACTTGTACTAGCATCATTGTGCTAACCCCTTCGGGGGTGAACATTTGTTTATGTTCAGGATCCAGGAGAGCAGGAAAACAACCACTGAAGCTGCATGACTATAAGGGTGCAGAGTGATGTTCCGGCCGGGTTTAATTGTCTATGGTTGTGTTGTTTTAATAAGTACTCGAGTATGTCATCTTTTGTGATGTTGGATTTGGTTATGTATTAATATTCTTCATTTGGGCGTTTGTATTTTCAGTATTGGCCCAGAACTGTTGTATTTTATTTCAGTTACTTCCATATATTGGTATATGTTATTGTCTGTTCATTTCTTCAGCCTTGTAAATTCTTATATAAAGGATTTACGGTGCTGTAATATTCCTGAATATATCGGGGGTGTTACAGTTGGCGTACAGGTTGGCCTTACCGCCATCATGGAGTCACGTTCATAATGTGTTCCATGTATCCCAATTATGGAATTATGTACCGGATCCTAGTCATATCATCGACTTTGGCGAGATTGAAGTGGCTAATGATGGCACGTTCGAAGAAAAGCCAATCAAGATACTCGAGAGTCGATTCAAACAATTGAGGAATAAACCAATCTCCTTGGTTAAAGTTCAGTGGTCTCGATATGGAGTCGAAGAAGCAACTTGGGAGACTGGGGATAGTATGAAGTCGAGATACCCGGATTTAGTTTCGTCTTAAGTTTCAGGACGGGACTTCTTTTTAGAGGGGTAGTATGTAATTCCCGGATAATTATTGTGCATTTTACCTGTATTTTAACTTATAACTTTTGATTATGTGGAATAAATAATCGAAGTGTGGTTTCCTATATTCGTATTCCTGCGTTTTTGGAGTTTCCTACACATTCATGCATGCATGGTTCTGCACGTCTTAACGTGCGCTAGGTGATAAGCATAACGTACGCTACATTTGGAAGATAACATATGTTATGGTTGAAGCTTAATGTACGGAAGCTTCAGTCAATTCGAGATCAGACAAAGGTCGGCATGTGAGGACCAGAAGAAGATTCGTTGAAATTGCCCCGCGTGAACCTGGACGGCTTTCCAGCTAAGCAAGTCAACTGGGCTTAGCATATATTAAGGGGGATTGTTAATGCACGCTAAGTGCATAGTGTTACGTACATAACCTACTCTGATAACGTACGTAAACAAAACCAGAATCCAGGCAGTGAGCTTTGTCCAGACGTTAACGTATGCTAAGGCTTGAGGCTAGCGTACGCTAAGGCCTTTACGAACGTAAGTAGGAGCAGATAACGTACGTAAGGTTTAGAATTCTATTTATAACCCTCAACCCCATTTCATTTCCTCCTACCTTCCTTATCGATTTTTTTTCGCCATCTGAAGACTCCCCGGCACCTTATACTTTAACCTAGCTCGATTATGAGGATCTTAGACCCTTGTGGATTGGTGTGCAAGCTCCGGTGTTGTGTTTCATCAAGCATTTCATTGTTCTTATCCTTATTGAGGTATGTTAATACTATACCAAGCTGAATTTATGTTCTTAGCTATATTTTGAACTTGCTTCGGAAATTATTGGAATTGTTATATCATATTGAATCCAGCACCATATTTTTTGAAGATTGGAACCCGGTTATACCTTGCTTTTCCTTCGTTGCTAAGAGTGTTGATCGAACCTTGATGGATAAAAACCCTAGGATGTAGTGTCCTAAGTTCGTTATGAATTATGAGCATGATTTTAGTAAGGTTCCGAGATTACTAAGATGTTCAACCGATGATAATTCATGTTTTGATAGAGGTGTTTGATTTGACAATATTCTTCATGTTCATACTTGAAATGAATCGGCTATGTCAATGAAATCAATCACGGATCACCGTAGTATCGTTCCCTTGCGTAGTACACTTGGTACGCTTGTATCTTGAGTCACACTTGTGATATGAATCGTAAGAGCTGAAGCATATATGAATTAGGAGTTGAAACTAAAATTGAAGTTTAGATTTTGATGACTTGTACATCCGTGAATCCATAGCCGTTGACATTTCACCTCCAATATAGTCATTCGAATCGTATGTAGTATGCCTTTGTTTCCGGCTTAACTTTCTTCGAGTAGATAAACCGTGAACTGGCCTTATGTCATTGTTAACATGATTATAACTTAGAATGTTCGGTGATCATACGTTAGTTTTGAGTAGTATGTTGAGTTCCTTGTTATTTCTTTTGAACAAGGTCCGAGCCTTGCAAAGTGATCGACCGAGGGGCGGTGGCCTTCGGACGCGTGACATTCGTTGGAGTATTTAATTCTTGCCATCTTTAAGGCAAGTATCGTATTTTGAATATTAGTTTAATATTGGTGATTTTGATCATGCACATTGTTATTCATGTTGTTGAACATGAGATCATTCCAGTTGAATTGTCATTATATCATTATTGATTTATTTGCATGTTCATGTTGATGGACATATCGATTTTTGGCATATGTGTATGCATAATGGTGTTTGTATATGTTGTGTTGATCCGAAGGGATCGTGTGATCTATTCTGAGGGCGCTGGATCAGATGTCACTACGCCATAAGTGCTCATAGGCAAGCCCTGTTTATTGTTGCAGAAGACACGAAAAGTGTTGCCTTAGGCAAAAGGCAACACCAAACCCTTGTTGCCAATACGGCCGTTGCCTTTGAACCCTAAGGCAACACTTTTTCTCTCTACTGCAACAGAACAAAAGTATTGCATTATGCATATAATGCAACAACATAACCAAGTAAGGCAACAAGAAACGGTGTTACCTAAGATTGCATAAAAGCAATAAAACATGGGCCCACATGTTGCCACATCATCAGTGGGGCCCGCATTGGTGCCGTCAGCAATGGGGTCTCACCTTGGTGCCACGTCATCAATGGGTCCCACATTGTTGCCACGACATCAATGGTTCCCACACTAGTGCCACGTCAGTGGGGCCCACATTTTGTTTTGCAACATTAGTTTTTAATTTTAGGCAAGATCAATTTTTTTAAGGCAAGACTAGGTTTTTTATAAAATACAACAGCAGCTAAAGTAAAAAATGCAACACTGTTTAAAAATATTTTGAAATGACCATTTGGTTTTTACATCAACCCATCCAAAATAAAGTCCTAATTTAAAACCAAGCAACGCTACCAATAACCATCCAAATCTGCCAATACAAAATAAACAGCAAACCACCAATTTAACTTCTAAAGTACCAAAACCAAGCAAACCACCAATTTAACTTCTAAAGTACCAAAACCAAGCAAACACCACTAATCTAACTTCAAAAGTACGAAAGTACCAAGTCTAAATACAAGTTATCGAAAGTTACATATTAAAATAACTAATACGTGGTGCCGCCTTGAGTCATAGGAATACCATTATCATCTTGATCACTTGATATCGTGGCACAAAATTCTCCTATATCCAAGTTGAGGTCGGGATTAGCTTCTCCTATTTTTTCGAGAAAGTCATGTTCTCTTGCACCTTCTGTTCACCTTCGCTTCTAATTCACTCGCAAGATCATTCCTTATCTCTTTCATCAACTCGATTCGTCTTTAGTGCAGGAGGAGCCTAAGTTGATGTTGAAACAGCCTTTTTGCTGTCCTTTCCACTAGCCGTTTCGTGCATGAGACTTTCCATTATAAGCGATTGCATCCGCTTCGGCATCATTTCCCGTACTTAGTAGTCAGAATACTAGTAGTCAAAATACTTCACAAATGGTCACAGTAATATGATCTATCGATAGCGAGTAACGACATATAATCATAGTTAAACAACATGAAATTGTTGATCGACTTACTGAGAAAAAGGTTGATGCATCATCATCATCTCCATCCCTGTTTCCATCACCAGTGATGGAAAGTGCATGCCTCAATAGCACAAGAGCCATCAACTGCCAATCCAAAGCAATACATATCACTCATAATAAACATTCAACTTAGAAAGGGGTAATAAAAAACATACCCCTGAGGTTTGACCTAATTAAAAAAAAGGTAACTTTCAACATTACAAAAAAATACAGGAGAGGTTAGATTAAGTTATAAAATTAAGGGGCCAATTGTATTGTGAAGGGTGGTTTTGAAATGTTTTTTGCTTCTGAGGGTAAATGTAAGACAAAATAAAATATCAGGGTTATTTTAGTAATTTAAAAGTTCGCTAACTCTTTCTGTAATAAGGTCAAACCTCAAGGGTAGTTTTTGCAAGTTTGAAACCAATCCATCCAGAAATTATTAAAGATATATAGGGATAATTACAAAAAACTATCCCTGAGGTTTGCAGTATTTACAAGAGAACCTAGCTAAGACTGGAAAATGACAAACCACCACTGAGGTCATTTAGTCTCACATCTTAGCCCAAATTGTTAGTTGACACGATGGAATGTGCTATCAAAAATTCTTTTACATTTACACCCACAACTTCTCAAAATACTAAAATAGCCTCAACTTTATATAATATTTAGAAAAGCGTATGGGGGTGATGTAAACAGGGGGGTTGATGTAAACATAAAATGCAGGCTGAAATCTTGTGGTTATTTGTAATATTTTATCGGCTCCACAACCATCTCACCCATTTAAGTTCGGTAAAAATTACTTAAGAGTGTGATAGCAACATTTCGGACCTTGAAACACACGTCATTTTCTTCTACAGGACTTCTATCAAGGCTACAATTACAACAAGTGACAATAATGAATTGAGAAGCTTACAATAAGAGCATTTGAGCGGCAAAAGCGGTGCCACTCATTCTTGTTATAATCATCATAGTCAGCTTTAAAAAACTGGCGTTCGGCCTCAGCAAACGCCATAAGCCGAGAATCATGCATATCGACTGGGCCCCAGAGATCTGCCAAACTCCCCTAAAACATATTAAAACAAAATTAAGGATAATTACCAAAAAAGAAGGTTTGAGCTACTTGCTGGGGGGGTTAGGCGTGGTTGTATCTAATTGTAATATTCTTACAAACGCAAAGGGTTGTTTGAAATGTTTTTGCTTATCAATGATGTAAAATATAATAAAATCTCAAAAGTCTAGGGGCCTTTTTTATTTTTAACAAAAAAAGAATTATTGTAATTAGCCAAAGTCTTTTTTTTTCTTTTTTCCTACTTGAACTATCCCTCACAATCATGACTCTTTGTGATGTTCACTAATATTTGGGCCGTTAAATAAAAGGCGAGTAATAACTATAGAACTTTCAAAATTGTTAGTGAACTGTTTCCTTTCTTTTTGTTTCGGAAATAAAAGTTTTGTAGCATAGCTACTACCTACTCTAAGCGATCCGGTGATGCTAACATGCGAAACCAATACTTACCCAATATCGATGCTAGTCTCATCGGATGGAGGTCGAGGAGGGCGTATAACTGGTGATATAGCCGCACGTCAAAATAAAGAATGTGGCGTCATTTATAATTTGACTAGTATGCGGGGCCGAGCCGATTTGAGAACGAGGGGGGGCAACAGGCGAGCATGAAAAAAATATAATGGGACAAATTTTTTTTTTCAAATTCATACAAATAAACTAATTTCTTTATTTTCTATATTCTTTTAACATTATTTGGGTTGAGAGTCTTGGGACATGGTTGGGCCGGCTCACGAATTATCCCTTACCTTCATCCTCCATTTAAGAAAACAGAATTTAAATATATCATATTTGCGTGAAGAAAGTACATCAATTTTCATAGTAAAATATTATATAATACGTCATTGAGTCTTAATCTATTAAATCCACCACAGATTGTACTGATCAACATTTGAGTTGGGGCAAAAGACAAAAAGTCTATATCTATTGAATAAAATATATAATTGGAGTATGATTATTCAATATATAATTCTATATATATTGAATAAAGTATACTAAATATTTGAAAATACACACATATATACAAATATAACTAAAAAAAGTTTGGCGGGGGCCATGCCCCCCCTAGCATGCATGTGGCTATGCCATTGGTAGTATGGTGAATGTATAAGCATGGATGGAGTCACTAACGATGATAGGAGTATCAGATAACAATATAAGCATACTGCAAACAAATTTGTCTCATTAAAATTGATAAAAATTAAGTCCTCGGTCAAAGAGTAATGGCGGAGTGTCGGAGATGAAAACATAACTTCATTAAACAAATATAAAGCAAATGAAATCGAGTTAAGTCCAACTGATTTTGCATCTAAAATTGTGAGAAGAATAAATTCAAAGTGAAACGTGATGGATCTTCCGCTGTTATTTTTACGGTTTCAAGAAACGTTCTCCTTACATAATTTTTTTTAAAGGATCCCCCAATTAAATTTCATTGAAGTCCCCTCAAAATCGGTTTGGTCCCCCTGCATAGGTGGTACGAACCCATCCTTCTTAGGTGTATTTTGCATGATTACACTTCCATCCGTACAAACCTAGGGATATCGCCGAGCTCTTACGTTGGAGTTTGGAACGGATATGGATGAAAATTTTAAATCACCAAAACGGAAGTACAAGCTCTAATCCATAACTAAAGTTAAAACCAGAAATCTTACAGAACAGATCTAATTTACATGGGAGTTTACCGAATTATTTTAAAAATAAAAAACAACACTCGATATCTACCACTTCATGACAACCCCATCACGTCAACAATATAATTACACATCAATATACAGAACAGAACTTTCCAAATTAGTTAGAGATGTTTTACCTAGATAAATCGAAGCCACGAACTGAAAGCACTAATTCACATGCAAAATCAAAAAACAAAATCAATGAGTAGAGAGCAAACATGAGAGCAAAGAAAATGTGTGTATAAATTACCTGTGTATATAAATACCAGAGCTTTGTAGTTTGAGAGAGATTTGTATATAGATTTACGATATTAATTTAGAGAGATATTGTATAACAGAGATATAAAGATGGACAGAGATTTTAGAGTACGGGAGAGGTAAATCTATGTATGATAGATAGAGAGCGCGAGAGGGATAGAGATGGAGAGATGAAAGAGTACGAGAAGGAGAGAGCGCGAGAGAGACGGCGAGTGAGAATGAATTTGGGAAAGTGAAGTGGGGGAAGGGGGAAAGTGAAATGGGGGAAGGTACCCGACTGTATAATTTGGGGAAAGTGAAGGGGGCCGTGGGGGTGATTTTTTTAAACAAAATGTATTATTTTTATTAACTTAAAATTTTGAAATTCTAATATTAAAATTTATAATGTGTATTTATAATAAATAAATGAAATATATATAAGTTAAAAATTATTTTATATTATATATCTAACTTTCAAAATAAAACATAGATCATTATTTAATTCATTATATATATATATATTTGATAATATATTAAACATTAATAAATATAAAAAAAATTATAAAATTAAAAATATGATAAGTGAGTATTTATATTAAATATAAATAATTTTAATCAAATTTATCCTATGTTATATATCAAACTTTAAGAGTAAAATAATATCAAAATTTAAATTTCATTTCAATATTGTATTTATATTTGTATTTGACAATAACATTAAAATATTATTAAAAAATTAGATATAATGCAACACCATCAAAGGTGTTGCACGTCTCGCTACACCATTTTTATTTTGCAACAACAAATGTATATCTAGTGCAATACTATTTCAGTAGTGTTTCACAAGATCAAAAATCAACAATCTATTGAAACGCTTTGGGTGCAACACTCGCTAAAAGCATTGCATATGAGCACTTATGGCGTAGTGTGTCCACCTCGTGTTGGTCCGATGGGATCATCTTGGGATCTATGCTGAGGGCGGTGGATCATTGGACGGGTTTTCCACCTCGTGTTGGTCCGACGGGATCATCTTGGGATCTATGCTGAGGGCGATGGATCATTGGATTACCCATGTTGTGTTGATAGAATCATGTGGATTCGCATCGTTGGATTTTGGTAGTGGAAGTCCGTGTTATGTATTTTTGCCATGCATCGTTGTTGCATATCTGATTTTGTATATTATGATACTTGTACTAGCATCGTTTTGCTAACCCCTTCGGGGGTGGACATTTGTTTTGATGTTCAGGTAGCCGAGGAGCGGGGAAGCAACCACAGCACCGACATGATGACGAAGGGCCTCAGTGATTTTATTCGTCGTGTTGTTTTATTATTCTGGTTTGATTTACAGTACTCCAGTACGTGTGTCCTGTTGATGATTTGAGATGTTTGTAATAATTGGATTCATTTGAGTTGTTTGAACCAGTTGCCGAACTACTAAATTTTTATGGTATTTTTGTACTATTCCGCAATTGTTTAATTTAGCCTTGTAAATCCTTATATAAAGGAATTACATCGCTGTAATTATTCCGAATATCTCGGGGTGATTTACGGTGCTGTAATTATTCCTAATATCTCGTGGTGTTACAATAGAGATATTCGTTAATGCGGCCGAGGCCGTGGCATAGTAGAAGTATCTGAGTCCGGGAGGTCCATTTCAGATTCGGCATCTCGTTCTGTGACTAGATCAGACCCGATCCCTTCGGGAGGTTTAGATGGGGGTTCGGAGGCCGAAGTACCTAACGTTCTTCAACAAGACGTAACGCAAGTGCACCAACAGGCCCAAGTGGTGCAGAATATTAATACTGGCAGGACGGTTGAGGATAGATGGCTTCAAGAAGTTATGAAGATGAACCCTCCCAGATTCGATGGTTCCGGCGATGCGAATAACTGGGATCATTGGTTAGTTGAGATGGAAAAGATCTTTGACGGTATTGGCTGCCCGGAAGCCAAAAGAGTCCCAATTGCTCAGTATCTGATGGTTGATGACGCGTCGGATTGGTGGAGAGCTGTTAAGCCCAGGGACCGTGACGTCACTTGGGAAGAATTTAAAGAACTAATGGAAGCACAGTATTGTCCAGCGCCAGTACCGTTAGCAAGAGTCAGTTTGTTTTTCAGAGCTCAACCCAAGGATGTTCCTATTTCCGAGGCAATCAAGACATACAACAAGCAGTTAGTGTATGTCTAAGATCGGACTGAGGATGAAATAGATAAGATACTTCATTTCGATGCTAGGATGAAACTGGAGGTCCGAAAGTATATGGCGGGCCTTGGGTGTACTACTTTGAGAGAATATAAGAATAGAGCACTTGCTTATGAGATGGTGTCAGTTCCGGTTTCTACGGTTTCAAGCTCGAAGAAACCAAAATTTTCTGGTAGTTTCCGAGGCAGCAGATCGCGTAGGCCTCAACATTCTATGCAGTCTTCTGTTGGTTCCCCACAACCCAGTGGAGGAGCGTCGAAAGTTTGTTTTAATTGTGGAGTTCCTGGTCATTTCAATTCTTATTGTTCATCACGCCATGTTACTTGTTTCACGGGTGGAAAGCAGGGACATCGGGCGTCTTATTGTGAGAGACTGAGTGGAATCCTTGCCAAGCCATCCCCTATTTCAAGAGGCACCGTCTCGAGTCAGCCAACACCGATTGTCGGACGCGGAAGAGGCAAGAGTGAGCATAGGTATACACCTAGCACTGGATCAGCTCCACCCCGATTGTATGAGATGAGGTGGACTGATGATGTAGGGACTACAACTACGTCAGGTATTGTTTATATTCGTACGCACCCGGTAGATGTATGATTTGATTCGGGAGTTACTCATTCCTTTATATCATTGTCTTGTGTGAATCGTCTGGACCTTATTGGTCTCTCTGTGAACCTTTTATTGTTGGACTATCGAGTGGGGAAAGGATAGTTGGGGAATGAGAGATTGTCAATTGTCCTGTAACCATCGGCGGTAGAGATTGGCCATCTGATTTGATTGTGACAGATATGAAGGGAGAAGATTTAATTTTGGGTGATAACTGGTTAGATCACCAAGGGGCAGTAATGAATTATCATCTAAAGATAATTTCAATCATTGATCAGGATGGTACGGAATATGTTTTTGAAGGGCAAAAACCCGGTACTACTGGGAAGATTATTCGAGCCATGAAGGCTATGAAATTGTTGAACCAAGGTTGTACTGGTTATTGGTGTTACGCAATGAAGACAGAAGCTGGCGGAGTTCAGTTATCTTCTATTCCAATTATGAGTGAATTTCCAGATGTACTTCTGGATGATTTGTCGGCATTCTTGCCACTCGTGAAGTGGAGTTTGTTATCGAACTAGAGCCTAATGCGGCACCAATATCCAAGGCACCATACAGAATGGCCCCATCGAAAATGCTAGAATTGAAGAAACAATTGTGTGAACTGCTGGCCAAAGGTTATATTCGGCCAAGTATGTCTCCACAGGGTGCACCGGTATTGTTCGTATGGAAGAAAGATGGATCTTTATGGATATGTATTGATTATCGTGAGTTGAATAAACTCATTATCAAGAACAAGTACCTGTTGCCTAGAATCGATGATCTATTTGATCAATTACAAGGGGCTACGGTTTTCTCCAAGATTGACTTGAGATCGGGATATTATCAACTGCAAATTCGGGATTCGGATATTCCTAAAATGACGTTTCGAACCAGGTATGGACATTATGAATTATTAGTCATGCCATTCGGTTTAACGAATGCTCTGGCGGCATTTATGTAACTTATGAACAAAACATTTATTAAATATCTCGATAAATTTATGGTAGTGTTTATTGATGATATCTTAATCTATTCCAAGAGCGAGACGGAGCATGCCGAACACTTGAGAATTGCGTTGGGTATTTTGAGGGCTGATAAGCTTTATGCTAAATTTATAAGTGCGAGTTCTGGCTGAGAGAAGTTGCTTTTCTTGGACACATTATATCAGCCAGTGGTATTCGGGTAGATCGTCAGAAAGTTGAAGCGGTCTTAGCTTGGGAACCCCCGAGGAATGTTAATGAAGTTCATAGTTTCCTGGGATTAGCTGGTTATTATCGTCGATTTGTCAAGGGATTCTCGAAAACTGCTCGACCACTCACTCGGCTTTTGCAGAAAACTCAGAAGTTTGAGTGGAGTGATGAGTGTCAGAAGAGTTTTGACGAGTTGAAAAAGTGGTTGACTACGTCACCGATTCTAGCCTTACCGCAAGGAACGGAAGGTTTTGTTATTTATAGTGATGCTTCTAAACAGGGATTGGGATGTGTGTTGATGCAAAACGAGCGAGTAGTGGCTTATGCGTCTCGACAATACCAATGGTACAGGCTCCTGTTATACTAACATGTATTTTATCTACAAAATAGTCGAGAAGGATTCTCAAAATAACTTACAAGTCGTGAGATAATAGAGTTCAAATAAGGAAACCTAGTATGGAATTCTCAGACTCACGAGAGAAATTCATCGAACAGGTTCCAGTCAGTATCCTGTGAAAGCTGGTCTGACTCTCCAGAAAACAGCTCGTATTATCCAAGTATTCTGACATAATACGTACGACGAAAACAACATTTAAACTCAAATGTATCTTGTTTACAAAGTGCTCGATAGGCATTTGTAAAATAACTTACCAATTGTGAGATACTCGAGTTCAAATATGGCAACCCAGCCTGGAATTAATAGACTCTTTGGAGAGTTTTATCAAACATGTACCGGACGTCTCCTGTATTAGGCTGCTCAGACTCGCTGGGTGTTTGAGCGTTTTGGAAGACTTACGAATCTCAGGACTAGAATATAAAAGTAAGTTGTTGAATAGGTGAACATACTCTATGGAGAATGACAAACGGGATAAGATAATAATGAAGATAAGGTCGCTCTTTCCGGATTAAAATTTGGCTAGTCAGTCAAAAACCGCGTGGAGCAAAAGTCTTCCCATGCACTGACTTGCCATCATGTTGTTGGGCCCACCCGGCATTGACGCGCGATTCACGCGCGCGGTCTTTAGTCGGCACTCGGCATCTGGCAGTCTCCACTTATTCGACCATAACTTTTTCGCCTGGACTCTGATTCGCTCGCCGTTTAAAACGTTGAAAGCTAACTCAATTATCCACGAAACTGTTGATTTTAAGAATTTTTAAACTTCTCAAAAACCCGTGGAGATTTTGGAAAATTGATACTTGTCCATGATAATTCCCAGAAAATGTCTAATTTTATTTCTATTTACACTTTCGGTGCTCCTTTATTATTTTAAATGGTCCAAGACCAAAAATATATCTCCGATAGGTCCAAATAAATTAACAAGCTCATATTTAGCCAGGATAATATTTCTAATTTTCGATGAATAATTTATTGAAGAATATAATGTTGGCCACCGCCACATTCTTACCGACAATTATTCGACGATATTAGAAAATACCATCCGACATATTACTCTCATTTACTCAATATCACTACTATTACCCGGAAAAAAAATCACATTACCAATTTTCCAACAAGGGCAACTATAAGATATTACATGTCCCTAGTGGTGTTGTATCCATACTTCAATACCATTTCTCTTGAGGTCCGGCTGCAATTCCGGCTGTACTGTTAAAACGGATAGTGTTATCTCTTGTGCAGTCTTCCGACTAAGTGCATCTGCTACGACGTTGGCCTTCCTAGGGTGATATAAAATCTCCACATCATAATCCTTGATTAGCTCCAGCCAACGCCTCAGCCTCATGTTTAATTCCCTTTGGGTGAAAATATATTTCAAACTCTTGTGATCCGTAAAAATCTTACAGGTAACTCCGTAAAAGGTAGTGCCTCCAGATCTTAAGAGCGTGGACCACTGCAGCCAGTTCCAAGTCATGCGTTAGGTAGTTCACCTCGTACGGTTTAAGTTGTCGGGAGACGTATGCAATAACTCTGTCATTTTGCATGAATACACATCTTAGCCCATGCTTAGATGCATCTGTGTATATTACGAATCCTTCCGAGCCTTGCGGTAGTAATAACCCTGGAGCGGTACTCAGCCTCCTCTTTAGCTCGTCGAATCTCCCCTGACAATCTGTTGTCCAGACAAACTTGGTACTCTTCCTTAGTAGGTTCGTCAACGGCCGAGTGATATAAGAAAAAGCATCGACGAACCGTCGATAATAACCTGCCAATCCCAGAAAACTCCTTACTTGACATTCTTAGGTGGTTCCCAACTCATCACTATCTCGATCTTTTGCGGATCTACCTTGACGCCTTCTGCTGAAATAACATGTCCCAGAAAGGATACCTCCGGCATCCAGAAATCGCATTTAGAAAGTTTTTCATAAAGTTTGTGTTGCCGAAAAACACTTAACACCTGCTTCAAGTGTTCCTCATGCTCCTGTCGGCTCCGAGAATAGATCAGAATGTCGTCAATAAAAATCACCACACACTTGTCGAGAAAATCTATCAGAATCTTATTCATCAATTCCATAAAAACAACTGGGGGATTAGTCAAACTGAACGACACCACCATGTACTCATAGTGTCCATATCTTGATCGAATGCAGTCTTGGGAATATCCTCCTCCCAAATCCTTAATTGGTGATGTACGGACCGTAAATCGATCTTTGATAACACAGTCGCCCCCTATAATTGATCCAGTAGATCATCAATCCTTGGAAGTGGATAACAGTTCTTGATAGCGACTTTTTTCAGCTCTCTGTAATCGATACACAGGCATAGGGAGTTGTCCTTTTTCTTCACAAAAAGGACCGGCGCACCCCTCGGCGAACTACTCGGACGGATCAGTCCCTTCTTTAATAATTCTTCGAGTTGTACCTTTAATTCCTTCATTTCAGCATACATCAGAACCATATCTCTAGTCCTTCTCAAGTACTTGAGAACGTTCTTTATGGCAGTCCAATATTCCCTACCTGGGTTTGCCTGATACCTACTCACCACGCTTACAGCATGCGCAATGTCAGGTCTCGTACACAACATAGCATACATAAGGCTACCCACGGCCGAATCATATGGTATATTACTCATTTCCTTTCGTTGTTCCTCACTTTGAGGACACATCTTCAAGGAGAGTTTTATTCCATGTCGCATCGGTAGGAACCCTTTTTTAGAATCATCCACCTTAAATCGCTTTAAGATTTTATCTATATAGAGGGCTTGGGAAAGACCTATTGTTCTCTTCGCTCTATCCCAGTAGAGTTGAATACCAAGAATATAGGTAGCTTCTCTCAAGTCTTTCATGGAGAAATTACTCGAAAGCCGAGCTTTCACAGAACTGAGCATTCCCACATCATATCTTATTAGTAGAATGTCATCTACATATAGTACTAGGAATGCGATCTTGCTCCCACTAACCCTCTTGTATACACCAGGTTTCTCTTCAATTTGCACGAAGTCAAACTCTTTGAACGCTGAAGCTTGCACACTTTCTGAATATCGACTTCGAACACAAAGCCTTTAAGCTGCTACATATAGATTTCCGCCTCTAGGAATCCATTAAGGAAAGCCGTCTTTACGTCCATTTGCCATATCTCATAATCGTGGTAGGCATCTATAGCAAGCATCATGCAAATAGGCTTGATCATGGCTATGGGCGAGAAGCTATCGTGGTAATCGACCCCTTCTTTCTGGGTATAACCCTTCGCCACAAGTCTGGCCTTATAAACGTCAACCTTGCCATCACCATCAGTCTTTCTCTTGTAGATCCACTTGTTACCAATAGGCAATATTCCCTTGGGGCGGTCTACTAGAGTCCAGACCTGATTGACATGCATTGAGTCTATCTCAGCTTCCATAGCTTCACGCCATTTCGCGGAGTCTACATCCACCATTGTTTGGTCATAGGTCGTTGGATCAGTCTCTTGGCTATCACTTGGAACCTCATGGAGACCTAGTTCCTCCAAGTGCACAAGCACATATCTCTCAGGTAAATGAGACACCTTACTAGACCTACGAGGTGGTTGTACTTGTGTTTCAGAAGGTTCGGTTCCAGTTTCTTGCACAGGTGTCTCCCGAGGAGTTTCATTGTATTCTTCTAAAGAAATACTTCTACCTGCTCCGCCTTCCTGAATGAACTCATCTTCCAGGAAGTGTGCTTGTAAAGCAACAACGATCTTTCGATCTTCAGGCATGTAGAATAGATATCCCATAATCCAAGACGGGAATCCAATGAAACGTCCCTTCGCGGACCTAACTTCCAACTTCTCCACCTTAGTCTTCTTGACATAGGCGGGACATCCCCAAATCCTAATATGATTAAGACTTGGTTTCCTGCCCTCCCACATCTCATGTGGAGTTTTAGGAATGGATTTGGAAGGACATCTGTTCAAGATGTAAGCGGTAATTAGGAGTGCATACCCCCACAGGTAAATCAGTAAGTCAGTATATCCCAGCATGGAACGGACCATGTTCAACAAGTTCTGGTTCCTTCTTTCTGACACACCATTTAACTGAGGAGTACCTGGAGGTGTTAGTTGTGAAACTATTCCTTGTTCCTTAAGGAACTCGTCAAACTCTGTACTCATATACTCGCCACCTCGGTCCGACCAAATTGCTTTGATATGATTACCAGTTTATTTCTCGACTAGGGCCTTGAATTCCTGGAATTTCTCAAAAGCCTCGGATTTATGTTATGATCATCTGTAAACGTAATGAAATATTGATATCCGTCACGTGCTGCCTCCAAAGCACCACAAACGTCAGTGTGGATTAATCCCAGTTTATCAGCGGCTCTTTCAAAAGTCCTTGTGAAGGGGGACTTAGTCATTTTGCCTTTAAGGCAAGATTCACAAGTAGGAAAGGGATCCGATCCAAATGGACCCATAAGTCCATCTTTTTCCATTTTGTAAACCTTGGTCTGACCAACATGACCAAGTCTAAGATGCCATTTCAAAACTTGATTGGTTTCATCCCTACCACGTTTTCTAGTCATAGTATTCACAACTACTTTGTTGCTGAGATTTAGATGATACAACCTATTTAACAATGTAGCAGTACCCACTAGTTTATTTCTGAAATAAATTTTGCAGGAACCATCACCAATGAAAAATAAAAAGCCTTTTCGGTCCATGACCGGAATGGATACAATGTTTTTGTGCCCCTTGGGCAAAACAAGTACATCTTCTAAAGTCAAAACAAAGTTGGATTCTAAACCCAATAGAAGTGATCCTATGTCGATCGCCTCGACACTATGCCCGCTTCCGACTGTGATCATAACTTCTCTAGCTTTAAGCTTCCTACTTTGTTCCAGATCCTGATTCACGGTACAAATATGAGAACTAGCACCAGAATCTAGTATCCACGAAGTAGAAAATACAGTAGCAGAACAATTTGTTTCCAAAACTAAAAGTTCTGTACCTGAAGCGCCATGAGGAATCGGACAGTCTCTAGCCCAGTGGCCCAGCTCACCGCACTTGAGACAAGCATCCTTATTCTTCTTATTCTTCGGAACTGTTTGGGCCTTGCCCTTGCCCTTGAAGTCCTTGACATGTGGTCCAGTCTGCTTCTTGGTCTTTTTCTTCTTATTCTTAGACCTCCGAGGTCCAGAAGAAATCACAAGGGCAGACTCCTTCATCCGCGGAGTCTTCATCTGAGACTGTGTGGTCACCAGTTTGTTCATTAACCCAGCTAAATTACATGCAATCTCATTGCAGTTAAAGTTCATAACAAACTGTGAGAAGGAATCAGGAAGAGACTGTAGGATAAGGTCAGTTTGGAGAGAAGTATCCATTTTAAAATCAAGAGCCTCCAATCTCTTGATCATGGATATAATTTTGAGGATGTGTTCTCCAACCTTCTCACCTTCCTTCATCCTTGCACCGAACAGTTGCTTGAATATCTCATATCTTGCAGTTCTGCTGTGCTCACCATAAAGCTCGGTTAAGTGAGATAGAATCTGCCTAGTAGAAGTCATTTTCTCATGAGCTCTCTGAAGCTCATTAGACATAGAAGCCATCATGTATGCACGGACTTTTACGTCATCCTTAACCCACTTTTCGTGGTTTTCGATCTCTTCCTGATTGGCTCTGGTCCGCACATGAGGCGCCGGAATGTCCGTCTCCAAGACGTATCCCAGTGCCTCCATACTGAGGACAATCATCAGATTGCGGATCCAGTCCACAAAGTTAGGTCCAATCAGGGTGTTCTTCGCGAGTAGAATAGCGAGTGGATTCATTGTCATATTGAGAGTTATGTCTGCATTAAGTATAACAGATTAATTAGTGACTTGTTATATTATGATTTGAGTATAGAATTAAGGTCTTTTATATTCTTGTTACCCAGCTCCCACTATTTTTATCGGAATAACACACTCCCATGTGAAATCTGGAAGTATCGTCGCTCTACTTCATAGTGGTGATCGAGTTCTTTATAAATCTTAATAGAGGGCAACCGAACAGGTTTCTAGTCTATTAATTTTCATAAAGTGGTGTCCAACACCAACCCACCTAATGGATGATTCGATCTTCTTTTTCCCCTTGTTCACTCCCCTCAACCTATACGGTTTCTATGGTTCATGAACAAGTTAAGATTATGCCATCGACGCAAATCAGTTTCACAATTGAATCTTATCCGGAAACTTATCAAGTTTCTAGGGATAAAATTTGCTCCAACTGAAGGCATCCAATGTGCTCTTGGTAATTTATTTATCCTCCCCGAACGACTACCCCGATATTTCGGAAGCATAACACATCCAGTTTGGATTTCAATTTCTCGAAAGCTCGATGGAGGGAAGGAAAACCTTGAAACCTTATAAACTTAATAATTTGTTGTGGGAGAATTTTCGCGATTAATGTTACTCTTTGCACATTGATCATTTTAGCGTGTTTGTTGCATTCATACAATATGAAACAACCATTCACAACCTAGTTGCTACCAACATGTGGTTCATGGACCGTTCCTAGAAAACAAAAACTCCGTAATCTAATTACAAGTCTTCGTCTTGAATCTTCGTCTTCTCGAAACAGATCTTCCTTCGGTATTCGTTATTACATATAAATTTTACATTGAAAAATTGCATCCTAGATACAAATATTTCTAGTAAAATAAATAGGCTCAAAACGGCCTTTACAACCCAATCGAATAAAACGAACGATTCAAACTAAGCCCATGAACCCCATCCCCATTCAAAAGCATTCATCCAATAAATACTATACAAATGGAAAGCGAGAAGATTACATATGATCCAATCAATAATCAACAATAAATAGAATTGATCCAATCAATTCAACAATAATCGACAATTTAATTTTCGTCCGTAGTGTACCCTTAAAATATTTTCTTTGAATTTTCCCTCATCAAAAATTCCAAATTAATGATTTTAATATAGGAAAATTCAATAATCGGTAATATACTGAAAAACGAGACCCAGTGCCCGATAGCCTGGAAACTGCCAAACATCACCAGGCACCCTGCCCGGCAGCCTACAGGCCACGCCCGGCAGCCTACAGGACGCGCCCGGCTCCAGACAGGAAAGGGGCCCGACCATGCCCGGACACGCCCGGCAGAATACAGCACGTACTCGGTCGGATACAGCAAGTGCTCGGCAGAATACAGCAAGCGCTCGGCCGGATCCAACAAGCACTCGGCTAGATACAGCAATGCGTTCCGCACTGACTCGGCAGAATACAGCAAGCGTCCGGCCAGATCCAGCAAGCACTCGGCCGGATACAGCAAGTGCTCAGAAGGTTATAGCAAGCGCTCGACCGGATCCACCAAGCACTCGGTTGGATACAGCAACGCGCTCGGCACTGACTCGGCAGAATACAGCAAGCGTCCGGCCACGGGCCGGACGTGCTCGGCCACACTCGGCAGCTGTATGGAAAATCATCCAACGATTGGATACAGCTCGTTTTCGGGCAGATTTCTAAAATCCTATTATTCATGATCTATACCATAACATAAAATCACAAAAAAACGACACTACGACGAACAATAAAATACCTACGATTATCAAAGTGATTCTAAATCATAAAATAAGCATTCCAAATGCTAAATATCGTATATACGATCGCAAGACCTCGCTCTGATACCACTGTTGGGATTCAGTGCCTAAAACAAAGGCCCAACGGAAGCGGTAAAACGAAAACTAATTCGATTCGAATCCCTACGAGGATCGATCGAGCTAGCCATATACGAATATAAAATAAACAAAAGAAGATTCGAAATCATACCCTTGTTGTCCGTTGATTATATGGAGTTCCTTCTCTTGAGCTATTCCCCAAACGATCCATAGTGCTCCAAGCCCTTGGATGATCCAACGCCGAAAAACTGCGTCTCTACTTGTCACGCGCCGGAGAAACAAATGAAATGACAGCACTCGATTAACCTCTAAGGTTACGGCTAGAATCAAGTGATGAAGTTTTATTATTATAACACTCTAAGTGTATAATTTATATCTCTCAATTTTATCTCTTGATATTTTCTCCAAGAATATATCTCAAGAACAATGAATAAATGTGAAGACTTGAAGAAAAACTATTCTCTCTCTCTTTTGTGCTATTCACGTAAGTCTCAAGTTGGTGGAGCAAAATGAGATAGTCTTCACTTTATATTCAACACTGACCATCATGATAAGATATTACTTTGATATCTTGTCCCTCCATATCTTGATATTCATTATTGAAATGATGACCAAAGACCAAGAGGGAGTTGGTGAGGGGAGGGGCGGCCATCTAGAAGGAGCCGGGTGAGTTCGGTCCGTTTCAAATTCCAGTGAGTCCAAACAGATAAAATCCGATTCCGTTCCGATGTATTTACATCGATTAATTAATCCAATTAATTAATCATATCAAATACATAATGACATAATTAATTTCTCTAAGAAATAATTATATTCATGAATTAAATTAATCATCCGATAATTTATTTAATTCATTAGGCCGTAAATTAATTTATCCAATAAATTAATTTAGACATCCAATGTCCCAAATTAGATATCCAATATCTAATATTCATAATGAGAGAATTAGCTTGATTCATTCCGTCGTCAATCCTTTTGCGCGACTCGGTAGGTTCATCTCATTCAGCAATGGGAGGAACCAAAGAGTAGTAGCACCACCTAGCCATCCTGGCGGACTACACTGTACCCCAACTGAGAACGAATGATTGGGATCATTCAAGAACCATTCTGTCGTGAATATCAGTATACGTATAAACCCTTCTTTCAAATGTCCCGATCAAGTTATAGGGTCACGGTCACCCAAACCCTATCAGTACTTGATGCTATGCATGCGTTAATGCAAATCGAGATCATCGAGCTCTCGTGTATCCAATACAACTAGCTCCAATGCTTTGGCCAAAGACTTATGATCTCATCTGCCAATAACCGCATAGGACATATAACCCGTTCACTAACAGGAGAAAGAATTCTATCTTGGTATTCAGTAGGACCTGCTACTTGCCCGTCAAGATGCACGTCGAGGTTGACCCCCACCTTTCGGTTTATAGGGTCGAACTACTCTAATGAAAATCTCGACGTCACAAGCACATCCCTACTAAATCCTCAAGTCAAAGGTTCACGAATACTTGTCACAACCTTTCGATTCCGTCATTGACTGTCCCGGAGTGAAATCCGTGTGACGAATCGAGGGTGAGTCGGTCCGAGTATACTAATCCAATTAGCATACCTATAACGTGTGCTCCCACTAACCATTTGTGTTCGATAGGCACTCACAAGTCAAAGAACACATCATACAAGTCTTCTCATAAACTTAACGCCCAGTCAAGTTTCATCGACTTGCGAACAAGTAAATCTTTGAGCTATAAATCTTTCCAGTGCCGACCTCCTTATCCAATAAGGAGTGGAATGTTTTGCTCTCAAATACACGGACTAGTTTCTATATGTATATTTACGAGTTAGGAATGCCAGTAACTACGAGTAAAGAAAGAAACATTCATTGCCTTATATAAATGATTTACATAATTACAAGTACAATGCCCTCACTCAACATCCTCTGAGTGGCATTCGAGGGCATATTCCTAACAGTAACATTGAACATCTTCTGGCAACCATTGCGAATGTGATAGATTCGCTGATCTTCAGATGGAACCATTTGCGAAACATAGCTTAGTTCAGTCCTATAGGCTCGAATGATTTCTGGAACCGGCAAGTTCTGTGGTCCAGCACTGAAGAAACTCCGTGAACGAGCAGTTTGAGCTGATCTGGGGCAGTACTCGTCTCTCAACAGTTTGGAAAACTCGGTCCACCCGACTACCCTCACTACGCCATAAATGGCCTTCAGCAACACCCAAAAAAGTGTGCTCAAAGGGGTAAAAAGTGTTGCTGAAAGCAAAAAAACATGCAACGGTAACACTTTTTTGAAATTTGGTGGTGTTACAAAAACGACCGCTGCCATAGGGGTCTATGCCAACACTTTTTAACTTTATGGTAACACAGGAAAAATGTGACAGACCCCAATGCCTACACTTTTTACCTCTGTAGCAACACCAGTAAAAGTGTTACTGTAGACCAATGGCAACACCAATATCTCTGTAGCAATACCCATAAACGTGTTACTATAGACCAATGGCAACACCACTAATCCCTACCGTAACACCAGCTGCTGAAACACATTTTTGTTTTGGCAACACCCTTTTCCATTATTGTAACATTTATTTTGTGAACACTTTTTTGTTCTGGTAATAGTTTAAACCATAATAAAACCATTCAAATAAACCATAATCAAATAACTTGTCAAAGTTTTACATAAGCAAGGCTTTTCAAGCCATCCAAATAAACCACGACATCATCATCATTCGACATAAATAAACCAGTCAAAAGTAAACTTAAGTACCATAGAATAACTAACTTTGTACCATCCAAAAGCTAACTTCAGTACCACTGCATTAATACCATCATAATCCGAAAACAATGCAAAAGATAACGTAAATACTAAGAAAGACTTAAATTCGAATTCTGTCCAATTTTTTCATCATCTCTTGAACTTTTTGGTCAAGTTTCTCATCCATGTCTTGTTAAAATTGAGCCCGAATCTTTGCAGTTAAGTCTGATATTCACTGATCTGGAACGGACGTTGCACATGATGTTGAAGAAGACTTTGATTTCGATTCCTTGTTCGGAATAAGCCTCTCAATTAGCCAAGATGGGGTTGTGTTCCTTGCCACCGTGAACCAATTTATTAGCAGCCTCAACACCTTCCTTTTCTAGAGCTTTCTTAACATCGGCCTATAAAAAGAACGGAAAGTCAGATTCATACTTGGTAAATACTAGAAAAACCTTCCCCTGATTTATCCAAAAGTTTCTACATGCATGATCAACTCCAGATACATCTAGAAACCCACAATTCCTTCTACCACAATCAAAACCAAGCTGCAATTTTTAATTTATGAAAGATTATTGGATATGCTTCAAATTATTAATGCAAATTTACTAAGCTTCAATGGGAAAATGATGCTAAAACTTGCAGAAAATGAGCCATTTAAAAGTGCAAACGCTAGTGAACAAGTTAGAATATGTCATTTCTATCTATGAAACAAAAATAAAGAACTAGCAGGCTCGCAGATAACAGTGCATATAGATTGTAAGCCTGCATTTGTAATACCCTAAAAAATCATTAACTTAAACAGTTGTCAGAAAGTTCCACACCTATGGCAGTTCCTTGGTTCAGTGTATTTCCAAGATATAAGATTGCCTTCATAATCTCTTTCATTTTGAGGGATTTCTGGACCTAATAAATGATACAATGTAAAGTTACCAGGGGGTCGCCATAATAACATCAATATTCACAAGTATTCCAATTTTACCTCCTCACAAGCAGAATTTACTAGGTTCAAGCTTCTTTTGAAATCAGAAACCTGACATCAAATGCAAAATTAGATTACTATGACATCATAGTAATACTTAAAAGTTCATGTACATCAACCAAACCTGAGAACTGAATTGAATCTTGAATAGAAAAACCCTTAATTTAGATTCCACTCGAGGCACATTCATGAGCTCCAGGAAAAACTGAAAGATGGGAATAAAAATCCAAGAGCATGCCCTCTTAGATGATAAAAAACATCAATATGTTTAATTGAAAGCAGGGGAAATGGAGACAGAAAAAAGAAAGAGAAAGAAATCAATGCAGGTCAATTATAACAGGTATAAAATAATAAATAATAAAATTACTGTGATAACAACCAGATTAAAAACACCCACCGTGTACAAAACAGATTACAAACAGATTATACAACCATCTAACCTCGTGAGTGCATTATAGCAGACTTTGATACAAATCAAGATTGTGAAACAACCCACTGTGAGTCTGTGGTGTTCGTATAATGTGTATATATATATATATATATAACTATGTTATGTCTATCTGTGTATAAGTCAGTGTGTGTCCCATTATATAAGAGTGTGTGACGTGTGTGTATACTATATATATATATATATAACATGTGTGTATATACTATATATATATATAACTGTCTGTTGTGTATATATATATATATATAGAGAGAGAGATATTTGTGTGTGTGTATATAAGTGTGTGTGTGTGTATATACCTGTGTAATATACTCAGTAGTCAGTACTGTGTCACTGTGTGTATATACAAAAGTGTTTGTGTGTTTGTGTGTATAAGTGGGTGTAAGTAGCAGAAAAGAATGATTGTGAGACGAAATAAGGCTCCTGGTCGCGATTAGGTCAATTATGCGCACCTGGGTCGTTTTTTTTTTAATTTCTGCACCAGTCGGGCGACTGGGTCGCCTAGTCGACCCGACTAGTCGACCCAGTTGACCAGTCGAGCCCCAGTCGCTCGAAAGTCTAACAAAAAATAAGTCGAGGTTCCATGTCGACCTCTCCAGCTCGACTGCTCGACTAGTCGCCGACTAGTCGAGTGACTTAACAACCATGGTCATGAGCAATGCACATTCACGTATGGAAGTGCCGAATTGCCTCGAGTATGTTAAAGAACATAAACCAAACATAGTGTGGAAAGCATGAGAGGCCTAAACCTCATAAGATCCTGGATAGTATTCAGTCAGCTCATAAGCAGTCAGCTAAGAAAATTTTGAAAATCAAATGAAACAAGCCTTTTGCACTAACAATGACAACTGTATTTCTTTAGAAAAATATAAAAGCTAACCCTACCAGCAACCTTTTAATTCAGTAATCTCTTGGATAATTAGCATTTAAGAAAATGTTACAAGATACTATTATCAATGATAGGGACTTTGCTCCCACATCAAAAGCATGCAAATCATCATCAAGATACAGCATAAACAACACTGCATATAAAACAGCTTGGATCCAGTTCACAGACCTAGTCACACTTCCCCAAACTGTCCAGATTACCTGTGTATCCCTAAAAGTTTACAGTGTATAACCAATTAAAACAATGTAATGACTTCTTAGATTAGTAGAAAACTCAGTGAAAAATATAAGAACTGCAAAAATACATGCACATGTAAGGTTTGACCTTAAGAAGCTCCATTTCTTCCTTAGTTGGCAAAACTTGATGAGATTTTCTACCTGATCCGCATCTAATATGGATTCATCCATTGCAAGTGCTGCAGCCTATCAAAGTCAGCCATCCATATACTCATAAAATATAGAAAATGAAGTTTAGAAGATAGAACCAACAGAGTTGAAAGGTATGACCAACTCCAGGCTCCAGCCACTTAATCTTCAATGAACATGAAGGAATTCAAACTAAAGTAATGATTCGGGATCGGGTAATGTCTCATCTGGACTCAAAGTACATGTTAGGAATTATAACAAACCACGTCAAACATAATACTTTTACAACTTAATCATCAAACACAATCATCAACTGTAAAAAATACAAGAAACGCAAAATTAAAAATAGGGTTTATACAAAATTAAACCTAAAAACAAGCTCCAAAATTAAAAATAGGGTTTATACCTAATTGATATCGTTAAATAAGCTCCAATAATCATGAGGAGAAGCCCCAATCGAAACCATTGTGTAGAAGCCCCAATTCAAACACAACTGCCGCGATGTCGCCCTTCCTCGCACTGCCGCTGGCCCGGTCGGAGACCTTGGCTCCTTTTCTTCCGCTGGAGACTAGTCTTTGAACCATGTTGAGCGTGACCGACGCTCCGATCGACGGTGGATAACCGACGGTACTTCATCCATCGGACTCACGATGTGCTGGAAGAAAAAAAAATCTCGCGGTCGGGCAGAGATGGAGTGAGAGAGAGTGAGGTGGGGGCAACGGCGATAGGGATATTATATTATTTTGACGAGAATTTCATTTTTTGTCCCTATATTTTTAATTCTTTCAATACGACCCCAATCAATTCTAATATTTTTTTCAGATCTGGTCCCATAAGACTTTAAACTAAATCAAGTCCTATCATTTTATACTTAATTTTTATGTTAGTTTCATAAAATTTATGTTTTCTTATGAGAATTTAATATTTATATATACTCCTATTTAAATTATAGGATTCGAGAACCAAGGGCTAGATAGGATCTATTCATAAGCATCAAGCATTTTTCATTCAAGTCATCTCAATTTCAGCTTTTAAGTTCCGCAAATATTTTACAAAATGTTAGTTTCACAACGACTTTAAATTTTTACAGGTTTTCCTTATTTGAAAAATATATTCAAAAAATACTATTAGGAAACTCGGGTTTGTAAAACCCGAAATTTTGAGTTCCCAATTTTACGTCTAATTTGAAATTTTACCTAAGTATATAATGATTAATAAATTATAAAACTATATATTATGTTATACAATACACTTAATAAAATATAAACTAAGATACATGCCTAATATAAATATGGTTACAAAATTTAAAACTTTCCTAATATCCTCCTAGCTATCACACGTTTGCTGGTCTTGTAACATCCAATTTGCACATAATTGAGAGATTAAGACCCCTTAATTTCGGCCCATATTACACGCTTATAATCAATACTAATCAATTCACATAATGACTTCCCTAAACTGTTACACGCTCCCCTTTTTCTTTTGGGTCCTATGATTGATCCGTATCTTCTCCCCTCCCCTTATTTTCATACGAATCAAAAAAAAAAAAGAAAAAATAAACACAAGACCAGCTACCTTTCTTCTCTCAAGATCAAGTGTCGAGGGTTTGTGGTTGTGGTATAAGTCCGAAGTATTAAGGGTTTGCTGTTGTGTTTGGTGGTCGAGTGATGTCCCATCCCATCCCTTTTTATTATATATTATGGCCACTATGATTATGATTTTCTGCAGGGGCGTACGGATGCATCCTAGATTTGATTTGTATCTGTATCTGTATCTGATATATTTGGTGACTGGTGCTGTGTGCAATACACGCCTTTCACATTTTTGGGAGTTGATCACTCCACTGGTTATGAAGATTGAAGATTATGTTATGATATGAGCCAGGGTTATTTTGATTCTGTTTATGCAGGCGACTGCATAGATTCCTGTTACTTAGCTTACACACATGTTTCACTTACTACAAATTATGCCTAATTATGCTATTCCATTATTAGTCTAATTGAACTCCACTTTTATATATCTGTTCTGTATTGTTGTATCTGTTCACGGGGCTTTTTAGCTCAACCGCATTTCTTTTCTCCGCGGCAGGTTATTCAAGCGAAGCTGGGGTTTTCTTTGGGCTGAGAGTAGGAGCTAGAGTGGACTTACCTAGATATTTCACCTTGTTTAGATTCTGTTTATGTATTCTTTCACTTTGGTCTATGGAACTTATGTATCGAACAAGTCATGTTGACCTATTTTCCCTTTGATATTTATTTAAGACTTCCGCTTGCGTTTATTTATGCATGTTCTGATATGCCACCATAATGTGATACTTCTACCCTTGTCGGGTTGGGGTGTTACAGGGTCGTTACAATTTTTACAAGTTTTTCCTTATTTTCCGCCTATTTTTTCTTCCTTTGTAACGCTTTTTTTAAAGATCAATGGTAACACCTAATTTGGTGTTACCATAGATACTATGGCAACACCGGTTACTACAACTGTAATGATAAAAAAGTGTTAGCGTAGATCAATTTTAAGGCATCTATGCTAACACTTTTGCTTGTAACATCGAAACAAATGTTGCTGAAGGCCATTTGTGGCGTAGTGCCTGTCCTCCGGCTTATAGATCCTCCACTATCAAGCTACAGTGTCGTGGAGTTGGTTGATTCCCAGCGGTACCTTTCGATTCCCTGGGCAACAGATTACCTCGAAAGCAGTCTCCATTTCAGAGATCCAGTCGTCCACATGTTTATCTCCTGAACCGTCGAATAATGGTGGTCTAGCCTTCAGCATCTCTCCCAGCCATCGGTCCTTTCTGGCGTTCTCTTCCACGTTAATAACTGGTACCCGTTCTGCTCGGTTGACCTGAGCGATTCCCATTGCAATGGCCTGGGCGAGGGTCCGAATGAAAGCCGAATCCATTTCCCCGTTGTTCTGGTTTTTTGCCTCCTATTCATTCTGATTAATGGACGGCGACTGGTTTCCGACTGGAATGGTTTCAGCGGTATTCCTATCTTCCTGTTGGTTCACAGTGGAGCCCTGAGCTTCGTTCATGATTCTCCTAGATCCACGACGTGCTATTGTGATAATCGTTCGATCTAGAGGGTTAGTTCAGTACAATTATTCTTTGAGTTCCATTGAATTCAATTATCATACCTGATTCTCAAGAAACATACGTGTTTCTCACCTTGACATTCCTCGAAGAGTTACGGTCGCTTGGAGTGTTGGACTTTGAAAGCCTTTAACATTTTCAAAATGTTTTGATAAAACCTTCCACATGGGTGTTCGGCTCCGATAGCATTTTTTGTAATGCCCCAAAATTTATCGGAACTCTGCAGTGCCGTGAATCCCGTGTGGGACCTACAAGGCAAGTTTTAAAGAGCTTTAAAATTCTCCATAAAATAATTTGTGTGAAAGTAGCTCCATAAATACAAGAAAAACAAGTCCGCATACACGGTTATTACATAACATGGAATGTTTTCAGAATTCAATTTAAGAAACAGAATAACAAGGCTTCTCTCCAACACTACTCAAGCCTGACCAGAACCTTCAGGGATGTCTTGCACATATTCAACAAATTTGCCTGACATGACGAACCGTGCCAGCCAACTTAGGTCAGATAATACGAACAAAATTCATTGATAGAATCAGATAAATCCACAATACAACATTATTATTATAGAATACTCAACACTATCTCTTCTATCAGCACATAAACTCCCAAGGTCGCAATCAAAGGTCACGGAAGAATCTACACAGGAATACTCCGGGAGTGGGTGCCATTCAGGTTTTATCCCTCAACATAGTTCCGTACGGTATATCAACATATAAACTCCGAAAGGTCGCAACCAAGGGTCACAGAAGTATCTACTCAAGAATACTTCGGACATGATAAATAAAACGAATGCAATTTCACAGATAGTAACACACATTAAGTCTTGGAATTTAATATACATAGTCCGAGCAAGGGTTCACTTGCCTCAATTCCGACGAGGTAATTCCTTTCTTGCAACAATAGATCGAACGGCCACTATTGATCGAGAGCTCTACCTAATTACATTTTCGCGATTAATACCTCGTAAAGATGACGATTAATAATGATTCCCCCCTTCCTGATTGAGTTCTTATCCTACTTCAATTTCTAAAGTTTAGACCACGATTAAACGATTGATAATAGGGCGAACTACTTACAATTCTCAATTCTGGGATTATCAATTTATCACAACATTATAACTACAATACTCCTTATAATATTCATCCAATACGACTATACTACAACCAAAATTATCCATTTGCTAATCAGTAATTCAAATTTTCCAACTTCAAGTTGGAATGGTCGAGCACAATTCTAGCATAATCCTCGTTTACGATTGTTCATCTAATTCGGTATTGATAACTAATTCACCTTAACAGTTTCAATGAGTCTAACAACTAATAATCGAATCAACTCAACACAATCTATTACCTAACTAACACAATGGCATTGGCAACAGAGGTTTACTCCTAAGGTTATAATCTAATGTACAATTTTCACAACGATATATATACGAATTGCTAGTCCGAGATAGGCTTTCATTTAACGATTATGATTAGTGTTAGTTTTCATCGGTTTGATTATTATCAAGAGTTCTAACTACCCAAAACACCCGAAATCATAACTATCAACACTGGAATGGATTCAAAGGTTAGATAAACTCACCTTACTTAATGAGGGACGAGGAAGAACAACAAGGGACGATGAAGAATGGGAGGATAACACCTTCAAAGACTTCTCCGGATCTTGATCAACCCACTCTACTAGGATAACACTCGGCTAGAGTGGCTAAAATCCGATTAGGGAGGCTGGAGGATGATATATGAGAGAGAGGAAATGTTTTTGGATCGGAAGATGTCATTATGTAACACCAGGATAACTTGACGTACGTTAGGCCTCATGGTTTACGTACGTAAAGCCTATTATGTACGTTATCTCAAAAAGGTTAACATACGTAAGGTAATTTCATAACCTACTGCCCAAAATAACACTGGTCATTAAGTACGTAATGTTGGCTTGTTAATGTACGTTAACACCAGTTGACTTGCCTGTCGTTATCGCGCCGAAAGTTGTCCAGACCACACGGGATCAAGATTCTTGTTCGAAGACTGAAGACTGCATTACGTACGTAAGGACTAAGCCTTAACGTACATAATGCGATAGTACTTAGCGTACGCAATTTTCTGCGAATAACATACGTAAGGTTTGTTTAATTCACTAAGTTATTATCACATTTAATCCTAATAACGCGACTTCCCTTTACACTCGTCCATCAATTTCTCGGGGAACAAGACGTTGGCCACCGTCATATTCGCACCGATAATTGCTCAACGACATCAAGGTATGTCACTGACATATCATCAACATCATACAATTACACCACAAAAACAAATAAGTGCGGACAAGCTTTTATACGTGGCAATACGGTCTAAACATAATGTATAAAATTGCGATGGAGCACATTATTAATCATAAAAAAGGAGGTACATAATATTAAACAACATGGAATACTCGTGGTATTATAGTTCGTTACCGAACTAGGAGTCGTACCGACCATCCAGGGTCCCATAAGCCTTTATTGTGACAATAATACTCCTATTGTACAAGCTAAAGAGCCTAGGTCCCATCATAATTCTAAACATATACTCAAAAAATATCACCTAGTCAGAGAGATCGTCAAACGAGGAGATATTACAATATGCAAAGTAGCAACGGAAGAAAATGTTGCTGATCCACTTACCAAGCTTCTCTCATAAGGAAAGCATGTTGAGCATGCTAGATGGTAGGACTAAAAGTCATGAATGAATGGTCCTAGTGCAAGTGGGAGATTGTTGGGAATAGTGGTCTACGACATTCGATGTGCCTAGATTTGTAATTGTCACATTTAAATAAAGTTATTTGATATTATTTATTTCTCGTTGATTATTATAATGTGTGCATGTTTTAATATATTAATAATCGAATAATAGTTATTTACGAATAATAAGATTGTTCAACTATCTCTGGTCCAATCACGTAGAGTGGAGACTCAAGTGATTAATAGTATAAGTTTGATTTCTAATCATCGGATTATTATGCGTATGGTGCGGATCAAACTTATGGGTATTGGCTGGAGAACCAATACTGGACAGGCCTGCATTGAGTGTTGGGATTTGGTGCCTAGAAATCGAAGGACCAGCGGAAGTGGTAAAACAAAAATTAATTCGATTCGAATCCCTACGAGGATCGATCGAGCTACATATATACGAATATATAAACGAAAACAAAAGAGATGTAAGAAACTCACTCTTGTAGTCCGTTGATTTAATGGATTCCTTCTCTTGAGCTATTCCCCAAGCTTTAAACGAATTCCCTACGATCCAAAGTGCTCCAAGCCCTTGGATGATCCAACGTAGAAAATACAATGCCTCTACTTGCCACGGGCCGTAGAAACGAACGAGATGATGATCACCTTGCTATCCTCCAAGGATACGGCTAGAGCTAGGTGATGAAGCTATTGATTTGTGATTACATGTATAACTCACTATCTCTCTTTGATTTCTTGATTTTTCTCTAAGAACCATCAAGAACACTTAAAGAAGATGATGAAGACTTTGAGAAAAGTTCTCTCTCTCTCTCTCTCACTCTCTTTCACGTATGGAATCTCTCCAAGGATCAAAAGGTGAGTTGTAATGAGAAGTCTTACATCCTTTATTCAATTCCCACCCACATAATACAAATCATGCCACATGATGTCTAACCCACAAAGTCATGATCATGCATTAATAAATGGAAGGAAAATACAATTGGAAGGTGGGTGGAAGCAAAGGGGGCGGCCATGATAAACAAATGGACGAGTTCGGTTCGTTTCGGACTCCCGAGAGTCCAAACAGATAAACTCTGATTCTGTTTAGATGTATTTATATTAATTAATTAATCCAATTAATTAATCATATCAAATACATAATAACATAATTAATTTCTCCAAGAAATAATTATATTCATGAATTATATTTATCACCTAGTAATTAATTTAATTCATTAGGCTGTAAATTAATTTATCCAATAAATCAATTTAAACATCCAATGTCCCAAATTTGGATATCCAATATCTAATATTCATAATGAGATAATAAGCTTGATTCATTCCGTCGTCAATCCTATTACGCGACTCGATAGGTCCATCCCAGTCGGCAATGGGAGGAACCAAAGGGTAGTAGCACCACCTAGCCAGCCTGGCGGCGTACACTGTACCCCAACTAAGAACGAATGATTGGGATCATTCAAGAACCATTCTGTCGTGAATACCAGTAAACGCATAAACCCTTATTTCAAATGTCCCGATCAAGTTATAGGGTCACGGTCAGTCAAACCTTATATGTACTTGATGCTATGCATGAGTTAATGCAAATCGAGATCATCGAGCTCTCGTGTATCCAATACAACTAGCTCCAATGCTTTGGCCAAATACTTATGATCTCATCTGCCAATAACCGCATAGAACATATAACCCGCTCACTAACGGAAGAAATAATTCTATCTTGGTATTCAGTAGGACCTGCTACTTGCCCATCAAGATGCACGTTGAGGTTGACCCCCGCCTTCCGGTTTACAAGGTCGAACTAATCTAATGAAAATCTTGAAGTCACAAGCACATCCCTACTAAATCCTCAAGTCGAAGGTTCACGAATACTTATCACAACCTTTCGATTCCATCATTGACTGTCCCGGAGTGAAATCCGTGTGACGAATCGAGGGTGAGTGGGTTCGAGTATACTAATCCAATTAGCATACCTATAACATGTGCTCCCACTAACCATTAGTGTTCGACATGCACTCTCCATGTCAAAGAACACATCATACAAGTCTTCGCATAAACTTAATGCCCAGTCAAGTTTCATCAACTTGCGAACGATTAAGTATTTGAGCTATAAACCTTTCCGGTGCCGACCCCCTTATCCAATAAGGAGTGGAACGTTTTGCTCTCAAATACACGGACTAGTTTCTATATGTGTATTTACGAGTTAGGAAAGCCAGTAACTACCAGTAAATAAAGAAACATCCATTGCCTTATATTAATGATTTACATAATTACAAGTACAATGCCCTCACTCAACAACCTCAGAGTGGCATTCGAGGGCATACTCCTAACAATCTCCCACTTGCACTCAATGCCACACACTATGGTATCTAATACCCATGTTTTCCAGATGACGCTCCAAGCTAATCTGAAAAAGTGGCTTGGTTAGTGGATCAGCGACGTAGTCGGCTGACTCTACTCTATGCAGCACAATATATCTCTTTGCGAACAAATTCTCTTACAAGATGATACTCTCTCTCAATATATTTTGTACCATTATGAAACCTCGGCTCCCAGGCCTGTGCTACTGCTCTATTATTATTGTATAAAAAACGAAAATAGGCAGTGCAGCACATGGTGTCACGTAAAGTTTACCCAGTAACTTCTTAACCCTTCCTTTGGAGGCCTCCGAGGCTGCTTTATACTCAGCCTAATAGGTGGAACTAGCAGTCGTGCTATACATTGCACTATGCCATGATACTACTCCTCCATTAAGAGTAAATGTAGCCAGAAGTATACATAGAATCGTCTTTCTATCCTTGGAAGTCCAATACAGTGAATCTCATTACATTCAGTTCTCCACTGCCATATTTAAGAACCAGGTCTATAGTCTTTCTAAAGTACTTAAGAATGTTCTTCTACGGCAGTCTAATGTTCCCTAACTGGGTTAGCCCGAAACCTACTTACCACGCTCTCAGCATGTGCAATGTCAAGTCTCCTACACAATAAAGTATATATAAGGCTACCCAAATTCCGAAGCATATGGTATATTACTTATTTCTTTTCATTGTTCCTCACTATGAGGACACATCTTCAAGGTGAGTTTTATTCCATGTCGCATCGATAGGAACCCTCTTTTAGAATAATCTATCTTAAATCGCTTTAAGATTTTATCTATATAGAGGGCTTGGGAAAAACTTATCATTCTCTTCGATCTATCCCAATATAGTCGAATCCCAAGAATATAGGTTTCTTCTTCCAAGTCTTTCATGGAGAAATTACTTGAAAAATAAACTTTCACAGAACTGAGCATTCCCACATTATTTCCTATTAGTAGAATGTCATCTACATATAGTAATAAGAATGTGATGTTGCTCCCACTAACCCTCTTGTATACACAAGGTTCCTCTTCATTTTGCACAAAGTTAAACTCTTTGACCGCCTCATCAAAACAAAGGTCCTAACTACATGAAGACTACTACAGTCCATTTCATGGAGTCTACATCCACCATTGCTAGGTTATTGGTCGCAGGTCGGTATCTTGTTTATCACCTGGAACCTCGTGGAAAACTCAGTTCCTCCAAGTGTATAAAACTATACCTCTAAGGTAATTGAGACACCCTACTAGACCTACGAGGTGGTTGTACTTGTGTTTCAGAAGGTTCGGTTCCATTTTCTTGCACAGGTGTCTCCTGAGGAGTTTCATTGTATTCTTCCAAAGAAATATTTCTACCTGCTCCGCCTTTCTGAATGAACTCATCTTCCAGGAAGTGTGCTTGTAAATCAATAACGATCTTTCGATCTTCGGGCATGTAGAATAGATACCCCATCGTCCCAGACGGGAATCCAATGAAACTTCCCTTTGCGGACCTTGCTTCCAACTTCTCCACCTTAGTCTTCTTGAGGGATTATCCCCAAATCCTAATATGATTAAGACTTGGTTTCCTGCCCTCCCACATCTCATGTGGAGTTTTAGGAACGGATTTGGAAGGACATCTGTTCAAGATGTAAGGGGCAGTCAGGAGTGCATAACCCCACAGGTAAATCTGTAAGTCAGTATAACCCAGCATGGAATAGACCATGTTCAACAAGTTCCGGTTCCTTCTTTCTGACACACTATTTAACTGAGGAGTACTTGGAGGTGTTAGTTGTGAAACTATTCCATGTTCCTTAAGGAACTCGTCAAACTTCGTACTCATATACTCGCCACCTAGGTCCGACCGAAGTGCTTTGATATGATTACCAGTTTGTTTCTCGACTAGGGCCTTGAATTCCTGGAATTTTTCAAAGGCCTCGGATTTATGTTTCATTAAGTATACATAACCATACCTAGTATGATCGTCTGTAAACGTAATGAAATATTAATATCCATCATGTGCTGCTTCCAAAGCACCATATACGTCGGTATGGATTAATCCCAGTTTATCAGTGGCTCTTTCAAAAGTCCCTATGAAGGGAGACTTAGTCATTTTGCCTTTAAGGTAAGATTCACAAGTAGGAAAGGGATCTGATCCCAATGGACCCATAAGTCCATCTTTTTCCATTTTGTAAATCTTGGTCTGACCAACATGACCAAGTCTAAGATGCCATTTCAAAATTTGATTGGTTTCATCCCTACCACGTTTTCTATTCAAAGGATTCACAACTACTTTGTTGCTGAGGTTTAGATGATACAATCCATTTAACAATGTAGCAGTACCCACTAGTTTATTTCCGAAATAAATTTTGTAGGAACCATCACCAATGAAAAATGAAAAGCCTTTTCGGTCCATGACCAGAATGGATACAATGTTTTTTGCCCCTTGGGCAAAATAAGCACATCTTCTAAAGTCAAAACAAAGCCGGATTCTAAACCCAAAAGAAGTGATCCTATGTCGGTCGCCTCGACATTATGCCCGCTTCCGACTGTGATCATAACTTCTCCAGCTCCAAGCTTCCTACTTTGTTACGGATCCTGATTCACGGTACAAATATGAGAACTAGCACCAGAATCCAGTATCCGGGAAGTAGAAAATACAGTAGCAGAACAATTTGTTTCCAAAACTAAAATTTCTGTACTTGAAGTGCCATGAGGAATCGGACAGTCTCTAGCCCAGTGGCCCAGCTCACCGCACTTTAGACAATCATCCTTCTTCTTCTTATTCATCAGAACCGTTGGGGCCTTTCCCATACCCTTAAGGTCCTCAACTTGTGGTCCTGTCCGCTTCTTGGTCTTTTTCTTCTTGTTCTTGGACCTCAGAGGTCCAGAAGAAATCACAAGGGCAGACTCCTTCATCCGTGGAGTCTTCATCTGAGACTGAGCGGTCACTAGTTTGTTCATTAGCCCAGCTAAGTTACATGCAATTTCATTGTAGTTGAAATTCATAACAAACTATGAAAAGGAATCAGGGAGAGACTGTAGGATAAGGTCGGTTTGGAGAGAAGTATCCATTTTAAAATCAAGAGCCTCCAATCTCTTGATCATGGATATCATTTTGAGGACGTGTTCTCCAACCTTCTTACCTTCCTTCATCCTTGTACCAAACAGTTGCTTAGATATCTCATATCTTGCAGTTCTGCTGTGCTCACCATAAAGCTCGGTTAAGTGAGATAGAATCTGCCTAGCAGAAGTCATTTTCTCATGAGCTCTTTGAAGCTCATTAGACATAGAAGCCATCATGTATGCACGGACTTTTACGTCATCCTTAACCCACTTTTCGTGGTTTTCGATCTCTTCCTGATTGGCTTTGGTCCGCACAAGAGGCGCCGGAATGTCCATCTCCAAGACGTATCCCGGTGCCTCCATACTGAGGACAATCATCAGATTGCGGAGCCAGTCCATAAAGTTAGGTCCAATCAGTGTGTTCTTCTCTTGTAGAATTGCGAGTGGATTCATTGTCATATTGAGAGTTCTGTCTGCATTAAGTATAACAGATTAATTAGTGACTTGTTATATTATGATCTGAGTATAGAATTAAGGTCTTTTCTATTCTTGTTACCCAGCTCCCACTATTTTTATCGGAACAACACACTCCTATGTGAAATCCGGAAGTATCGTCACTCTACTTCATAGTGGTGATCGATTTCTTTATAAATCTTAATAGAGGGCAACCGAATAGGTTTCTAGTCTATTACTTTTCATAAAGTGGTGTCCAACACCAACCCATCTTTTTGCCCTTGTTCATTCCCCTCAACCTATACGGTTTCTATGGTTCGTGAACAAGTTATGTTTATACCATCGACGTAAATCAGTTTCATAATTGAATCTTATCCGGCAACCTATCAGGTTTCTAGGGATAAAATTTGCTCCAACCGAAGGCATCCAATGCACTCTTGGTAATTTATCGGTCCTCCCCGAACGACTACCCCGAAAACTCGGAAGCATAGCACATCCGGTTTGGATTTCAATTTCTCGAAAGCTCGATGGAGGGAAGGGAAACCTTGAAACCTTATAAACTTAATAATTTGTCGTGGGAGAATTTTCGTGATTAATGTTACACTTTGCACATTAATTCATTTGAGCACGTTTGTGGCATTCATACAATATGAAACAACCATTCACAACCTAGTTGCTACCAACATGTGGTTCATGGACCGTTCCTGGAAAACAAAAACTCCATAATCTAATTACAAGTCTTCGCCTTGAATCTTCGTCTTCTCGAAACGGGTATTCCTCTGGTCTTCATCATTACATATAAATTTGACATTGAAAATTGCATCCTAGATATAAATATTTCTAGTAAAATAAATAGGATCAAAACGGCCTTTACAACCCAATCGAATAAAACGAACAATTCAAAAAACTAAGTCCACGAACCACATCCCGATTCAAAAGCATTCATCCAATAAATACTATATAAATGGAAAGCATAGAGATACATTGATCCAATCAACATTACGAACTGATCCAATCGATTCATTCCAAACGAATTAATCCAATTAATAACCATCAATTTAAACTTGTTCCGGACGATAAAATATTTCATTAAATTAATTCCCTTAAGATTAAAATCACCATAATTAAATCTTAGTTAAATCAATTCCAATTTAATTTGTGGGAAATTAATTATCGAACGAAATATAAAAAATAGAGTCAAAAAACACGGCCGGAGCACTACCCAGCAGGCTGCCGAGTAGGGCCGGAAGGGACCGAGCCCATTGCCAGGCAGCGTCCGGCACAGACTGCCGAGCCTGGCCCATCATGGGTCCAGATCGCGATCTGCTGCCTCGGACCGCGAGGCAGCGCCCGGCCAGCCCCAGGCTGCCGGGTCCGATTACGTTTTCGGCTCGTTTATCACCCCGATTCCAAAAATAATATTTTTCTAATCTTTATATTACATTTTAAATCAGTTTTTCAACAGAAAAATAGATTTACATTGTAACATAAAATCATGAAAAAATAATTTTTGGATGAACAATTGAAAATCAACGACTAATACGATTATGATTCCAAATCATATACCATCTAATCAAGCATTCCAAATGACAATATCGTATATACAATCACAAGACCTACTGCTCTGATACCACTGTTGGGATTCGGTGCCTAAATTCAAGGCCCAACGGAAGCGGTAAAACAAAAATTATTCGATCCAAATCCCTACGAGGATCGATCGAGCTACGTATATACAAATATATAAACGAAAACACAAGACATTTAAGAAACTCACCCTTGTAGTCCGTTTATTTAATGAATTCCTTCTCTTGAACTATTGCCCAAGCTTTAAACGAATTCCCTACGATCCAAAGTGCTCCAAGCCCTTGGATGATCCAACGTCTAAAATACAACGCCTCTACTTGCCACGCGACGGAGAAACGAACGAGATGACGATAACCTTGATATCCTCTAAAGATACGGCTAGAGCTAGATGATGAAGCTATTGATTTGTGATTACAACACTCTAAGTGTATAACTCACTATCTCTCTTTGATTTCTTGATTTTTCTCTAAGAACCACCAAGAACACTTAAATAAGATGATGAAGACTTTGAGAAAAGATTTCTCTCTCTCTCTCACTCACTCTCTTTCACGTATGGAATCTCTCCAAGGATCAAAAGGTGAGTTGTAATGAGAAGTCTTCCATCCTTTATTCAATTCCCACGCACATGATACAAATCATGCCACATGATGTCTAACCCCACAAAGTCATGATTATGCATTAATAAGTGGAAGGAAAATACAATGGGAAGGTGGGTGGAAGCAAAAGGGGCGGCCATGATGAACAAACGGACGAGTTCAGTTCGTTTCGGAATCCCGAGAGTTCAAACAGATAAACTCCGATTCTGTTTCGATGTATTTATATTAATTAATTAATCCAATAAATTAATCCTATCAAATACATAATAGCATAATTAATTTCTCCGAGAAATAATAATATTCATGAATTATATTTATCACTCAGTAATTAATTTAACTCATTAGGCCGTAAATTAATTTCTCCAATAAATCAATTTAAACATCCAATGTCCCAAATTTAGATATTCAATATCTAATATTCATAATGAGTGAATAAGCTCGATTCATTCCCTCGTCAATTCTATTGTGCGACTCGGTAGGCCCGTCTCAGTCAGCAATGGGAAGAACCAAAGAGTAGTAGCACCACCTAGCCAGCCTGGCGGCCTACACTGTACCCCAACTGAGAACGAATGATTGGGATCATTCAAGAACTATTCTATCGTGAATACCAGTAAACGTATAAACCCTTCTTTCAAATGTCCCGATCAAGTTATAGGGTCACGGTCAGTCAAACCCTATCTGTACTTGATGCTATGCATAAGTTAATGCAATTCGAAATCATCGAGCTCTCGTGTATCCAATACAACTAGCTCCAATGCTTTGGCAAAAGACTTATGATCTCATCTGCCAATAACCACATGGGACATATAACCCGCTCACTAACGGGAGAAAGAATTCTATCTTGGTATTCAGTAGGACCTGCTACTTGCCCATCAAGATGCACGTCGAGGTTGACCCCCGCCTTCCGATTTACAGGGTCGAACTACTCTAATGAAAATCTTGAAATCACAAGCACATCCCTACTAAATCCTCAAGTCGAAGGTTCACGAATACCTATCACAACCTTTCCATTCCATCATTGACTGTCCCGGAGTGAAATCCGTGTGACGAATCGAGGGTGAGTTTGTTCGAGTATACTAATCCAATTAGCATACCTATAACGTGTGCTCCCACTAACCATTAGTGTTCGACAAGCACTCTCTGTATCAAAGAACACGTCATACAAGTCAACTTAACACCCAGTCATGTTTCATCGACTTGTGAACGATTAAGTATTTGAGCTATAAACCTTTCCAGTGCCGACCCCCTTATCCAATAAGGAGTGGAACGTTTTGCTCTCAAATACACGGACTAGTTTCTATATGTATATTTACGAGTTAGGAATGCCTGTAACTACCAGTAAATAAAGAAAAATACATTGCCTTATATTAATGATTTACATAATTATAAGTACAATGCCCTCACTCAACAACCTCTGAGTGGCATTCGAGGGCATACTCCTAACATTGGGATCACTGCATGGAAATGCCATAAGTGAATCTCAATATAACAGTATATCAATAAATCTTCGAACCTGAGATTATCATAGAGTCCAACATGATAACTGCTATGCCTTGACATAATCCAACGTCATCTGAAACATGGTGATCATAAAGGTTAGCGATTGCGATTAGTGGGAGTCATGTAGAGGGGATTTGTCCCTCTCTTTAGGAGAGAGATATCTGTTGGCCCCTCGATAAGTAGGACTCAAGAAAATGCATGGTCATGCTCAAATGAAGAGTCATTTGATTCAATCAGTCTACTTAAGATCGAGAAAGCATTTGAACATAATAAGTATGGCAATTTCCATGACTTAGTTCAAATATGATATCGTGCGACAAATGGGTTAGACACGTTAAATGGTTTAATGGACTATAAACCTATATTATTTCGGTAGTCATAATGTTTTGCTAGAGACCGTTTATGACTTATTATTTAATAAGGTATTAAATAATTGCCAACATAATATAAGTCTTTTGGGTCACACATAGGACAACTAAAGACAAGCAAGAATAATTAATAGATATAATATTGGATATTATATTTATTAAAGAAATTAAATAATGGGTACTATATAATACTCCCTCCGCCCACAATCTATGTTCCCCAACTTTTTGGGTTCGGATTTTAAGAAATGTTAGGTGAATGTGATGTGAGTGGTGTTTGGGTCCCACATTAAAAATAATTTAATGTTAATATGTGGGTCAGCCTGGTAAAATGTATGAATATATAAAAATTATAAGAATATATTAGTAAAATTTTATTGTGGGGTAGTGTTTAAAAATAGAAAGGGAATATTTTTGTGGACATACCAAAATGGCAAAAAGGGAACATTGATTGTGGATGGAGGGAGTATATGATATTATATATCATATTATTTAATTATATCAACTAGAAAAGATAAATATAAGAGAAAATTATCACATTGGTCCCGTATGTGGGACGAATTGGCCAAAAAGCCCCGTCTGTCTCCGATGGACCAAAAAAACCCCAAATCTCCTCCCCGTTTTCGCCAATTTAGTCCTCCGTCGCCGGCCGGAGTATTTTCCAGCCACCGGAGCTGACTGGGACGACATGTGGCTGACACATCGCAAAAATGGTGGGTCCATGTGAGGCCAGGTGGCATCCACATCAGCACGGACTTGGGGCATCCAAAATTATAAATTGTGGACTCAATTGAATTTTTTTTTCAATTTTGACCCCAAATGGCCAATGTGCAAATAGGAAGATAAATTTCGCCCCCCAAGTATCCTCTTCAAAGACAACAGCCGACCCATCGGCGAGCTCTCACTCTCTAACTCGGGCCTCCTCAGTGGCACCTCTATTCTCACCCCCACCGGCCCCAGCCCCTTCCTCCGCCCCACTAGCGACGTCCCATTACATTCCACATCCTCCGACCCAGACCCAGAGCTTGAGCTCGGCTCCGGTCCATTTGATTTCTCAGCCGGTTCGACCGGATTCTCCACCATCTCATGACGCTGGTGAAACACCTGCTCGACCGGCGACCGGCAGAGAGGGCAAGTGGAGTGAGAACGGAACCACATATCTATACACTCGATGTGGAAAAGTGGCCACACTTGGGCAGGAGTCGCACAATTTCCTTCTCCTCGAACTCGGACAGGCACACGGCGCATTCCAGCGGCAGCTCTTCCTCCTCCTCCTTCCGTCTTGGGGAGTAAAGAAAAATCGGTAGGGAAAAATCGGCGGCACACTATTTGGCTCCGGCTGACGTGGCGATGGACACGACGGCGCTCGAGCTGACGGCGGTGCAGCCGGACGAGGTACCATCTGGCGTACAGATGGGACATCTTCTAATTTGCACATTGGCCCTCTGGGGTCAAAATTGAAAAAAAAAATCAATTGAGTCCACAATTTTTAATTTTGGGTGCCCCAAGTACATGCTGACGTGGATGCCACATGGCCTGACATGGCCCACTATTTTTGCCACGTGTCAGCCACGTGTCTTCCATGTCAGCTCCAGTGGCTGAAAAATACTCCGACTGGCGACGGAGGACTAAATTGGCGAAAACGAAGAGGAGATGTAGGCTTTTTTGGTCCGTCGGAGACAGACAGGGCTTTTTGGCCAATTGGTCCCACATACGGGATCAATTTGAAAATTTTCTCATAAATATAATATTAAATATTATATTTATTAGAGGATTCAATAATAAGTAATATATAATATAAGATATTATATGTATTGTATTATTTAATAAGTTGAGGGGCAACTAAGCAAATACTAGAGTTTGATTCTAGTGTTTACTTAGTATAAATAAAGGTTCTTGGACAAGGAGCTGTCATAAGATAAAGATTACGCAACTCTAATTGTATCAGATAAAAATCGGTCCTCCCTCTTAAAATTGGCCGAACCATATTTCTATCCGGGAAGTCTGTTTCGGCCATCTCCGTCTTCTTCCCTTAGTTGATTTTGATCAACCGTACAAATCATTCTAGCAAGGAATTATTTGTTGTACTATTTATCAACATTATTCGTAAGGATATAGCAGTCCGACTTGTACCAGTTGTTCGTGTTTGGATCACCGAAAGAGGATGAGGATTTTAATCAGCTTCTAGTCCGGGTTCAGATCTGTTCTTCGAATTAAGGTAATTCGACGAACTCTTTATAAATCAATTAAATTACTGCATGGAGATCCTCGTTTGGGTTTCGTTAATTTTTATTCCACTACGTGTTGCTCATATTTACTGTATTTGATACACCTAAAACCTAACAGAGCGGAGGCTGTAGGCGCGAGGCAGCGGATTGGTGGTCGCATTTGTAACACCCCCAAATCCCATTGGGTTATTACAGTGTCGTGGATCCCACACCCGGAGATCCACCAGGCGAACATGACTAAAATACATTAAAATTAACCAACAAGAGAGATCACAGTCCCTACCATGATATCCGACACAATATTCCGATAAGGAATTTTAACGACAATGATGGGCCTACATGGCCAAAATGAAAATACAACCACACCCACGAGCCTTGCTCGGGTAATACATAATGACAATGACTGACAAACAGGAGAACACTCCAACTGACTGATAAACATGAACAACTCTGACTAATATCGCTCGAATGCCTCGTCGCCATCACCATGCCCCTGTGTCTCAACTCTCTCCTCGCAAGCACCTAAAACATGAAAACATGTTCCGCCCCCACAGGGTCAGTAATCCAGATAATGAACATCAAATACATGTATAACATGATATGCATCCAAGGCAGAATGAAACGGTACAATGATAATAGTAATACGAGATGCTCACAAACCAATATAAGAACCGAGAATTCGTGAAACACTATGCCCACGGCATACTATTAATACCTGCTCGACAGGTTAGAACATAAGTGCCCAACGGCAAATCATAATCACAGAGTACCACAATGGATTACACAACATGAACCAAACCAAAACTGAATTAAATATGAACCACAATGCCCGAAGGATCCAATGAAATTACCAAGACAATCACAAAGGCTTGAAAACCATTCAGCCGAAGCTGTGAAATATCACAATCACATGAAGCCAAAATAGCCCGAAGCTGTATCGATTAGGGCCGAAGCCACGGCACGAAGCCGTATCACAATTAGGGCCGAAGCCACGGCACGAAGCCGTATCACAATTAAGGCCGAAGCCACGGAACGAAGCCGTATCACAATTAGGGCCGTGCTGTATCACAATTAGGGCCGAAGCCACGGCACGAAGCCGTATCATAATTAGGGCCGAAGCCACGGCACGAAGCCGTATCACAATTAGGGCCGAAGCCACAGCACGAAGCCGTATCACAATTAGGGCCGAAGCCACGGCACGAAGCCGTATCACAATTAGGGCCGAAGCCATGGCACGAAGCCGTATCACAATTAGGGCCGAAGCCACGGCACGAAGCCGTATCACCTTTAGGGCCGAAGCCACGGCACGAAGCCGTATCACAATTAGGGCCGAAGCCACGGCACGAAGCCGTTTCAAAATTAGGGCCGAAGCCACGGCACGAAGCCGTATCACAATTAGGGCCGAAGCCACGGCACGAATCCGTATCACATTTAGGGCCGAAGCCACGGCACGAAGCCGTATCACAATTAAACCATCCAATGGCCGAGACTAGCCTCCAAACATAATTAATCACAAACGGCAACAATCCCAAGATTACCGAATTCACGAGAATGATAGTGTGCTGCCTTGAGTCGGCCAACACGACAACAATGACTCACGGATGGGTACCGTCCTCGGCGGTCCCAATTCAATACCTCGATTACCTTAGAATGGTCAATCGATAACAACAACACAACGGATGGGAACTATCCCCGATAGCCCCAATTCAATACCTCGATGGCCTTAGAATGGCCAACCGATAACAATGATGCAGCGGATGATTCAATACCTCGATTGCCTTAAAACGGCCGATCGATAATAATGATACAACGAATGATTGAGCACCTCGATTGCCTTAGGACGGTTAATCGATAACAATGACACGATGAATGAGTGAATACCTCGATTGCCTTAGAACGGTCAATCGATAACAATGATACGATGAATGAGTGAATACCTCGATTGCCTTAGAATGGCCAATCGATAACAATGATACGAAGGATGCCTCGGCACCTTTAATCGGTTACCGACAACGAAGAAGAGAAATGAATACGTCAACGCCTTTAATCGGCCAAAACAACTTCAAGGACAAAACTCCAACATTAATAGCAATGATTACAACGACGTCTTAAATCGACATTAATATCAACAACAACGATCGATACATCGATACCGCGAACCGGTGATCGATAATAACATTAATAACAAGTATCACAATGCCTTGAACCGGCCATTAACGAACAATAAAAACATTTGGCATAATTGCCGAAAGGTATCGTATCGAACGATCTCTTAATCTCAATGAATTCATGAAGAGACTAAGTCTCGGAATGATACAACACATTCATACACATATATGATAACATTAATCTCATTGACTAGTACAAGTATAAAACTTGCCTCAACCGAAGGCGATGAAACCCTTCCACGAACAACGAACGGCGTCCTCCGATAAACACAAGTACTCGAACAACCTTGAATGAAATACAATTCATTCAATAACACAATATCAATCGAAATCAACATAACGACCGAAAGAAACTCTTTGAGGCATTTAATCGAACACTAAATGTTCAAAGTTTCTCAAGAGCCTAAAAATCATCAATCGGGTTGAACGAATCGAAAATATGGATATACAATCCATAGAACATGATTAATAATGTTTACTAACATCAACCGATTCATCAAAATTGGACTAGAATCGAAAATCAAGAACAAATCTCGAAAAATCCAATCCTAGGAGATTTCAAGAAATTACCTCGATCCGACGAAGAACAATGATTTGATGTTGATATAATCGATAAGGATCCTCAAAAACGCTTCGAAATCGAGTGGAATCGACCAAAACTCCATTTCCGATTTTCCCGCCGCCACCGCACTGTGGTGAAGAAATGTGAAGAAAATGAAGGTCGGGCCACACGCCTATATATGGCCGACAGTTACGGCCAGAATCGGCAGGCCTTACGGCCGTAATCGCATTCGTCAAAACCCGCCTGGGCCACCGATCGCTTACGTCCGTATCCGACAGAGCCTTACGGCCGTAACTCGGCACTTACGGCCGCATTCGGCAGTCCTTACGGCCAGAATCGCATTCGCCGTGAAGCCGCTGCACCCAGACGGCCGTAACTCACGGCCCTTATGGTCAGACCGCATTCGCTGTGCCATGCTCGCCGATCACTTACGGCCAGAATCGGCACCTTATGGCCGTAACTCGCCAAAGCAAAGGCCTAAATCAGGCGGCCGTGGCCACTCCGACGGCCCGGACGACGCCGAAACCCGAACCTAAATTTGAATCGAAGATATGGTTACGAAGTACTCGCAAAGATGAATCCAAGCGCTAAGAGAACACATGATTCCGACCACCCGAAGGCTCAAAATTCGAGAACGGAAAGTAATTACCCCAAACTTTGGGAAATTATGAAAATGGCCCAAAACGTCCGAAATGCACGATACACGATCGAAACACCAAGCCAAAGCTCACAACATGAATAATAACATTTAATGAACTTACGAGAAACTCGAAACGACAGTTTCGGACGAGATTCGCAAGAATCGAACTCAAGTGCGGAAAAGCCGCTTAAGAACACGGATCTCAACAAAACGATACCGAAACGAACTCGGATGACAAAAAAGTGCAGAATTAATCATTCTCAGAATGACGATACGGTCATGAGCGAGTCGTCAAAACGGACATCCGCCAAAAAAATAAAATTACCGAAAAATCGAAATTACGGGTATTACATACTACCCCCCTTAAAAGAAGTTTCGTCCCGAAACTTAAAACAAGTAGGGAGAAGCAATATCCCGCCAGGAAAAATCGACGAGATACACACGAACAAGAATGATCACAATGAATGATAATGAATCGAAATCCAACAAGGATCAAGAATGACTCACCGGTGTGAAATGATAACGTAATGAGTGACAGCTCAAATGAAATGATTGGAACCATAGTTCCCCGTGAATTGAATGATTAGTTTGATAATTATAAGTCTCAACGTGATTGATATATGATGAATGACTTATATGAATGAATGAACGACAAATGAAATGAGTGATTATCCTATTAACGAACAAGAATTAACTTGCTCAAAACCGGTGATGAATGTCCTATTGTATCACAGTTAAAGCAACAACAGTCGAACTCGTCGTACGAGATGAAGATGCTCTCCCAGCACGAAGACGACTAGAAAACGATCTCTTGGACTCTAATACCCAGTTGTAATTCAGTAATTATCATTCAGTATTTATCATTCAGTAATTTCACTCATTATTGATCATTTGTCACTCATATTCAATCATGGTATTCACCGTTCAGAGTAATTGTATCGTGTATCAATCGTCGTTCATCACTAATCTAATTGGAGTTCCGCGCCGTGTTTATCATCATTGTCATTTTCATTGTGGGCTGTGCGTGAGGAGTAGCGCACGCTACGTACTCTTTCTAGCGCGCGCTAATTGAGTACAGGTAGCGCACGCTACCACTCAGCATTAGCGCACGCTAATTTTACCCGGGCTGCAGTCCAGAAGGTACTGGACTGCAGGTGAGTTATAAGTAGAGCACGCTACGAGTGGTAAGTAGCGCGCGCTAGTGGGTTGTAGTAGCGCACGCTAATACTTGCTGTAGCGCCCACTAAGGACGGATCAGGCTGAGTCCAGTGGCTACTGGACTGCATTGGATTAATTCATAGCGCACGCTATGAGTTGTTTTTAGCGTATGCAATCGATATTATAGCGCACGCTAAATATTGCTTGTAGCGCACGCTACCGAGGTCAGATCATAGAACAGACGGTTTCTGGATTCCAGTACTGGGCATCAAATAATTCGTTAGCGCACGCTAACCATGGGTATTAATGCACGCTAATGGTATGGTTGTAGCGCACGCTAAAAAAGGTACGTAGCGCACGCTACCGTGTTCGGACAGTGGGTACTGGACTACCCAAAACACCCGTTAGCGTACGCTAAGAGCTGGGGCTAGCGCGCGCTAAACTGGGATTGCTATAAATAGGACAGTTCAGCCCTTACTCCGTCCTTTATCATTTCTCTTCGTTTCTTCGGCGGTTTCGGGCGATTCCGGGCGATTTGGAGAGTGTTCTTCGAGGAGTAATCATCAATCATCATCTTCAAGCTTATCTTTTGGATTAATCATCATTTAAACATCCTCATCACATCAAATCTAAGGTATTAATCTCTTGGATCTAGAATTTCGGATTTTTGGGTTTTTCCTTCCGATTTCTTCGTGTAAGCTTGGATTATCATTGGAATATGTTAGATATGAATTATCTACCTTGAATAAATATATTCCTACGGATTTAATGGCTATTTTCGGAATTATTTCAAGAACCCTTTGGGGTTGACTTCGGTTAATTGGGGATTTTCCGATTTATGTTGTTGTAATCTTGAATTGCGGATTCCTATTGGATTATTGATATCATTGAAGTATTTTGATAGTTCGAAATACTCATTTTGGTGTTGGGTTCGATATATTCGGGATTGGATATTTTCGAAGTTGTGTGGTTGGTTACGTATTCGTTAGAATGCCCCTATGAGTTTGATTATCGTTGTATCGACCTTTGGGTTAGTCGTGTTTTGTTGCTTGATATGTGTATTGAACGGTTGTTGGTAATTATTATTATTCAAGGTTGTTCGAGCGACCGGTATCTCGATTAGGACGTTGTTCGTGGAAGGACATTGTCTTCGGTATTGTGTAAGTTGATTCTTACTCGGTTAAAAGGATATTCATTCCTTTTGATGTTGATCATTCATAATCATAACTCATTCATCATTGTATTAATCATATTGAGACTTGTAATTGTCGAATAATCATTTCATTAGCGAGGAACGGCGGTTCCAATCATTTCATTGAAACTATCAATCACTTCATTATCACTTTCATATCGGTGAGTCATTCTTGACTTTGTCAGATTATTATTATTCATTGATATTCATTATGGTCATTCTCGTTCATATGACCTTCTGGGTTCATATTGCGTGGCCGGGTGCGGATGTGTGGAATTTTTAGTCGGGCACATGATGGCCATGTATTGGGAGTGATACATTGGACTGTGCACACGGTAACGATTACCTCCGTGAGACTAATTAGGTACAAGGACGGGTGTGTCCGGTCATCCATCTTGTACACTTGCACAGAACACTACGGGCGTACTATGATACTCCTCTTCAGCGTAATTCATAACGAAGGATATTTCATAACTTCAGATATATCATGATTGTGTAATTTCAACCCTTGAGGATTGTTGTTCTGTGTAACTGACCCCGTTGGGGGATTTTGTTTTCAGGTCACGGCAAGGCAAAGGCACGGGAAGATCATGTTGACGGCGAGGAGTCCCAGTGATACTAGTAGGGGGCCCCAGTCATTCCGTTTATTTCAGTCATGCTTATTTCTCTACAGTTGTATTTCCGCTGCAAATTCCGTTTGAAATTTTTATTTGTTCAGGGTGGTGTATTTTATCTCCATATAAAATATACTAGTATTCGGTATTGTCCTGGTGTGTTGTACTTAAACTCCTCATCGGAGTACTTGGTAATATAATGTGGTTCGGTACTACAATTATATTATTTAATTCATCATTTTCATTTGCCTAGTGGGTCCAGTCGGGGATTCATGGCACTGTAATATCCGCCTAGTTTGGGGTGTTACAGAGTTGGTATCGGAGAGTGGTTTTGAATACTACCCTCCAAGTCATGTCTCATTTGAAATCATCGTCATCGGACTAGTATCATTGGACTTTCGCGTCACGTGTGACCTGTGTAAATGCCGAGCCAATCAGACCAAGAACTGTAAGATTTCTAACGCCATGGTATAATTTCTGGCAAGAATCATTCATTCATAATTCATCAGTTAACAATCCTCAACCATCATTTTCATTTGACCAGGACGGTCATGTTAACTCGTTAATCACTCAATTCATTTCATTATTCAGTTGTTGATTAGTAAGATCAAATCATTAATCATGTTAACTTGTTCAAGATAATCATGTCACCTCAGTTAATAATTCATGTAATCACTGTGTTAGAGCGCGTATGCTCATTTTCATCATCTCATGTCATAATCATAACATGATATTCATGCGGGAAATATAATCATCATGTAACTTTCCTACTTCAGTATGGAGAGAGCAAGAAGAGGACGAGGAGGACGAGGCCGTGGTGCGGTCCGAATCCCGAGAGCTCGTGTGAATACACGTGCGAATGCGAGAAATAATGCTAATTCATTGAGCAGCGACGCTTTTAGCGACGCTGCCACTCATTCACCTGGACGCGATCATTCACTAACGGGGAGTCGTACCCGGGACACGGCTCAGTCAGAAGGTGTCCGGGTTGACCCACTCGCTTTTATGCAGGGCATGATGGCCCAAATGACCCAGATGGCACAGCTGATGGAGACGATGCATAACTCCGTCAATCAAAATCAACAGGCTCCTCCGCCGCCACCTCAGAGGCAAGAGAGGAATGTGAGCAAAATCATTGGCGACATCTCTCGCCAGAGGCCACCTACTTTTGAGGGCTCGTCTGAGCCGGCGGATATTATTCATTGGCTCGAGCATTTCGAGAAGTTGTTTGCTATGGTAGAGTGTCCCGAAGGACATAAAGTTTCTGTTGCGGCTTACTACCTGGGTAAGAGCGCACATTCTTGGTGGTTGTCGTTGAAGCCCACCGAAGGATCATGTACTTGAGATCAGTTCAAAACTCTCATGATGGAGAGGTATTATCCGGCCCCGCTCAGAGAGGCCAAACTGTCAGAATTACTCACCCCCGACTTCTCAGCAGACGAGGATGTTCTTGCTATTGCCGAGAAATTTCAGGAACTTCTCCCTTTCGCCTCATCCATCATTCATTCAGAGGCGGATAAAATCAAGTATTTCAGCAAGAGGCTGAAACCCCGTATGAGACTACAATTGCTTAATCATAATTGCACCACGTTGGATAAATTCATTGAGAAAGCTCTTACCTATGAGCTTACTGCTAAGGAAATTGCTAAGCAGCAACCTTCGTCTGCTAGCAAGAAATCGAAGAATCGTAATCAGTCTGAGGGCGGTCAGACAACCTTCAAGAAACCTCGTGTGGGCTCTGCTTTTACTGAGTGACCTCCTGTGACGTCTAAACCCGCAGAATCTCAGTCTCGAGTGGCCAGTTCGGCCATCACCTGTTATAACTATGGGGATCTTGGTCATGTCAGCACCAAGTGTCCGAGACAGTCTGTCACGTGTCATAACTGTGGAATTGTTGGTCATAAGGCCCGTTTTTGCCGTAGGGACTCTAAACCTGCTCAGACGTCATCTCAGGCCCCTAAGCAGTCAGCCGTTCAGAATCAGGCCACTCAATCAGCGTCGTTTAAAACGACAGGAGCGACTAAAGGTGGAGCCTATAGCCAGCAGACGGGAGCGTCCGGTGCCGGGACTAGCAAGCCCTGGATTTATGAGATGAAGAAGACCGATGATCCAGAGGCCCGAATGATCTCAGGTACACTCGATATTCTATCTCAACCTGTGTGTACCCTTTTTGATACTGGTGCATCACATTCATTCATTTCCGAGTCATGTTTGAGTAGACTACGTCTGGGTAGTGCTACTAGTTGTGAGCCTTATGTCATTGGTCTACCTGATGGTAGACGAATTATCGGAAATCGTGAGATTCAGAATTGTCCGATTCAGTTTCATGGTCGTGTATGGCCAGCGGACCTAATCGTGGTAGATTTGCCGAGAGACGACGTCATCTTGGGTATTGATTGGATGGATCGTCATGATGCCATCATTAGTGTCCGTAAGCGTATGATCACTATCATTTCAGACGATGGGGTTGAATGTGTGTTTCAGGGAGGTAATCCCGGCTATTCTGGTAAGGTCATTAATTTGATGAAAGCAGTGAGATTACTCAATCAGGGGTGTGTTGGTTATTGGTGCTTTATGACCAAAACCGAGAAATCATCAGTAATGTTGACGGATATTCCGGTAGTGAAGGAATATGCCGATGTTTTTCCAGACGAGTTACCTGGTTTGCCTCCACAGAGAGATGTGGAATTCACAATTGAGTTGGAGCCCGGTACGTCCCCGATATCGAAGGCACCGTACCGGATGGCCCCGACTGAAATGCGGGAATTGAAGAATCAACTCGAGGAGTTATTCGAGAAAGGTTATATCCGACCGAGTGCGTCCCCGTGGGGAGAACCAGTGTTGTTTGTCAAGAAGAAGGATGGTTCTTTTTGCTTGTGCATCGATTATCGGGAATTGAACAGGGTGACAATCAAGAATAAGTATCCTTTACCCCGTATCGATGATCTTTTGGATCAACTTCAAGGAGCTTCAGTATTTTCCAAGATCGACTTAAGATCTGGATATCATCAGTTGCGGATTCGAGAGTCGGATATCGCGAGGACAGCGTTCCGTACGCGCTATGGTCATTATGAGTTCGTAGTTATGCCGTTCGGACTAACTAATGCACCTGCGGTATTCATGGAGTTAATGAATCGGGTTTTCATCGACTTTTTGGATCAGTTTGTTGTTGTCTTCATCGATGACATTTTGATTTATTCTTGCGACCGAGAGGAGCATGAGTTTCACCTTCATCAAGTGCTCGACGTGTTGAGACGGGAACAATTTTATGGGAAGTTTTCCAAATGTGAGTTCTGGATGTCCGAAGTGATGTTTCTCGGACACATAATTTCATCAGACGGAGTTCGTGTCGATCCTCAGAAGACGGAGGCTATTCGAGATTGGCTACCTCCGAAGAATGTTAAGGAAATCCGAAGTTTCCTCGGATTAGCGGGTTATTATCGGCGATTTGTGGAGGGATTTTCTAGAATCGCTCAACCCTTGACGAACCTTTTGCGAAAGGATAAGAAATACACGTGGTCCGACGCGTGTCAACGGAGTTTTGAGGAACTCAAGAGTCGGTTAATGTCAGCACATGTACTTTCCTTGCCGCAGGGGACGGAAGGATTTGTGGTTTATAGTGATGCATCCGGGCAGGGTCTAGGATGTGTGCTCATGCAGAATGGAAAGGTTATTGCCTATGCTTCACGACAATTGAGACCTTACGAGGTTAATTATCCGACACACGATCTGGAGCTAGCAGACGTGGTGTTCGCTTTGAAGATTTGGCGTCATTATCTTTATGGCGTTACTTGTCAGATATTCACCGATCATAAGAGTTTAAAGTATATATTTACTCAGAAGGAGTTAAATATGTGACAGAGACGGTGGTTGGAATTAATCAAAGATTATGATATTGAGATCCTTTACCACCCGGGCAAGGCGAACGTTGTCGCCGACGTCTTGAGTCGTAAGTCCGTTTAGGAGCAGATGCTTGCTCGTTTAACAGTCCAGAAGGAGCTTCAGCAGGAATTCCTTAGACCCGAGATTGAGGTCTGGCTTCAGCGAGTTCAGGGACAGCTTTGTATGTTGGAGATCTCATCGTCACTTGAGGAGGCAATCAGAGAGAATCAGGGTTCGGACCCATCATTGTTACGCCTCCGTGAAGATGTGGTTCAGGGGAAAGCCCCTGGATTTGTGGTCCACGAGGATGGACTTTTGAGGTTTAAGAATCGGTTGTGCGTACCGGAGAACGACGAGTTAAAAAACTCGATTTTGCAAGAAGCTCATGCTACCCCTTATTCTGTTCATCCGGGGTCTAGCATGATGTACAAGGACTTGAAACAAAATTACTGGTGGAGTAATATGAAACGAGAAGTCACAGAATTTGTTTCGAGATGCTTAACCTGTCAACAAGTTAAGATTGAACATCAGCGACCGGCGGGTATGCTGAAACCTCTTCCTATTCCCGAATGGAAGTGGGAAGACATTTCTATGGATTTCATCACGAGTTTGCCGACGAGTCGTTGTGGCATGAATACGATCTGGGTGATCGTGGACCGCTTAACTAAATCAGCTCATTTCCTTGAGATCAAGGATACTTGGGGTCCCGAGAGACTTGCCCAGTTATTCATCAAAGAGATAGTGAGACTGCACGGTACTCCTAAAAGTATCGTTTCCGATCGTGACGGACGGTTTGCGTCGCATTTTTGGAAATCAGTTCATCGTGCTATGGGAACCCAGCTTAATCTCAGTACCGCTTTTCATCCTCAGTCCGACGGGCAATCAGAGAGGACTATTCAGACATTAGAGGACATGTTGAGGGCATGCGTCCTCGATTGGAAGGACGATTGGGAAGCCCAACTACCATTGATCGAGTTCACGTATAATAATAGTTGGCATGCTTCGATTAAGATGGCACCTTACGAGGCCTTGTACGGTCGTCGTTGTCGATCTCCTTTGTGTTGGGATGACCTATCATAATCAATTGGCACCGAGCCCGATATGCTTATAGCCGCCCGTGAGAAGGTAACTTTGATCAGGAGTTGTTTGTTGATCGCTCAGAGTCGACAGAAATCATATGCAGATAACCGTCGTCGACCTTTAGAGTTCGAATCAGGTGACCATGTTTTGGTCAAGGTATCCCCGAGTCGTGGTATCTTCCGTTTCGGGAAGAGGGGGAAGTTGAGTCCGAGATTCATTGGACCATTTGAGATTTTGGATCGAGTAGGCGAGTTAGCTTATCGACTGGCTTTACCTCCGGCGTTGATCCGAATTCATAATGTGTTTCATGTCTCTCAGTTGCGGAAGTATGTTGCCGACCCGAGTCACATACTTCAGTTCGATGAAATCGAGATCGCCGACGATCATTCATATGAGGAACATCCTATGCGAATTTTAGAGCGGCGAATCAAACAGTTGAGCAATAAGACGATTCCTTTGGTTAAGATTCAGTGGTCTAGGCACGGAGTCGAATAGGCTACTTGGGAAACCGAGGATAGTATGCGGGAGGGTTATCCCGAGTTGTTTGACCCTTAGTTTCGGGGACGAAACTCTTTCAAGGGGGGGTGTATGTAATACCCAGTTATAATTCAGTAATTATCATTCAGTATTTATCATTCAGTAATTTCACTCATTATTGATCATTTGTCACTCATATTCAATCATCGTATTCACCGTTCAGAGTAATTGTATTGTGTATCAATCGTCGTTCATCACTAATCTAATTGGAGTTCCGCGCCGTGTTTATCATCATTGTCATTTTCATTGTGGGTTGTGCGTGAGGAGTAGCGCACGCTACGTACTCTTTCTAGCGCGCTAATTGAGTACAGGTAGCGCACGCTACCACTCAGCATTAGCGCATGCTAATGTTACCACAGGCCGCATCCGTAAGGTACTGACCGCAGTGAGTTATAAGGCAGCGCACGCTACGAGTGGTAAGTAGCGCGCTAGTGGGTTGTAGTAGCGCACGCTAATACTTGGCCGTAGCGCGCTAAGGACGGATCAGGTTGAGTCCAGTGGCTACTGGATTGCACTGGATTAATTCATAGCGCACGCTATGAGTTGTTTTTAGCGTACGCAATCGATATTATAGCGCACGCTAAATATTGGTTGTAGCGCACGCTACCGAGGTCAGATCAGAGAACAGACGGTTTCTGGATTCCAGTACTGGGCATCAAATAATTCGTTAGCCCACGCTAACCATGGGTATTAATGCACGCTAATGGTATGGCTGTAGCGCACGCTACAAAAGGTACGTAGCGCACGCTACCGTGTTCGGACAGTGGGTACTGGACTACCCAAAACACCCGTTAGCGCACGCTAATCGCTGGGGCTAGCGCGCGCTAAACTGGGATTGCTATAAATAAGACAGTTCAGCCCTTACTCCGTCCTTTATCATTTCTCTTCGTTTCTTCGGCGGTTTCGGGCGATTCCGGGCGATTTGGAGAGTGTTCTTCGAGGAGTAATCATCAATCATCATCTTCAAGCTTATCTTTTGGATTAATCATCATTTAAACATCCTCATCACATCAATTCTAAGGTATTAATCTCTTGGATCTAGAATTTCGGATTTTTGGGTTTTTCCTTTCGATTTCTTCGTGTAAGCTTGGATTATCATTGGAATATGTTAGATATGGATTATCTACCTTGAATAAATATATTCCTACGGATTTAATGGCTATTTCCGGAATTAATTCAAGAACCCTTTGGGGTTGACTTCGGTTAATTGGGGATTTTCCGATTGATGTTGTTGTAATCTTGAATTGCGGATTCCTATTGGATTATTGATATCATTGAAGTATTTTGATAGTTCGAAATACTCATTTTGGTGTTGGGTTCGATATATTCGGGATTGGATATTTTCGAAGTTGTGTGGTTGGTTACGTATTCGTTAGAATGCCCCTATGAGTTTGATTATCGTTGTATCGACCTTTGGGTTAGTCGTGTTTTGTTGCTTGATACGTGTATTGAACGGTTGTTGGTAATTATTATTATTCAAGGTTGTTCGAGCGACCGGTATCTCGATTAGGACGTTGTTCGTGGAAGGACATTGTCTTCGGTATTGTGTAAGTTGATTCTTACTCGGTTAAAAGGATATTCATTCCTTTTGATGTTGATCATTCATAATCATAACTCATTCATCATTGTATTAATCATATTGAGACTTGTAATTGTCGAATAATCATTTCATTAGCGAGGAACGGCGGTTCCAATCATTTCATTGAAACTATCAATCACTTCATTATCACTTTCATATCGGTGAGTCATTCTTGACTTTGTCAGATTATTATTATTCATTGATATTCATTATGGTCATTCTCGTTCATATGACCTTCTGGGTTCATATTGCGTGGCCGGGTGCGGATGTGTGGAATTTTTAGTCGGGCACATGATGGCCATGTATTGGGAGTGAAACATTGGACTGTGCACACGGTAACGATTACCTCCGTGAGACTAATTAGGTACAAGGACGGGTGTGTCCGGTCATCCATCTTGTACACTTGCACAGAACACTACGGGCGTACTATGATACTCCTCTTCAGCGTAATTCATAACGAAGGATATTTCATAACTTCAGATATATCATGATTGTGTAATTTCAACCCTTGAGGATTGTTGTTACGTATGGCAGTCCGTTGGGGATTTTGTTTTCGTGTCACGGCAAGGCAAAGGCACGGAAGATCATGTTGACGGCGAGAGTCAGTGATACTAGTAGGGGGCCCAAGTCATTACGTTTATTTAAGTCATGCATATATCAATACAGTAGTATTTCCGCTGCAAATTCCGTTTGAAATTTTTATTTGTTCAGGGTGGTGTATTTTATCTCCATATAAAATATACTAGTATTCGGTATTGTCCTGGTGTGTTGTACTTAAACTCCTCATCGGAGTACTTGGTAATATAATGTGGTTCGGTACTACAATTATATTATTTAATTCATCATTTTCATTTGCCTGGTGGGTCCCAGTCGGGGATTCATGGCACTGTAATATCCGCCTAGTTTGGGGTGTTACATGGACGTCGGAGTCCGATGTCCCTCTGACAGCTCTTCCCATACCGAGGCAGGAAAGTCACGTGATAATTACAGATCTCGTATGAAGATCGCATTATGATTACGAGACGGAACGATAACAATGAGCATACACGCTCTAACACAATGAATGCATTAATAATGCAATGAAATGATCGTCGACATGATGTCGGGATATGATAAGATCGCATGAAAGATCAAGTGAGGTAACATGATTATCTGATGAAATTCCTGAAATGATTACCTTGAACAAGTTAACAAGGTTGAAAATTCGATCCGTAAGATCAACAACTAAACCGTGAGATGGACTGGATGATTAATGAATTAATTGAACAATGAGATTGACTGAGTGATAATGAATTAACTGAGCGATGAGATTAACTGAGTGATGTATGAATTGACCGAGCAATGAGATTGATCGAGTGATGAATGAATTGGTGAACAATGAGATTGACCGAGTGATGAATGAATTAAGCGAACAATGAGATTAACTTAGTGATGAATGAATTGGTGAACAATGAGATTGGTGAGTGATGAATGAATTGACTGAACAATGAGATTGACTGAGTGATGAATGAATTAACTGAGCAATGAGATCGACTGAGTGATGAATGAATTGACTGAACAATGAGATTGACTGAGTGATTAATGAATTAATCTTAACAATGAGATTGACTAAGTGATGAAGGAATTGACTGAGTGTTGAATGAATTAACTGAGCAATGATATTGACTGAGTGATGAATGAATTGACTGAACAATGAGATTGACTGAGTGATTAATTAATTAATCTGAACAATGAGATTGACTAAGTGATGAAGGAATTGACTGAGTGATGAATGAATTAACTGAGCAATGATATTGACTGAGTGATGAACGAATTAACTGAGTGATGAATGATATTGACTGAGTGATGAATGAATTAACCGAGTGATGAATGAATTATCTGAGTAATGATATTGACTGAGTGATGAACGAATTAACTGAGTGATGAATGATATTGACTGAGTGATGAATGAATTAACTGAACGATGAGATTAACTGAGTGATGAATGAATTAACATGATCGACAAGATCAAAATGATGATTGAGGATTATTAACTGGTGAATGAGTTGATCCTTAGCACTTACACAGGTCACACGTGCTCCAAAATAATTAGTCATGAATCAATCATAACAATAATATCACATATATGTTTCAACAAAGCATGAATAATTAATGACATGATGAATGTATGAACATAAGGAGAATCGAGTCCTTACACAGGTCATACGAAGCTTCGAGGTCTCGCGATACTAGTCTTCACTGACGACGACTCGATGAACGAATGACTCGTGCGGCAATGCATCAATATTACGACTCACAAAACCCGATCGCCCGCATTGTCATAACTGACGGTCCCCACTACTACCGCATCGGTAGAGCCACATAACTCACATATCGGTATCTAACAACCCAAAAGCTCGATACCATCTTACGTAACACCCCAAATCCCATCAAGTTATTACGGTGCCGTGGACCCCACACCCGAGATCCACCAAAGTAACATGACTAAAATACATTAAAATTAACCAACAAGAGAGATCACAGTCCCTACCATGATATCCGACACAATATTCCGATAAGGAATTTTAACGACAATGATGGGCCTACATGGCCAAAATGAAAATATAACCACACCCACGAGCCTTGCTCGGGTAATACATAATGACAATGACTGACAAACTGGAGAACACTCCAACTGACTTACAAACATGAACAACTCTGACTAGTATCGCTCGAATGCCTCGTCGTCATCATCATGCCCCTGTGTCTCAACTCTCTCCTCGCAAGCACCTAAAACATGAAAACATGTTCCGCCCCCACGGGGTCAGTCATCCAGATAATGAACATCAAATACATGTATAACATGATATGCATCCAAGGCAGAATGAAACGGTACAATGATAATAGTAATACGAGATGCTGACAAACCAATATAAGAACCAAGCATTCATGAAACACTATGCCCACGGCATACTATTAATACCTGCTCGACAGGTTAGAACATAAGTGCCCAACGGCGAATCATAATCACAGAGTACCACAATGGATTACACAACATGAACCAAACCAGAACTGAATTAAATATGAACCACAATGCCCGAAGGATCCAATGAAATTACCAAGACAATCACAAAGGCTTGAAAACCATTCAGCCGAAGCTGTCAAATATCACAATCACATGAAGCCAAAACAGCCTGAAGCTGTATCGATTAGGGCCGAAACCACGGCACGAAGCCGTATCACAATTAGGGCCGAAGCCACGGCACGAAGTCGTATCACAATTAGGGCCACGCACGGCCGTATCACAATTGGCCGGGCCACGACGGCCGTATCACAATTAGGGCCGGCCACGCACGGCCGTATCACAATTAGGGCGGCCACGGCATGAAGCCGTATCACAATTAGGGCCGGGCCACGACGGCCGTATCACACCAGTGGCCGGCCACGCACGGCCGTATCACAATTAGGGTCGGCCACGGCACGGCCGTATCACAATTAGGGCCGGCCACGCACGGCCGCATCACAATTAGGGCCGGGCCACGCACGGCCGTATCACAATTAGGGCCGCCACGCACGGCCGCTTCACAATTAGGGCCGAAGCCACGCACGGCCGTATCACAATTAAACCATCCAATGGCCGAGACTAGCCTCCAAACATAATTAATCACAAACGGCAACGATCCCAAGATTACCGAATTCACGAGAATGATAGTGTGCTGCCTTGAGTCGGCCAACACGACAACAATGACTCACGGATGGGTACCGTCCTCGGCGGTCCCAATTCAATACCTCGATTACCTTAGAATGGTCAATCGATAACAACGACACAACGGATGGGAACTATCCCCGATAGCCCCAATTCAATACCTCGATGGCCTTAGAATGGCCAACCGATAACAATGATGCAGCGGATGATTCAATACCTCGATTGCCTTAAAACGGCTGATCGATAATAATGATACAACGAATGATTGAGCACCTCGATTGCCTTAGGACGGTTAATCGATAACAATGACACGATGAATGAGTGAATACCTCGATTGCCTTAGAACGGTCAATCGATAACAATGATACGATGAATGAGTGAATACCTCGATTGCCTTAGAATGGCCAATCGATAACAATGATACGAAGGATGCCTCGGCACCTTTAATCCGTTACCGACAACGAAGAAGAGAAATGAATACGTCAACGCCTTTAATCGGCCAAAACAACTTCAAGGACAAAACTCCAACATTAATAGCAATGATTACAACGACGTCTTAAATCGACATTAATATCAACAACAACGATCGATAATAACATTAATAACGAGTATCACAATGCCTTGAACCGGCCATTAACGAACAGTAAAAATATTTGGCATAATTTCCGAAAGGTATCGTATCGAACGATCTCTTAATATCAATGAATTCATGAAGAGACTAAGTCTCGGAATGATACAACACATTCATACACATATATGATAACATTAATCTTATTGACTAGTACAAGTATAAAACTTGCCTCAACCGAAGGCGATGAAACCCTTCCACGAACAACGAATGGCGTCCTCCGATAAACACAAGTACTCGAACAACCTTGAATGAAATACAATTCATTCAATAACACAATATCAATCGAAATCAACATAACGACCGAAAGAAACTCTTTGAGGCATTTAATCGAACACTAAATGTTCAAAGTTTCTCAAGAGCCTAAAAATCATCAATCGGGTTGAACGAATCGAAAATATGGATATACAATCCATAGAACATGATTAATAATGTTTACTAACATCAACCGATTCATCAAAATCGGACTAGAATCGAAAATCAAGAACAAATCTCAAAATCCAATCTAGGAGATTTCAAGAAATTACCTCGATCCGACGAAGAACAATGATTTGATGTTGATATAATCGATAAGGATCCTCAAAAACGCTTCAAATCGAGTGGAATCGACCAAAACTCCATTTCCGATTTTCCCGCCGCCACCGCATCAGGTGAAGAAATGTGAAGAAAATGAAGGTCGGCCATCGCCTATATATGGCCGATGATTACGGCCAGAATCGGCAGTGGCCTTACGACCGTAATCGCATTCGTCAAAACCCGCCTGGCCACCGATCGCTACGGCCGTATCCGATGAGCCTTACGGCCGTAACTCGGCACTTACGGCCGCATTCTACAGTCCCACGGCCAGAATCGCATTCGTCAGAAGTCGCCTGCACTCAGACGGCCAGAATTTCTCGGACCTTACGGCCAGAATCGGCATTCGTCGTGCCATGCTCGCCGATCACTTACGGCCAGAATCGCACCTTACGGCCAGAATCGGCCAAAGCAAAGGCCTAAATCAGCGTGCGGCGTGGCTCTACTGCGTGGCCACTCCGACGGCCCGGACGACGCCGAAACCCGAACCTGAATTTGAATCGAAGATACGGTCACGAAGTACTCGCAAAGACGAATCCAAGCGCTAAGAGAACACACGATTACGACCACCCGAAGACTCGAAATTCGAGAACGGAAAGTAATTACCCCAAACTTTGGGAAATTACGAAAATGGCCCAAAACGTCCGAAATGCACGATACACGATCGAAACACCAAGCAAAAGCTCACAACATGAATAATAACATTAAATGAACTTACGCGAAACTCGAAACGACAGTTCCGGACGAGATTCGCAAGAATCGAACTCAAGTGCGGAAAAACCGCTTAAGAACACGGATCTCAACAAAACGATACCGAAACGAACTCGGATGACAAAAAGTGCAGAATTAATCATTCTCAGAATGACGATACGGTCATGAGCGAGTCGTCAAAACGGACTTCCGTCAAAAAAATAAAATTACCGAAAAATCGAAATTACGGGTATTATAGCATTTATGGAAGTTGCAGATGAAACAGGGTTATGGCGGCTCGACGGCCAATTTGGAGGAGATAACCGGTGTTGCTTGGTGAAGATGATGTCAGGCGGTCGACGACATTGTTGGGTGAAGAAGACGATGGGCTAGGGTTTTAGGAAATCCGACTTTTTTTTACTTAAGAATATCAAAGAGTGGAAAATTTTCGAAAATGCAAAATGTTGTTCAATAAAGATGGGATATAATGAAAAGTAATTGATAAAATTTGTAGAAGACTTACATGTCTCGTAAGCAAAGAAATCATAAACAACCAATTTGGGAAAGTAGAAGAAATACATTAGAGAAACTAAAAGTGATTTGAAAGTACCTAATCCCTAATTAAAATAAAGCAATCTGAAACATACGGTGACAGGAAAGAAGAAAAGCTACTATCATTTTCTCACACCCCATAACAGAACTTTCAGGCCGATGCAAAGAGAAAATCACATGCAAATCGTCCGATGACCTCTTCTCCCACAAAACTCACCACCAATAATCCTACTACATTTCCAACCCTCCTCCACCACCACCACCGCCATGCAGATTCCAATCCTCTTCTCCAGCCGTCATCCCCAGTTCCGCCGCCGCCCATACAAGCCCACGCCGACGAATCCCTAGAAAAAGATATCCTCCTCCACGCCGTGGAAATCGACCAGTCCGAATCCTCCCCCGGCGTATCCGTGCCGCCATTTTCATGGCGAAAACTCTGGAAATTTACTGGCCCGGGATTTCTGATGAGCGTGGCGTTTCTCGATCCGGGAAATTTGGAGGGAGATCTCCAGGCCGGCGCAATCGCGGGCTATTCTCTGTTATGGCTTCTGATGTGGGCAACAATCATGGGCCTTTTGATCCAGTTGTTGTCGTTGAGGCTGGGTGTTGTTACGGGCCGGCATTTGGCGGAGATTTGTAGAGAGGAGTATCCTCATTGGGCGGCGGTGATGTTGTGGTTCATGGCTGAGCTGGCGCTGATTGCGGCAGATATTCAGGAGGTGATTGGCAGCGCGATTGCTGTCAGGATATTGAGCAACGGCGTCGTCCCTCTTTGGGCTGGTTCGCTTATCACTGGTTTTGATTGGTTAGTGTTTTTTTTTTTGTTTTTTTTCAAGTGATTGTAGCGTCCTCCATATATGCACCTTTTTACGCGTCTTTCTTCTACATCTACTGATTACAGCTTCGGTTTTCCATATTGTTACACTGACTTCAGTGTGTCAATACCATGGACGATGGATTCTTCAACTGATTTTCAATGTTAATAATTCATAGAAAATTCAACTATTCAGAGAGAAAATAGTTTCAAGTTAATCTATCATATCGCTTAATTAGATAAAGTTTTGGTACTTCTCTTTTAGTATTTTTCATCTTGATTTCTCTCACCAAACACTGTTGCATACACAAATATGTAATCGAAGTACACATGTCATATTTTCTATCTTGTTTAGCTGTCTCCAGGCTCTACTATAAGTCATGACATCAATAATTTCACCCTTTTGTAATGTTAATGCTATATATGATGCTTTTATCAACAGTTTCATGTTCTTATTTCTCGAGAACTACGGAATCAGAAAGCTCGAAGCCTTTTTCGCTGTTCTCATTACAAGTATGGCGTTCTCATTCGCCTGGATGTTTTTCGACACAAAACCTAGCGGGAGAGAACTTGTGAAAGGTAGTATATGCCTTTGTTTTTTCTTACTTTCAGACTTCTTATTTTCTTCTACCGCTCTCCTTTGATTCATCAAACATAACAGTAGAAAGTCTAAATGAGTTGCAGGAATATTAGTACCTAAGCTTTGTCCAGAAACAATTCCAAAGGCTGTCGGAGTTATCGGTTGCGTCATAACTCCTTATAATGTCTTCCTATATTCAGCTTTAGTCCAGTCGAGAAAAATCGACCTCAAAAAGAAAGGGAGAGTTCAAGAAGCTCTCAATTACTACACGATCGAGTCCTCGTTGGCCGTTTCCATTTCCTTCCTAATCAATTTGTTTGTCACGACTGTGTTCGCGGAAGGATTCTACGGGACCCCACATGCCAATAGTTTAGGCCTGGTAAACGCCGGTGAATTTCTTGAGCAGAGATATGGTGGTGGTTTGCTTCCGATTCTTTACATTTGGGCTTTTGGGCTTCTCGCGGCTGGGCAGAGTAGTACCATCACAGGTACTTATGCGGGCCAGTTTATTATGGGTGGTTTCCTTAACCTTGAGATAAAAAAATGGCTGAGGTCCTTAATTACGAGAAGTTGTGCCATATTACCGACAGTTGTTGTGGCTATTGCTTTCAATAGATCTGAAGAGTTGCTTGATGTTCTCAATGAGTGGCTTAATGTGCTTCAAGCGATGCAGATTCCTTTTGCAGTTATCCCTCTCCTCCATTTAGTGTCGAGCGACCATATTATGGGCGGCTTTGTCATTGGAACTGCTGTAGAGGTATGTTTTTGTGTACCTTTTTGACCATTATTGTGTTTAGCCACGGACGGTGATTTTGTTATACTTTTATACTTATGGCTACAGTATTTACGTTCTTGATATAAACACACCAAAAAAAGAAGAAAGAAACTAGTGGATTTTACATACATAGTTAAAAAAAAACTTAATGCTCTCTGAAAATGAAAGCATTGTACTACTTAAGGAGATCATACAATTGTGGTGAAAAAAAAAAAGTGATTTTACTTGTTATAACACAATGCATAATTGTGTGTTGTGCAGAGGATATCCTGGGGTGTGGCTGCATTGGTAATACTGGTGAATGGATATGTTTTGGTCGACTTTTTCATTTCAGAAGTTCATGGATTGCTGTTGGGAATGGTTGTCTGCCTTGTTGCACTGTCATATGTATCACTTCTTTTCTATCTCATATTACGTGGCAACTGCCATTTCTCCTGTTTTGGCAGATCGCGGACTGATGGATTTGCTTATATTAGAACAACTTGAAATATCTTCAACGTGTATATATATATATATATATATATACAACATCATTATTATTTTTTATTTTTTCTGTAAAAAATCTTTACTGCATATCCTCTATTACCGTATTGCATATGTCGGTACAATGCAATAATCAGATATCACCAATTGGATTTCTGCTAAACATATGACCCGACGGATGAAGGCCTTAAAGTGATAAGAGCAATAGCAACCCGATTCACGGAGAAATTGATTTTCGACACCTTGCAGGGTAAGTTTTTTCTTGATCATCAAAATTAAGCAAGTTGTGTAGTTCTTTGCCTAGGTTGTTATACTCTGTGCTATAAACAATTAATTGGGGAAAGGGTATAAATATATTTCAGTGGCGCACACACAATGTAAGTGGTGTAGTAATTATATCATACTCGCTCCTCCGTCACAGTTCACACTTGAATAGGTACCTTCAAGATATGATTGTCCAAATACAAGAGACTTATTTCTACTTTTTTTTTTTTTTTTAAATCTCATGTCTTTATTTATGTGATTGTGTACGATCCAAAATGTATTCTCCACTAATAAGTATCTTTCAATCAATAAAAAGTTATATGTTTATCAATGAGACTCTTGAAATGGAACGTGGGGAGTAATAAAAGAGATTGAATCAGTTTTTTTGCCTTTATTCCTCAAACTGTGGGTGACGCTCACACATGCATAACTCGGGGCGCATTAATGGTGCAGAATTTAAACACATGATATTAGAGACCAGCGGAAAATTTGGTCTGATCTCTAAAAGTGTCATAATAAATCGACATGATAAATCGTAAATAAAGAAACTTGTTCAAACAAGATCGCCTTTTCTTTTCCTCGAAAACTAAGACCCTGTTTACTTCACCAATTTTTTAGAAAATTTTTTTAAGAAAACAGAAAAAAAATAAAAACAAGTTCAAATTAGATATTTTCTTAAAAGAAAACTAGAAAACTGAAAAACACGGTTTTTTAAATTATAACTGGACTTCAGAAAATTATAGAAAACAGTTCTGACTTGTTTTCTAGAGTTAGAAAATTACAAAACACGGTAGAGTTGTGCTACAAACAAGCTAGACACTTCGAACAATCGAACCTCAACAAATATACATATTTTAATATTTTTTTTTAAAATCTATGAGTCATACTTGTAGTTATGAATATGTTACATAATTAGTTTTTTTAAATGATAAAAAAATCTAACAAACAAAATGAAAAATCAAATAGTATAAATATTATTTATTTGTTAATTATCATTTTACTGTGTTCATGTGACAGTGGTCTCCATTATTTTAAATTAAATAAAAAATAAAAATCTTGTTCTTATATTTTATAATCTAACTTTATGAACTAGTGATCACTTAAAAATAATAAGAGGATTAAATAATGTATAAACATGATTATAGAATATTAAAATATAATGTATAGTAATTATCTATATGTTAATGTAAAAAGTATGTATATAATTTTTTGAGAGGATACTACAGAATTATTTTCTGAGAGTCAAGAACAACAAAGAGAGAACACTAATCAGTGGCGAACAACTATATCTACTGAATTGTGGAGAGATATATGAATATATTGATTAGTCAGATTCATTTTTTAGATGAAAAATACCATCTTTTGAGTGTGTGTATATATATATATATTTACAGTATTGAGTAGATTTATAGAGGTATATTAAAATGTAATGTATAATAATTAGTTATATGTTAATGTAAAAAGTATGTATATAATTTATGAAACTAAAAAGGTAGAAAACTGATAAATTCTATTTGCATATTTGGAACATATTTTCCTAGTTTTCAACAGTTTTCTTAGAAATTAAAAACTCAGAAAATTTTAGAAATTTTGGAGAAGAAAAGTGGAAAAAATTTCGATAAGTAAACAGCCCCTAAAAGGTTGGACTTCCTCACTTTTTTCATATTATATATCACCTACAAATGTTTTTACAACTAGTTAAAATATCATATAAATGTATTAACTGTTTCAGGAGAAATTAAAAGACACAACATCAATTGTATTGATAACAATGAATAGAGGGGCCTTTATATAGGCATTACAATGAGAGTCCTTCCATACATAGAATTCCAAGATAAGGTAAGATATCTACTAGGATCCTACTACCTCTAGAAGGGTCTAGAACCTTCCATCTCTGTATCACCCTACAACCAGTATTAGGTAAGACACCATTAAGGGAAGGATATCCCAGAACACTCCCCCTGTGTCGATAACTAATACTATCATGGTGCATAAGATGTTGCCTCGGTAAAAAACTTTTCCAAGTCAAACAAAACCCCGTGGGAAAAAACAAATACTTGGTGAGGAAAAAGAGCACAACGCACCAACTACAAGTGTCAGAATCATGTGAAGTATACTCCCCCTGAAGTATACATGACAGCTCATCCCGACAAGCTATCATTAGTTGAGCTCGGATAATCGACACATGCTGATGCTTCTCACATGTTTCTCAAATGTAGATTTTGGCAGAGACTTAGTGAACAAGTCTGCGATGTTCTCATCGGAACTCACTTGTTTCACTTCGATATTCAGCATTTTCTGCTATTGCTGATTATAAAAGAACTTCGGCGTGATATGCTTGGTATTGTCGCCCTTAATGAAACCTAACTTCATCTGCTCAATGCATGCCACATTGTCCTCAAAGATAAAAGTAGGGGTTGCTGTAGTGGGATCTAATCAACAAGTTCCTCGTATATGGTCTATGATTGACCGGAGCCAAATGCACTTCCTTACGGATCCGTGCAATGCAATTATCTCTGCATGGTTCGAGGAAGTCGCAACCAGGGTCTACTTGGTAGATCGCCAAGATATCGTCGTATTCCCAATGGTGAACACATAATCAGTTTGGGAACGTCTTTTATGCGGGTCAGAAAGATAACCGGCATCAGCAAATCCAACTAACGTATTGTTAGGATTCTCTGCATAGGGGGTAAGCTTGCTCGCTTTAGCACTTCTGGTAGTCAAGCTGCCATGCTTAGCTGCAATATCAGAGGAAGATCGACGATTGGTTTGCATCGTCTTAACCTCAACAATTCCTTTAGGAATATCGCTCTCTCTTGCATAGGGAAAGAACAATCCAAGATCACTGGAGCCTTTCAAGTTTCGAAAGATGTGTTTTACTCCATTCCAATGCCTTATCGTGGGAGCGAAGCTAAATCTCGCTAATAGATTCATAGAGAATGCGATGTCTGGATGAATACATTGAGCCAGATATAACAACGCACCGATTGCGCTAAGGTACGGTGTTTTTGCTCCAATGACCTCCTCATCCTCCTCTTTAGGACGAAACGGATCCTTGTTCATTTCCAGACTTCGACCAACCATGGGGGTAGCAAGAGGATGCGCCTTGTCTATACTAAATCGCCTGAGCATTTTCTGGACATAGGCAGATTGATGAATGAGTATACCATCATCTCGATGTTCTAGCTCTAATCCCAAGCAGAATCGAGTCCTCCCCAGGTCTTTCATCTCGAATTCGGATTTAAGGTAGCGGGCCGTCTCATTGACCTCATCTATGGTACTGATAACATTCATGTCATCTACATAGATGGCTACAATCACGAATCCTGTGTTTGTTTTTTTCACAAAAATGCATGGATAGATACTGTTCTCGTATCCCTTACCAACCAAGTATTCACGTAGGCGGTTGTACCACATCCTTTCAGATTATTTCAACCCATACAGTGAACGATGCAGTTTCACAGCGTAAGCGCTCCGTGGTTTAGAGCTACTTGATTTGGGCAACAAAATCCCTTCAGGGACTTTCATATAAATATACGTATCTGGATCCCCATAAAGATATGCTGTAACCACATCCATAAGCTGCATATTCAGTTTTTCGGACACTACCAAACTGACTAAGTAGCGGAAAGTGATGATGTCCATAACGGGAGAATATGTCTCCTCGTAGCCGATGCCGGGGCGCTGCGAGAAGCCTTGGGCAACTAGTCTCGCTTTGTAACGCATGACCTCATCATTATCATTGCGTTTACGAACAAAGACCCACTTATGTCCAACTGGTTTAACTCCCAAAGGTACTGGATCGATACGGCCAAATACCTCATGTTTAGCCATTGATCTAGTTAAGCATGCATTGTATCTTTCCATTTTGGCCAATCGGATCGTCGTTGACATTCAGCAATCGAGCGCGGATCATCATCGTCGTCTTCAATAATTTTTTGAGCGACGGAGTAGGCAAAAGCATCATCGACTAGCGTGGACGACCTGTCCAATAGTACATATTCACTCGTACATTGCATTGAGATTTCTTTATTCTCTGACATCAACAAAGTTTCCGATGCGTCTGTCGATTGTTCCATTGTTGATTCGAGGACATATCCATAGTCAGAGATAATCTCGTGTGACGGAGTCACTGTGTCGATAATGAGAGGATTTTGTGCCTCCGTTCCTCTTCTTTTTCGAGTTCGGTATCCTTTCTACCCACTGGCCTCTCCCTCTTTCGAGCACGGAAAAAGGCAGCCGAAGCATCCGTCCCACCACTAAGGTCGATGCCGGGGCATCATTCCTTTGGGCGGCTGAACCTTGCCCTATAACTGGGACTTCTAACCTTGCAGGAACATTCGCAGTGGAAATGGTATATCTTGTCACTTTCACAGTATCAATAAAGCTGTCGGGCATCGAATCCGCAACTTTCTCAAGACTGAGAATACGTTGCACTTCTATCTCGGATTGAGCCGTGCGGGGATCTTGATGAGGCAAGGAGGGAGCACACCAGACAATTTCCTGGCGTTCAACTGGAATCGTTCGATTCCTCTCTCCCCTTAACGACGGGAAGTTTGTCTCATCAAAGTGCTAGTCTGCAAATCTTACAGTAAATAGATCTCCTGTCAAAGGTTTTAAATAGCGGATAATTTTAGGCGATTCATAGCCAACGTATATACCTAATCGTCTTTGCGGACCCATTTTAGTACGCTGTGGAGACGTAATTGACACATTGACTGCACAACCAAAAATGCGTAGGTGTGAAATATCAGGCTCATATCCAGTTACCAACTGGTACGCACTAAACAGTTGATTGGCAGTGGGTCGAAAGCGAATAAGTATAGCCGCATGCAAAATTGCATAACCCCAGGCAGAAATCAACAAGTTGGTGCGCAATACCAATGCTCGGGCGATAAGCTGTAACCGCTTAATCATAGCCTCAGCAAGGCTATTCTTCGAATGAATATGGGGGACGGGATGTTCAACTTCAATCCCAATCGACATGCAATAGTCGTCAAATTATTTTGACGTAAACTCACCAGCGGTGTCCAATCTTAATGACGAGATTGAAAAGTCAGGGTGGTTAGCCCGTAACTTGATGATTTGTGCTAGGAGTTTAGCAAATGCAACATTTCTTGTGGATAGTAGAGCGACGTGTGACCATCGCGTCGATGCATTAACCAGAACCATAAAGTATCTGAATGGTGCGCACTCTGGTTGAATAGGTCCACAAATGTCCCTTTGAATTATTTGTAAGAAGCGAATGTCTTGTGTTGAGTCTTTAGCAAAGGACGGAGAAGGTATCAACTTTGCTAGTGAACAGGCTTTGCAAAACGATTTATGGGTATTGGAAATTGCCACGGAAGCCTCGACATTTACGAAAGATGCACCGTCAACCTTATCAGGGCGTGCTATCTTTAATCTCGGTGATACGGTATCAGACTCACTCACATCAATGTCGATATCGAGTGGTGCTTCCAATCGTTTTCTGGACTTGAAAAACGGATGATCATGTGAGTTTTTCAAAATGCGAATCATCATGTCACGTCCAGGGTGACCGAGTCGGTCATGCCATAGTTGGTATGCTTCGGAATCACAAAGTTCGTGACTCACAGCGTAGGATTCAATAACCCTTATTGTAGTGTGGTATAAACCACTACTTAGACTCATAAGTTTCTCGAGAACGCGGCGTCTTCCGCATTCTGCCAGAGTAACACACAAAACTCTGTCCCATTCTCACAGTGTGTATCAAGGTGATAACCGTTGGCATGGATGTCCCTAAAACTTAGCAAGGTTCGGTTTGCTCTTGGGGCATAGAGAGCATTTGTGACATTAATATGCATACCATTAGGTAGCAAGAAATGAGGAGGTCCCCTCCCTTGAATTACTTGGGAGGAACCAATTATTATTGTCACTGAGGATATATATGGCACAATATCCTTAAATAATTGCATATTCTGAAGAATAGTGTGGGTTGTTCCACTATCAGCAAGACACTCAATTTCTCCACGAGACATCTACAAGAAGACATGAAACTCGATTAGTCTTGTGATGAAAGACATAGCGAAAACTCATTAACTTCCAGTTTGGAAGGCTATGGACGAACGGTTAGTTGTTCTGGAAACTAGACTTCCGTATCTTTCTATCCATAGGTCGTGCTCTTTCTGGATCATTGAACTCGGATCTCAATGCTCGTTTCAAGTTGCTATTTTGGTATTTCCCTATTGTTGAGTGATAGAGCAAGGTTGAAATCTTTTTCAAAGGCATTATTGTTGATACAATACTATGGAAATATGGCCATAAGAGCGTTTAAACATTTCAAAACACATCGGTGTGTTCGATTTATATCTCGACTAATAATTCTTTCGGTAACTCCAACTTGGTAGACTTGCAGAGAATGTAGGAATGTCGGTACAGCAAAGGCTGTTTAAAAACCACTGATTTCGTTTGAACTTTCAAAGCATAAACAAATACCAAGGAGGATGCGCGTAGTCTTGATCAAAAGTTGTGATAAAATCCACCAATGTATCAAATTAACCAAGCAATTCATTACTGAGCAATTGTTTTGTGATAAACCAAACATGCTTTCGAAGGGAAAAATAAAATTCATTTTTGCACAATCACAGCAATTAAAAGAATTTTATTCATTATGGTCAACTTTATTACATTCATAGAAAATCCCAAAGTAGTTCTCAAGAAAACTAGAAATAAGACAAAACATAACCAAAGTGTAAAAACTAGTCAAACTACAATGATCTAGTCAAAGTCAGCAACATCCAAATGTTGGTCTTTGTCCGCAATGGTGAGAGGAGGGATCTCAATATGGTTCACCTCCGTATTCTCATTATATTCCTCCATTTAATTTGACTCTTGAGTCAAGTAGTGTTTATAGTGCTTGTAGTAAGCTTGGATGTTCTTTGGCGCCTTACAATTATGGTAAGTATGCTTCTTTGAGCCGCAAGTATAGCAATTCTGGCCTTCCTTTGGAGTGGTTCCAATCCCGGCGGCAGGAGGTGGTCCATGTGGTTGGGCTCCACTAGGACCCGTGGCCGAGCCACCTTGCCTTTTCTATTTTCTCATGGTGCCTTCCTGTGGGTAGCCTGATTCACTTCCGGAATCGGCTTCGTATCAGCTGGGCGCGCATTACTGTTGAGAATAATCTCATGGTGCCTTTTTTTTTTTCGCGAGGTGGGAGATAAGGTCACTAAAATTTTTAATTCTCCCTTTCTCATAGGCAACGCGCAGCTGATGAGCAATCACACTTGCTCCCACGGGAAACGTGTTAAAAGTCTTCTCGATCACGTCTTGATCAGACTTCTTGACACCACAAAAACCAAGATCAGCGCGAAGATCGAGGATGGCTTAGTTATAGGCCTCCACATTCGCATAATCCAAAAACCGAATCTGCTCCCACTGAAGTTGCAATTCGGGGAAGTGATGATCATGCACATTATTAAATCGTTGTTCGAGTGTATCCCATAGTTCTTTGGGGGTTTGAAAATTCATGTAACACTTTTTCAACAACGGATGTATATGTCTACGCAAGTACATCAGTGCATTAGCCTTGATTTCCTCGCTCGGTTCTTGAGCGGTAGGATCGTTAGAGGGAAAGATGGTGGTGGTAAATCTCTTACCGACGAATGCCAAGCGAACGTCTGAGACCCACCTATGGTACTCCTTACCAGCATGGCCAAGGATGTCGAACTCCGGATGAACATTGGAGCTTTGTGCCATCTACAAGATATAAACAAGAGGAAGTTAGTCTTGGATTTTCAGTGACAATGTAAGCGGTCACATTCGATGCTTTTAAAAGCGTGTAACATAACCGTTACTCGATGTACTTCCCTTAATTGTTGTTTAGTAAAGTCGACAAAAAAACGGCGATATCAAATCGCACCCAGATACGTGGTGTATGCAACAACCACAAGTATCGACTTTCAACAATTCCGTGACTCCCCCAGGACTGTCACACAGTTTTCTTCGAGACGCAGAGATACCGACTTCTCTCGCGGTCTAATCCACCGCAAAGTAGCGTGGGAGATAAAGAACCCAATAACCCATGTCCCCAAAAGAGAGAATTGAATAGGGACAAGTTCAGATAATTACCTCGATTATAAAATGAGGCACGTGATATGGATGAATTTGTGGTGTGCTTCGATCTACCGATGCGACGACGTGAAACCGGGGTGCGATTTTGGCGGTTTCCGAAAATAAATTAAGTTGATGTTCGGGTTTTTAGTCCGAGATTCTGAACCGGGTCGGACTTAGCTGGGCTGGCGGTGGTCAGCGGCGGTGGTCAGCGGTGGCGGTCCGACGGTGTTGGCTGGACTTGATCGGCGGTGGTGGTCGGCGGCGATGGTCATGCGGTGGTCGGCTGGACTGGATCGACGGCGTTGGTCAGCGGTGATGGTATAGCGGTGATGGTCCTGGCAGCCGGGCAGCGCGATGGTCCTGAAGGCCGGGCGCGATGGTCGGGCAAAGGCGGCGGCGTGGCGCAGATCGCCGAATTTTTTCTTTTTTTTTTCTTTGAGCTACGTGCTGATAACGTGTTTCAGGAGAAAGTAAAAGACAGCAAATCAATTGTATTGATAACAGAATAGAGGGGCCTTTATATAGGCATTACAATGAGAGTCCTTCCATACATAGGATTCCAAGATAAGGTAAGACATCTACTAGGATCCTACTACCTCTAGAAGTGTCTAGAACCTTCCATCTCTGTATTCCCTTACAACCAGTATTAGGTAAGACACCAATAAGGAAAGAATATCCCGGAACATTAACAACACCCCCGCTCCCCCCTGTAAATTTTCATATATATATATATATATATATGAAATAGATCATATAAAAACTTAACTTGTGAAATCTATAAACTTTTGTAGACCATTGATATTAGTGATCTAATAGCTGTAGATGAGTAGAATTATATGCATTTATGTATTTTTTAATTGCATTATTTGTTGCATATACTAGCGACCAGCTTGATGCAACAAATAATAACAAATATACAATGAAATTACTTAATAATGCAATTGGTTCTAGATTTCACCATTAAGAGTGTTTTCACCATAGTCAATCCCTATATACACACACACTAACAAAATAGTCTTAAAAAGATAACCCAACGTTTCCCGCCAAATTTAGCAAGTAATTCTAGGAAAAAAGGATTATTAAAATTAGAATAGTTAAATAATAATTTTCCGGAACCTACGTGTGAATTGTATTAATTAGGCTCTGTTGTTTCTTGCTTAATTTCAGCACTCAACTTAACAAAGATCATTTCAGTTTAAGTACATATATTTTTTATTATTGTTATTAAATTCTTATTAATATTGTTGTTGTAGTATATATACATGTATATTGTTATCTAATTTTAACTATTATTTTCGTTACTCGTAATACATTATTTTTTTTTTTTTTTTTTTAATCATACCGCCTACTTTACAATAAAAAGAGTGTCGTACAAAATATATGTCTTTATATGAATTTGTTGGATCATTAAGTTTTTTCGTGCAAATACTCCAAACTCCTCGGCGCCTACGAATGATGCTAAAGCCAACCAATTTCTTTTTTATTTTTGGTTTTCGCTTAATACTAAAAGCTAATAACTTTATCCTTTCAACTACGTTTTTTTTTATCAATATTCTGAATTAATCTTCTTTTAATGATCTTCGATTCAACATCCATTATGTATATATATGTAAAATATTTATTTTAAGTATAAACTATTTTTTTAGAATTATTATAATTTATCTTGATTTTAAATTGTTTGTATATAAAATAAAAAAATTGTATTTTTTTGAAGGATAAAGACTATATTTTTTTTTTACAAAATTAATTTTTCACTTCAGACATGCCTTTTTATAACAATTTTGGATTATTGGAACATTTTCTTTCAAAATTATTTGATAAATGAACTATAAATATATGAGATTTACAAGTTACAGTAGTAAGCTTAGCGATATTATTAATTAAAATGGTTTGTTGATTGATTTTCTTTTTTTTTTTTTTGTGAAAAGAAACATTGTGTTGACAATAAATATATTCTGTTGATTATGTTTTTAGTTAGGTACATCACAATAATATGGTTTACCACCCCAATGATTCATGAACTAATATTATTACGGGATCTCATGGTAATATTACTAAATTTCAAATATATGACTTTAGAACAAATAGTGATCAAAAATACCTGACATTCTTTCACCGCTATACTAATATACTATTATATATAATACAAATATATAATGATAACATAGATTGGTGTCGTATTTATATATTTTATATTGAACTTTATGTTGGAAATGGTTTAGTAATTAATCATTTATTAAGAATAAATATTGTTAATTAAATAATTATTATTTAATTAAAATATTTATTGAATGTTAATCTACGTCATGAGTAGATGAACATGGTATATTTAATATTTCTAAACCAATTTCCGGTGAGAGATATTATATGTTAAAGTTGGATGTTGGAGTAGGAACTAACATGATGTTAGTTATCCCACCTTGATTGTGGATGGATGTTTTGACTTGTATTTAAAGTCTTTGCCTTTATGGGCTTAATAACAAGTGTGTTGGTGTGTATGGGTGTCCTCGCGCACACACACACACCTGCGCGCCGCCGACCGACCGACCGACCGTCCGGGCACGGGCACGGGCACGGGCACGGGCTCGGGCTCGGGCTTATTTTTTTGGACCAAATCCGTAAGTCCACTAGCCTTTTGGCATGGACAAGACTCTTGAGTTGGCTTGACTCTTGAGTTGGCAAGACTCTTCATCCGACCAGCCCTTTGGGCGTCTGAAACCGCCAGCCTTCATGGCAGTAGTAAATGGCGACGAGTCCCTTCACCTGATCAAGGAGTGCTATATATACATAAGCATTCTGGTCATTGCAGAACACACGAAAATCAGTGCATATTTAGCATATCATATACAGCCTTTGCTCGATCCGATTCGCAGTGCTCTGGTCGCTTATGCTACTACCGAGACATTCAGATCGTTTTAACTTTTGGGGACGAGCCGCTTCACCGTGAGCACTACCGGGGCGTATTCTCGTCTTGCGGGCAGAAGCACTAGCTTCAGACGATCTTCTGTAGATTACTTAAACTTCTTCGTTAGTTTCAAGTGTAATATTTTATTTCTGTTCTTGCTATACTTAAGTTCAGAATTTTAATTGTAATACACGTGCAAGTACCGAATTATTCCAACAATCGCAAGACGAGAATATTCGACCATACTTGTTCGTGTAATACGAAAACTTTTGCTGGAGAAAAATGTCGTTCAATGCAAGCACCGACGCATCCACTAATCAATCCACCGGTCCTGGAACTATTGGATCTTCAAGCTCTTCAATGGCTCTCATTCACAATGCTGCTCGGCTAATGTCTATCGCCGAGAAACCTCCTGTTTTCTCGGGCTCCGACTTCAAACGTTGGTCTCAAAAGATGCTGTTTTACATTACCACAATGGGGCCTGCGAGCTTCCTTCGTGAAGAAAAGCCTCCTGTCCCTGCTGAGAACGAGGCGAATGTTCAAGTGCGTACCGGTTATGATACCTGGGTTCATTCCGACTATCTGTGTCGGAATATGTTGCTGAACGGGCTTGATGATGGCCTGTTCAATGTGTTCAACATCAAGGAGACTGCCAAAGAAATTTGGGATGCTCTTGAGTTGAAATACCATGTTAATCCTGCTAGCACGAAGAAGTTTGTTGTGACGAGGCTCTCCGAATTCCAAATGGTGGATTCTCGTCCAATGATGCCCCAAGTACAAGAGTTCCAAACTCTTATACATGATGTTCATTCTGAGGGGATGCCTCTACCCGAGGCGTATACTGTGGCGCTCTTGGTCGACAAGTTGCCGCCTAGTTGGAAGGAGTTCAAGGGATACCTTAAGCATAAGCGAAAGGAAATGACTCTAGAAATTTTGGTTGCTAAGCTCCAAACTGAAGCTCAAGTCCGTGATCAAGACTTGAGAACCAAAGCTCCTATGGATGCTAAGGCTAATCTGACTGAAGGTAGGGGCGGACCTTCCAAAAAACGTCCACTTCCTACCAAAGGCAAGGGAAAGAATGTGGCACCTCCGACGAAGTTTACCGGAACGTGCTACAACTGTGAGAAGCCCGGCCATATGGCGAAAAACTACCGAAAGCCGAAGAAGAACAAGGGAAAAGGCAAAGTCAACCATGTCGAGAAGGACTTTGACTCTTGGGACAAAGATGATCTTGTTGCCATGATCACTGGGGTAAATCATGTCTCGGAACCTAACCCAATTACTTGGTTTCTTGATACAGGTGCGACTGTTCACATTGGTGTGAACCGAGACTTGTTTTTCACTTACAAGGAGATTCAAGACCGCTTCATCACAGAGGCAAGTGATCGTACCTCTCCAGTTCTTGGAATTGGAACTGTTGTGCTTCAATTCACCTCCGGTGTGGAGATAACTCTGAAGGATGTGCTGCATGCTCCGGCAATCCGCAAGAATTTGGTGTCTGGTGTCAAATTAGTTAGAGCTAAATTTGATGTAGACCTTCGTAGCGATTTTATGATAATACGCAAGTTTGGTAAGACTCTCGGGAAAGGTCATATTGTCGAGGACATGTTCAAACTTAGCGTTCGTACTTGTAAGCCTCCAAAGGCAGTTGCTAATAATAATGCTACTACTTCTGCTTATTTGCTTGAGTGCTCAAATTTATGGCATTGTAGATTAGGTCATGTGAATCTAAATGCTATAAAAAGATTAGTAAACTTAGATTTACTAAAATTAAATGAAATCAAAAATCAAAACAAATGCGAGATTTGTGTTGAGGCAAAAATGACGAAACTGCCGTTTCATTCGGTAAAACGGGACACAAAACCCCTTGAATTAATTCACACAGACATGTGTGATTTAAAATTTGTGCAAACTAGAGGTGGTAAGAAGTACTTTATCACTTTCATCGATGATTGCACAAGATATTGTTATCTTTATCTTTTGAGAAGTAAAGATGAGGCTATTGAAGCCTTTAAGAACTTCAAGAATGAAGCCGAGAATCAATTAGGCTGTCGTATTAAGATGGTTCGAAGTGATAGAGGAGGTGAATATGTACCTCCATTTGTGGAATTATGCAACGAAAGTGGTATAATTCATCAAACCACGGCTCCATATGCTCCACAATCTAATGGCGTTGCCGAACGTAAGAATCGAACACTTAAAGATATGATGAATGCGTTATTAATTAGTTCAGGGTTGCCCCAGAACATGTGGGGGGAAGCTGTCTTGACAGCCAACTACATATTGAACAAAATTCCACGCAAAGGTAAGGATGTTACTCCTTATGAGTTGTGGAAAGGAAGAAAACCATCATACAAATATCTCAAAGTGTGGGGGTGTTTGGCGAAAGTTGAGGTGCCTCTACCTAAACAAGTTAAAATTGGTCCTAAGACGATCGATTGTATCTTTATTGGTTATGCACTTAACAGCAGCGCCTACAGATTTGTTGTACACAAATCCGAGATACCCGACATTCATGTAAATACAACGATTGAATCAAGGAATGCTGTATTCTTTGAAAATATCTATCCTTATAAGAATAAGGTTGATCCTAACTCTAGCAAAGGAGTTGATGATCAAGCTACAAGTTCTAAACTTGTAGATGAGCCTATGTGTTATGAAACTATAGATGAAGCCTCTAGCCCGAATCCGGTGTTATCTGAACGACTGAACAGAAAGCGACCTAGGTCTACGCCAGTCAACGTAGAACCTAGACGAGGTACTAGAATACGGAAAGTAAAGATATACGGACCCGACTACGTAGTTTTGATGTTAGACGGTTAAGCAGTTTCTTTTAAAGAAGCTTTATACGGTCAAGATTCTGATTTATGGAAAGAGGCAATAGACATTGAGATTGAGTCTATTATGCTGAATCATACTTGGGTGTTAGTTGAACTACCACAGGGTTGTAAGGCTTTAGGATGCAAATGGATCCGAAAGAAGAAGTACAAGTCTGACGGTACTATTGACAAATATAAGGCCCGACTTGTAGTTCAAGGCTTTAGGCAAAAGGCTGGTTATGATTTCTTTGATACCTACTCGCCCGTGACAAGACTTACTTCTATTAGGGTGCTACTCGCTATTGCTGCTTTACGCAATCTCGAGATTCATCAAATGGATGTTAAGACTGCATTCTTGTATGGGGAGCTAGAAGATGAAATCTATATGAAACAACCTAAGGGTTTGCGTGACTGGGAAAGAGCACATGGTATGCAAACTACAACGGTCTTTATATGGTTTGAAACAAGCACCTCTGCGGTGGCATTTGAAATTTGACGAAGTGATGTTGTCAAATGGTTTCAATATCAATGAGAGTGACAAATGTGTCTATGTTAAGAAAACGGGTGACAATTACGTCATTGTTTGTCTATATGTAGATAACATTTTGATAATGGGTAGCAACTCTCGTGTGATTGGTGAAACGAAACGAATGCTAAGTAAGAATTTCAGCATGGAAGACATGGGTTTGGCTGATACTATTCTTGGAATTAAGATTCTGAAAACGCCTAACGGAATTGCTTTGACGCAATCTCATTATGTTGAGAAAGTGTTAAGGAAATTCAACGCTTTTGATAAACCTATTGCTAAGACTCCTTGGGAACCGAATGTTCATCTGAATTATCATAAGGGTGAACCTGTGGGTCAAGATGAATATGCTAAGATCATTGGGAGTTTGATGTATCTGTCAAATTGTACCCGTCCTGATATAGCATGTTCGGTTCACAAGTTGAGTAGCTACACAGCTAATCCAAGTAAAGAACATTAGAGGGATCTAGAACGAGTACTGAGTTATTTAAAATATACTCAGAACTTTGCGATTCATTATTCAAGAGAGCCTGCTGTACTTGAAGGGTATTGTGATGCTAATTGGATATCTGAATCGAAAGACTCATTTTCTACGAGCGGATATGTGTTCACTATTGGAGGTGGTGGTGTATCTTGGAAGTCTAAGAAACAAACTTGTATTGCTAGGTCTACCATGGAGTCTGAATTCATAGCTTTGGATAAAGCTGGTGAAGAAGCTGAATGGCTTAAAAATTTCCTCGAGGATATTCCATGTTGGACGAGACCTGTGCCGTCTGTGTTGATACACTGTGATAGCCAAGCTGCTATTGGATGGGCACAAAATATGTTTTATAACAGTAAGTCTCGACATATTCGTCGACGACATAATGCCGTGAGACATTTGATCTTGAGTGGGATTATCTTAATTGACTATGTAAGGTCAATAGATAATCTGGCGGATCCGTTGACGAAGAGTATTAATCGAGATCAAATGTATAAATTATTAGAGGGAATGGGTGTTAAATCCACATCTTAAGGATGATTATAGCGGAAACCCAACCTTGTATATTGGAGGATCCCAAGAGCTTGGTTCAATGGGATAACGAAGTTATAATAATCCGTGTGTTAAAATACTCAAACATACCTATTCTCTGAGAACAGTGAGTGATTGTTTACCTACATGTGGTGAGGTTAAGTCTTATGATTTTCAATGATTCTTGATTACCTCGTAGAGGTCAAGTATATTAGGATACTTGGGAATAAGAATCACCTATATAAGTGTGAAGTGAGGGCCGCTTCAGTTGATACACTTATGAACCCAAAGGGGTGTCCAAGGCCGAAAAGGACACAAAACGTTAGAACGGAAGGAATTGAGATGATATTGTGTCTATATTATTGTCTTAGTATACACTATGGAGGACTAGTTCAAGGTTTTCATGACCACTATGCCGCCAGTATACTCGATGATGTTGACAATGGATAGGTTCAAGGTCACAAGCCACCTAGCCAAATGCAATATTGTATCTTGAGGACTGAACTATGCATTTGCATTCATTTTGCATTGGCATTCTCACTCATGTGGGGGATTGTTGGAAATGGTTTAGTAATTAACCATTTATTAAGAATAAATATTGTTAATTAAATAATTATTATTTAATTAAAATATTTATTGAATGTTAATCTACGTCATGAGTAGATGAACATGGTATATTTAATATTTCTAAACCGATTTCCGGTGAGTGAGATATTATATTTTAAAGTTGGATGTTGGAGTAGGAACTAACATGATGTTAGTTATCCCACATTGATTGTGGATGGATCTTTTGACTTGTATTTAAAGTCTTTGCCTTTATGGGCTTAATAACAAGTGGGTTGGTGTGTATGGGTTTCCTCGCACACACACACACACGCGCGCGCCGCCGACCGACCGACCGTCCGTCCGGGACGGGCATGGGCACGGGCACGGGCTCAGGCTCAGTCCAGGACTTGGATCTTGGCAATTGGTGCTTTGGGCTGGTGTTTGGGCTTATCTTTTTGGCCCAAATCCGTAAGTCCACTAGCCTTTTGGCATGGACAAGACTCTTGAGTTGGCTTGACTCTTGAGTTGGCAAGACTCGTCATCCGACCAGCCCTTTGGGCGTCTGAAACCGCTAGCCTTCATGGCAGTAGTAAATGGCGACGAGTCCCTTCACCTGATCAAGGAGTGCTATATATACATAAGCATTCTGGTCATTGCAGAACACACGAAAATCAGTGCATATTTAGCATATCATATACAGCTTCACTGCTCCAAATTCGCGCAGTGCTCTGGCCACTTATGCCTTGCTACTACCGAGACATTCAGATCGTTTTAACTTTTGGGGACGAGCCGCTTCACCGTGAGCACTACCGGGGCGTATTCTCGTCTTGCGGGCAGAAGCACTAGCTTCAGACGATCTTCTGTAGATTACTTAAACTTCTTCGTTAGTTTCAAGTGTAATATTTTATTTCTGTTCTTTGCTATACTTAAGTTCAGAATTTTAATTGTAATACACGTGCAAGTACCGAATTATTCCAACACTTTACACATTATAGTACAATATTGTAGAAGTCCTCGACAATATCTTATTCAATACAAATTTCACTTTCCATTAGTATTCATATTTATCTCTATATTTCAATAACAATTTAATAAAAACTATATATACAAGAAGTTTGTATAGAAAAGCAAATATAGGAAGTTTTTTTTTTTTTTTTTTTGGTGTGTGTGTGTAGGGTGGGGTTATTCTAAAAAATCTCTTATAATAAAAAGTGTAGGAAGGATTGTGGGAGTGACATGTGTCACCTTGCCACATCATCATGCCACATCATATGATACATCATATGACATGTGGCACCCCGCACCCCCACCCCCCACCCCCTCCGAAATTTTTTTTTCCCGCAAAAAAAAAAATATTTTTTGGGGGCCAAAATTTTTTTTTTTTCCCGCAAAAAACTTATAAGTGTGATGCACCATTTTTTGGTGCATCATAGTTATAAGTTTTGGTGCATCACACTAATAAGTTTTACTGCATCACAGTTATAAGTTACTGCATCATAGTTAACAGTTAAGTGCATCAACTATGATGCAGCAACTTATAACCTTAATGCATCAAATCATAATTGTGATGCAGTAACTTTATAACTGTGATACAGTAATAATAAGTTTTACTTCATTGCATTTATAAGTTACCGCATCATAGTTAACAGTTAAATGCATCAACTATGATGCAGTAACTTATAACCTTAATGCACTAAATCATAATTGTGATGCAGTAGCTTTATAACTGTGATGCAGTAATAATTTTTGGCGGGGGGTGGGGTGGGGTGGGGTGACACATGTCATATGATGTGGAATGAGGATGACACATGTTATTCCCACAATCCTTCCTACACTTTTTATTATAAGAGACTTTTTATTTTAAACCATATATATATATATATATATATATATATATATGATGTACCCGAGCGGATGGGTCATCAAAAATCATAATGCTCCCAAAGACTTGAGTTGGAATACAGCTGGAGTTCCTGCAAAAAACGCTGGGATGGTCCCGGCGTAAACACTTTGATGCTCAAGTCAAGTAAGGTTCTGGATAAAATCGAATAGAATAAATATATATATATATATGTGTGTGTTTTTGTGATAGAAAATAATCCTGAAATTAGGTTGGGTCACCCAAATTTATAGAAAGGGTGAAAGCTTGTTCCCCAAGATTTTGCCTCTAATTATGGGAGATCTCTGATTTTTAGGGATATTGCTGCAGTTGTCATTCGCTTAAATTAGAAATTCTGTAACCATGACAAATTCCATACTTTCTAGGGATTTTATCCTGGCCAAACTACCTTTATAAGGTCTAAACAAACACTCCTCTTAGCTCATCAGCTTGATGATGCAGGGGAGCATTAGCTGCAAGCTCGAATATAGGTATAGAGGTCGAACTCTCTTTACAAGAGAGCTGCTCCCTGGGATGTCCGAGATCATCGACCCCTCCATGGCCTACCTCAGGCCGGTAATTTAATTGGGTTCTAAGTCCATGTTTATGTTAGGAGTATGTCCTCGAATGCCACTCAGAGGTTGTTGAGTGAGGGCATTGTACTTGTAATTATGTAAATCATTAATATAAGGCAATGGATGTTTCTTTATTTACTGGTAGTTACTGGCATTCCTAACTCGTAAATATACATATAGAAACTAGTCCATGTATTTGAGAGCAAAATATTCCACTCCTTATTGGATAAGGGGGTCGGCACTGGAAAGGTTATAGCTCAAATACTTAAATCATTCGCAAGTCGATGAAACTTGACTCGGCGTTAAGTTTATGTGAAGACTTGTATGACGTGTTCTTTGACATAGAGAGTGCCTGTCGAACGCTAATGGTTTGTGGGAGCACACGTTATAGGTATGCTAATTGGATTAGTATACTCGAACCGACTAACCCTCGGTTCATCGCATGGATTTCACTCCGGGACAGTCAATGACGGAATCGAAAGGTTATGATAGGTATTCGTGAGCCATAGACTTGAGGATTTAGTAGGGATGTGCTTGTGATGTCAAGATTTTCATTAGAGTAGTTTGACCCTGTAAATTGGAAGGCGGGGGTCAACCTCGACTTGCGTCTTGACGGGCAAGTAGCAGGTCCTACTAAATACCAAGATAGAATTATTTCTCCCGTTAGTGAGCGGGTTATATGTCCTATGCAATTATTGGCAGATGAGATCATAAGTCTTTAGCCAAAGTATTGGAGCTAGTTGTATTAGATACACGAGAGCTTGATGATCTCGATTTGCATTAATGCATGCATAGCGTCAAGTAGTCAAGTACGGATAGGGTTTGACTGACCGTGACCCTATATCTTGATCGGGACATTTGAAAGAAGGGTTTATACATATACTGGTATTCACGACAGAATGGTTCTTGAATGATCCCAATCATTCGTCCTCAGTTGGGGTACAGTGTAGACCGCCAGGCTGGCTAGGTGGTGCTACTACTCTTTGGTTCCTCCCATTGCTGACTGAGACGGACCTACCGAGTCGCGCAATAGGATTGACGAGGAATGAATCAAGCTTATTCTCTCATTATGAATATTAGATACTGGATATCTAATTTTGGGACATTGGATGTCTAAATTGATTTATTGGATAAATTAATTTACGGCCTAATGAATTAAATAAATAACTGGGTGATTAATTTAATTCATGAATATAATTATTTCTTTGAGAAATTAATTATGTTATTATGTATTTGATATGATTAATTAATCGATATAAATACATCCGAACAGAATCGGAGTTTATCTGTTTAGACTCATGGGAGTCCGAAATGAACCAAACTCATACCGGTTCTTCTAGATGACCAACCCCTTCCACCAACCTTCCACTTAGTATTTGTCTCCATTTTATAAATAGAAGACCAAAGACTTAAGAGATATGATATCTCTTATTATAATGTGAAAGGTGATTTGGGGAGATGTTGATAAAGGAATAAATGAAAGACTTCCACTTGCTTTTGGAAGTGAAACTCACGGCTCTTTTTGGCAAGAGTGAGAGAGAGAAATTGTCTTCTAATTAATCTTCATTTTCTTCTTCTTTTGTTCTTGGTTGTTCTTGGAGAAAAATCAAGAAATCAAAGAGGGATAGTGAGTTATAAACTTAGAGTATTATAATCACAATCGAAAGCTTCTACAATCTTGTTCTAGCCGTATCTTTAGAGGATAACGAGGTTTAGTCGTTCCGATCATTTCTCCTACACGTGGCAAGTAGAGACGCGGTCATTTCGGCGTTGGATCATCCAAGAGCTTGGAGTGGATTGGATTCATAGAGATCAAGCAAAGCTCGGGGAATAGCTCAAGAGAAGGATACCATTTAATCAACGGACTACAAGGGTATATTTTCTTGTATCTCTTGTGTTTCGTTTAATATTTGTATATACGTAGCTCGATCGATCCTCGTAGGGATTCGGATTGAATTAATTTTCGTTTTACTGCTTCCGTTGGGCCTTCGTTTTAGGCACCGAATCTCAACAGTGGTATCGGAGCATAGGTCTTGCGATCGTATATACGATATTAGCATTTGGAATGCTTGATTAGATGGTATATGATTTGGAACCATAATCGTATTAATTGTTGATTTTCTATTGTTCATCCAAAAATTATTTTTTCATGATTTTATGTTACAATGTAAATCTATTTTTCTTTTGAAAAACTAATTTAAAATGTAATAAAAGATTAGAAAAATGTTATTTTTGGAATCGGGGCGAAAAACGAGCCGAAAACGTAATCGGACCCGACAGCCTGGGCTGGCCGGGCGTTGCCTTGCGGTCCGAGGCAGCAGATCGCAATCTGGACTTGTGATCGGCCACGCTCGGAAACCTGTGCCGCCTTTCGGCGGCACCGCCATTGCACGGAAATGGTCTCGGTCCCTGCCTCGGCGGCTTCTGGCGACTTTCTTTGGGTAGTTCTCCGGCCGTGTTTTTCGACTCCGTTTTTTATATTTCATTCGATAATTAATTTCCCACAAATTAAATTGGATTTAATTTGACTAATATTTAATTATAGTAATTTTAATCTTAGGGGAATTAGTTTAATGAAATATTTTATCGTACGGAACAAGTTAAAATTGATGGTTGTTTGAATTAATTGGATTAATTCGTTTTGAATGAATCGATTGGATCGGTTCGTATTGTTGATTGGATCAATGTATATCTACGCTTTCCATTTATATAGTATTTATTAGATGAATGCTTTTGAATGGGGATGTGGTTCGTGGACTTAGTTTTTGAATCGTTCGTTTTATTTGATTGGGTTGTAAAGGCCGTTTTGAGCCTATTTATTTTACTAGAAATATTTGTATCTAGGATGCAATTTTCAATGTAAAATTTATATGTAATGACGAAGCCCGGAGGAAGATCCGTTTAGAGAAGACGAAGATTCAAGACGAAGACTTATAATTAGATTACATAGTTTTTGTTCTCTAGGAACGGTCCATGAACCTCATGTTGGTAGCAACTAGATTGTGAATGGTTGTTTCATATTGTATGAATGCCACAAACGCGCTTAAATGAATTAATGTGCAAAGTGTAACATTAATCGCGAAAATTCTCCCACGACAAATTATTAAGTTTATAAGGTTTCAAGGTTTTCCTTCCCTCCATCGAGTATTCGGGAAATTGAAATTCAAACCGGATGTGCTATGCTTCCGAGTTATCGGGGAGGATGAATAAATTACCGGGAGCGCATTGGATGCCTTCGGTTGGAACAAATTTTATCCCTAGAAACCTAATAGGTTGCCAGATAAGATTCAATTGTGAAATTGATTTGCGTCGATGGTATAAACTTACCTTGTTCACGAACCATAGAAACCATATAGGTTGAGGGGAGTGAACAAGGGGAAAAAGAAGATCGAATCATCCATTAGATGGGTTGGTGTTGGGCACCACTTTATGAAAATTAATAGACTAGAAACCTGTTCGGTTGCCCTCTATTAAGATTTATAAAGAACTCGATCACCACTATGAAGTACAGCGACGATACTTCCGGATTTCACATGGGAGTGTGTTATTCCGATAAAATTAGTGGGAGTTGGGTAACAAGAATAGAAAAGACCTTAATTCTATACTCAGATCATAATTGAACGAGTCACTAATTAATCTGTCGTACTTAATGTAGACATAACTCTCAATATGACAATGAATCCACTCCCAATTCTAATCGAAAAGAACACCTTGAACGGACCTAACTTTGTGGATTGGCTCCGCAATCTGATGATAGTCCTCAGTATAGAGGCACTGGGATACGTCTTGGAGACAGACATTGTAATACCCCGATTTTTCGGATATATTTTTCGTTTATATATTGGATATCGTGGATGGTTAATTTTGCTTGAGGACGTTGGGAACGTTTGATAATATTATTGAATTGAGTATATGTGTTGATTCTGCCGTATGTTCGAATTTGTTATGTCGAGACATTGGACAGGAATTGCTGTAAATGGCTAAGTATGGAAGCCATTACGTACGTTATGTGTTGAAGCTTACGTACGTTAAATTAGAGCTTGGTTATGGAACTATTGTTGATTCTTGAAGTGATTTCTTGTGTTATCCATATTCTATGAGGTATGGTGGATATTTCTCCTTTTCATTTCGGATTTTTGATGTTATAGTTGATGAATGATTCGTATGAAGATGATTATGATGTTGTTATTGCGATTCTTGAGGATATATGAGGTTTATGTTGAGGGTCCCACCTACCGACAACGACTCGATCGTCTGATTCCCATGTTACGTACGTAATGTCTCGGCCATAACGTACGTAACTCTACCAATTTAACGTACGTAACTCCACCAATTTAACGTACGTAAGCTTCAACACATAACGTACGTAATGGCTTCCATACTTAGCCATTTACAACAATTCCTGTCCAACGTCTCAACATAACAAATACGAACATACGGCAGAATCAATACATATACTCAATTCAATAACATTATCAAACGTTCCCAACGTCCTCGAGCATAATTAACCATCCACGATATCCAATATATAAACGAAAAATATATCCGAAATGCTTCAAGCGGTAACGTACGTAATGATGTTCGTATTTCAGTCCAGCAGCCTCTGGACTTAGCTTACGTACGTAACACTTTTTGCGTAGCGTACGTAAAGCTGTTAACGTACGTTATCCTCTTGTGATAACGTACGTAACTAATCTTTGTTATAAAAAGACAGCTTGTGTCTTTCATTTTGCACGTCCAAGCTCTAATTTTTCACCCATATAATCATCCCCCTTCATCCCTAGATCAAAATTACCTTCTTCCAACTTGTGTTTGAGCTTTACATTTTGAATTTGGGGCTTGTTGATTGGAAGTTGGAGTCATTCTTGAAGCATAGATTGTGTTCCTGTGGTTTTGGTGTATTTTTCTCCATTTCTAAAGGTATGTTATACGATTTAACCCTATAATCTCGTAATTATAATGATAGTGATTTAGTATACTCTACCTAGTGATGAATTAATCAAGCTAAACATGTTTATAGTTAAGCTTCCAACAAACTTAATGATGAATATGATGATTAGGGGATTTGTAATGATGTGTTCTTGGTATTTTGAATGATGATGATCATGTTTAGTGAAACCTCACTCTCCTTGCTAGACTGATAACACCATTGGAATAATAATAATCCTTGTTTCATTGTAATGGGAATGACTTGTTGGAATAATTACCATAAAATATTTTAAGAAACCCTTGTTGATCATTAAAAGAATGAAATGACCTTCTTGAACCTAAGCTAAGTGAATTCAGAGGAATAATATTCGAATCTCCAAGTTAATTAGAAGATTATAAGGATGGTGTTAAACTTGAGGTATTCTTCATGATCATAATATGGATTTGTAACTAGTTAACTCAACATAAGTAATTGATTGTAGTGCAGATTTTACTTTGAGATGTTCTTGATTAAGTTTAAAGGATAGGAGATTATTGTTTAACACATTATGGAACGATTCTTAATCTAACAAACATTTGGTAACATCTTGTAATCAATTGTAAGGTTCTTGAAGTAACATTTCGACATCTTAAAAAGTTGAACTACTCAAATGAGAATTAGGATGTTGTCTCGTTGAAGTTTGGTATAGATGATCATATGAACGTATTATTAAGTAAAATATACTTCATTCAAGGTTGATTGTCTGAGTAACCGATTTTGAATCGAGGGCCGTTCGTTCGTTTGAGAAGGAAGGACTATTCTCACCTCCATATTGAGGCAAGTTATCTTGCTTGGTTATAATGATGTGTGGATTCTTATGATGGTTATGCATTTCGTGTATATGAAACACTTATAAACTTGTATCTTGTGATTTGAGGTTGTTCTTAACGATGTCCCGTTTTCATCGTGGGATTGTATTCCCAAGTTTGTCACTTTCGAACCCTTGATATCGTTGATCTTATTGTCATTTCGGTGAGTTCTCGATCTTTAATCGGATTTGTCATTTCATTTCACTTCAGCATTTCTCTTCGTTTTTCATCTCTAAACATTGAGAGAGGGATATTTTGGCTCTCCTAATTCGATTTTGAGCTTGAGGGCTTGGATTTGGAGCTTGGATTTGGAGTTATTGATGATTCTTGAAGTGATTTATTGTGTATTCCATCTTCTAAGAGGTATGTAGGATAATCCTCCTTTTCATTTTGGATTTTTGATGTTGTTGTTGATAAATGATTCGTATGAAGATGATTAAGATGTTGTTTCAATTCTTGAGGTTATATGAGGTGTATGTTGAAGGAAGATGATGATATGTTGGATTATGTCATGATTATGTTGTTATAATTATGGAATCATAATATTCTTGATGTTCTTGGTAGTATTGCTTCGATTTTTGATGCTAAGAAGATCATATGTTGAAGAACATGATGATATACACCTTGAATTATGATTAAGGATTGGTTAGATGTTAGAAAACATCGGATTATGTTCTTTTATGGATTGTGAACGTGAATTCGGATAATTCATGTTCTTGAAGAATTCATAAGTTATACATGTTATGATTTTGGAAGGATTTCGGATAATTGGAATGTGATTATTCACGGTAATAATTGGTAAATTGTTTCTTACGAATTTACTAGTATAACAAGAAGGAGTCTTGTTGATTCTAATTTAGAATTAAAGTCGGAATCGAATGTGTTATGAAATCCTTAATATCAAGATGAATTGATCATTGATTTGAGGAATGTGTTGGTGTTTTGGGTATGAATATGTAATATTCATATCTATAATTAAGTTATGTATTTTGGTACAATATTCGTATAGGAATACGAATATGATTCCGGATTTGATAAGATTATGACTCACTTTTGAGTTTGAGAATTCATAGGTATTTAACAAGTGTTCAATTCGGATAATGGAATTATTTGAAACCTTTGGAATATGGTTATCTATAATGTTGAATTGATCGGATTGTCCGGATTGATGATGATAACCGGTAATTGATTTATATTATGAATTTACAAGGAGGAAACTTGTATCCGTATCTAAGATTGAATTTGGAATCGGTAATGTTAGACCCTTGTTGGTTTAAATTGATTATTGATATGATTATCGGATTATGAATTATGTTATTGTTTTAAATTCGTGATCGATTGATGTGGTTGTTCGGATTTGTGTCTAATCGGGATATGGTGGAACCGTTGGGTTTATTGATCGGTTATATTGATTATTGAGTTGCGACTTGTATCGTGGATATATGTTCGTATTTGTTTGAGTTGTATTGTTCGGTTTTGTTTATGATCGAGGTTTCGTTGAACCGTTGAGTTTGTTGGTTGGCTATGTCGGTTATTAATTGTTATCGGATTGTTGTTGATTGATTACTTTAATAGGTTGATATGTTTTGATCGTGGATTATGACCGTTGTGTTGCGGTTGAGGCTAAAGAGTTCATAGATTGATTTTGGTCGGGGCTGAGGACCTCGTATACTAAGGCAATGGATTTTGGTATCGGCTTCGTGGTATCGGTATCGAGGCAAGTTTCTACTTGTTCAGTTTATAATATTTGATGAATGGTTTCGTTTTCATTTCATTTATAATTCATATAGCATTGTTGTTAGAAATGTAAGTTGTCGGGATAATGGTTTGTATATCGTGCTCTGGTTGTATTAAATCATAAGGTATATGATTTAATTGTGTTCGGGGAAGACGTGAGTTATCTTTGGTCAAGGATATAGAATATCAGATATCGAGGATAGTTATCATGATGACATAAGTATCGGGATAAAGGTTTATTGGTATTGAATGGATGGTACCTTATTTGAGATTATTCGTATAACTGTGTATTCGTTCAGGGATGTTGTTCGTGGAAAGGATGTTGTCTCCGGCTTTGAGGTAATTTATGTATTGTTCAGTTATGAGATAATTATTGTGTTGAGTTGTTGTATATGTTGTACGTTGAGGCTTCGTGTATTGAGATTCATATTGGTTGTTCATTGATGGATGTCGATCCCAGAACTGTTGTCTGAGATTGTTGATGGTATGGATTATCCTTTGGGGTTTGTGATCCCAGGGTTGTTGTTTTGAATATTGATTGGTCGTGTCGACTTTTCATTGTCAGACTATTGTCGTTCACTTCGGTGAGCCTCTTGATCCTTATTGGATATGTGTTTCTTTGAGTTTCGTTGCCATGTTGCATCGTGATGATAGTGGTTGATTTATATGAGATGAATCTTGATATGAGGTTGAATTCCGGATTGAATATGTTAAGATCATTATTACCAAGTTGGTTCGATTATTGATATGATTATTGTTCTAGGTTGATTAACCAATAGGTATAATCGTTTTGCCGCGGTGAAAAGCCGTAGATTCCGTCGATCAAATTTGAAGAGCTCGTAGACGAGGGCGATGAGTTCGGTGTTGGTTTTGTCATGTTGGTATCCAGGCAAGTGTTTACTTGTTCGGTTGTAATGTTTTGATGAGTAATTCCATTTACATTTCATAAGTATTTTATGTTGTACTGCATATTGACGAATGTTCAGTGATGTTCTAAAAGGATTAGAATGCACAGTTGATGATTGTTGAGATACTTGGACAATCTTGGGAATATTGTAGTATTCGGAGATTGTTGATGTCATTTTGGATATTCTTGGTCTATGGTATGCATTTCGAAAGGATGTCCGGACAGAGGTATGTTTTATGGCAATCATACATAGAGGATTATGTACGAGAAAGTTTTCGATATTAAGGTATTATACGGTATTGTTGTGATACTGGGATTTTTATGGTATTGTTGTGATATTGGGATTTTGACGAGAATCGTTGGATTACCGGAAGTGGTAAGGTTATCGTTGAGGTTATTATTCTCATGATGCATGGCATGTGAATATTTATGTTTATGTACTTGCGGTTATTTGTCGGGCATTATTGCTGACCCCGTTGTGGGATTTGTTTTTCAGGTATTGAGGACTTTGATGGTAGCGGTCGTGAGGCGAGGATTCCGAATGATACTGGCTATGGCATATTGTTGGGGAATCGTGTATTTTGTCTGTGTATTAATTATTGATGCATATGTATCTTGTACTGTATTTCTTTCCGCTGCGTGAGTTCTTTCAAATGGCTTTCGGCTTTTTGCCAATTTAGTTTCATTTCGAAAACCGATTCCCTTAACCGAGTTTTTAGCCTTGATCGTTTTGATGGTAGTTGGTGTTTTCAAATGATTTTGTGAGTTTTGGAAAATACTACCGTCATTGGCCTTTTTGGTGTTTTTTTGTAATTGGTTTTTAGCCTGGTGGGTTCCGGCGCGGGGCCCACGGCGTGTAATATTCCCGGGCTGAACCGGGGGTGTTACAGACATTCCGGCGCCTCCAGTGCGGACAAGAGCTAATTAGGAAGAGATTGAAAACCACAAAAATTGGGTTAAGGATAACGTGAAAGTCCATGCATATATGATGACTTCCATGTCTAATGAGCTTCAGAGAGCTCATGAGAAAATGACTTCTGATAGGCAGATTCTATCTCACTTAACCGAGCTTTATGGTGAGCATAGTCGAACTGCTAGATATGAGATATCCAAGCAACTATTCGGTGCAAGGATGAAGGAAGATGAGAAGATTGGGGAACACGTCCTCAAAATGATATCCATGATCGAGAGATTAGAGGCTCTTGATTTTAAGATGGATACTTTTCTCCAAACCGACCTTATCCTTTAGTCTCTCCTTCATTCCTTCTCACAGTTTGTTATGAACTTTAACTGTAATGAGATTGCATGTGATTTAGCTGGGCTAATTAACAAACTTGTGACCGCTCAGTCTCAGATGAAGACTCCGCGGATGAAGGAGTCTGCCCTTGTGATTTCTTCTGGACCGCGGAGGTCTAAGAATAAGAAGAAAAAGATCAAGAAGCAGACGGGACCACAAGCCAAGGACTTCAAGGGAAAGGGAAAGGCCCTGATGGTTCCAAAGAACAAGAAGAATAAGGATGCTTGTCTCAAGTGCGGTGATCTGGGCCACTGGGCTAGAGACTGTCTGATTCTTCATGGCACTTCAGGTACAGAACTTTTAGTTTTGGAAACAAATTTTTCTGCTACTGTATTTTCTACTTCCTGAATACTGGATTCTTGTGCTAGTTCTCATATTTGTACCGTGAATCAGGATCTGGAACAAAGTAGGAAGCTTGGAGTTGGAGAAGTTATGATCACAGTCGGAAGCAGGCATAGTGTTGAGGCAACCGACATAGGATCACTTCTTTTGGGTTTGGAATCCAGCTTTGTTTTGACTTTAGAAGATGTACTTGTTTTGCCCAAGGGGCATAAAAACATTGTATCCATTCCGGTCATGGACCGAAAAGGCTTTTCATTTTTTATTGGTGATGGTTCCTGCAAAATTTATTTAAGAAATAAAATAGTGGGTACTTCTACATTGTTAAATGGATTGTATCAGCTAAACCTCAGCAACAAAGTAGTTGTGAATACTATGACTAGAAAACATGGTAGGGATGAAACCAATCAAGTTTTGAAATGGCATCTTAGACTTGGTCATGTTGGTCAGACCAATGTTTGCAAAATAGAAAAACATGGACTTATGGGTCCATTGGGATCGGATCCCTTTCCTGCTTGTGAATCTTGCCTTAAAGGCAAAATGACTAAGTCTCCCTTCATAGGGACTTTTGAAAGAGCCTCTGATAAACTGGGATTAATCCATACTGACATATGTGGTGCTTTAGAAGCAGCATGTGACGGATATCAATATTTCATTACGTTTACAGACGATCATACTAGGTATGGTTATGTATACTTAATGATACATAAATCCAAGGCCTTTGAGAAATTCTAGGAATTCAAGGCCCTAGTCGAGAAACAAACTGGAAATCATATCAAAGCACTTCGGTTGGACCGAGGTGGCGAGGATATGAGTACGAAGTTTGACAAGTTCCTGAAGGAACATGGAATAGTATCACAACTAACACCTCCAGGCACTCCTCAGTTAAATGGTGTGTCAGAAAGAAGGAACCAGACCTTGTTGGACATGGTCCGTTCAATGCTGGGCTATACTGACTTACCGATTTACCTGTAGGGTATACACTTCTGACTGCTGCATCTATCTTGAACAGATGTCCTTCTAAATTCGTTCCTAAAACTTCACATGAGATGTGGGAGGGCAGGAAACCAAGTCTTAATCACATTAGGATTTGGGGATGTCCCGCCTATGTCAAGAAGACTAAGGTGGACAAAATGGAAGTGAGGTCCCTGAGGAGACGTTTCATTGGATTCCCATCTGAGATGATGGGTTATCTATTCTACATGCCCAAAGATCGAAAGATCGTTGTTGCTTTGCATGCACACTTCCTGGAAGAAGAGTTCATTCAGGAAGGTGGAGCAGGTAGAAATATTTCTTTGGAAGAATACAATGAAACTCCTCAGGAGACACCTGTGAAAGAAATTGGAACCGAACCTTCTGAAACACAAGTACAACCACCTCGTAGGACTAGTAGGGTGTCTCTATTACCTGAGAGGTATAGTTTTATGCACTTGGAGGAACTGGGTTTCCATGAGGTTCCAAGTGATAAACAAGAGACCGACCCGCGACCAATGACCTAGCAATGGTGGATGTAGACTCCATGAAATGGATTGTAACAGTCTTCATGTAGTTAGGACCTTCATTTTGACGAGACGGTCAAAGAGTTTGACTTCGTGCAAAATGAAGAGGAACCTTGTGTATACAAGAGGGTAAGTGGGAGAAGGATCGCATTCTTAGTACTATATGTAGATGACATTCTACTAATAGGAAACGATGTGGGAATGCTCAGTTTTGTGAAACCTTGGCTTTCGAGTAATTTCTCCATGAAAGACTTGGGAGAAGAAACCTATATTCTTGGGATTCGACTCTACTGGGATAGAGCGAAGAGAATGATAGGTCTTTCCCAAGCCTCTATATAGATAAAGTCTTAAAGCGATTTAAGATGGATGATTCTAAAAGAGGGTTCCTTCCGATGCGACATGGAATAAAACTCTCCTCGAAGATGTGTCCTCAAAGTGAGGAACAACGAAAGGAAATGAGTAATATACCATATGCTTCGGTCGTGGGTAGCATTATGTATACTTTATTGTGTGCGAGACCTGACATTGCGCATGCTAGGAGTGTGGTAAGTAGGTTTCGGGCTAACCCAGTTAGGGAACATTAGACTTCCGTACAAGAACGTTCTCAAGTACTTTAGAAGGACTAGAGACCTGGTTCTTAAATATGGCGGTGCAGAACTGAATGTAATGGGATTCACTGTATTGGACTTCTAAGGACAAAAAAATGATTCTTTGTCTACTTATGGCTACATTTACTCTTAATAGAGGAGCAGTATCATGGCATAGTGCCATGTATAGCGCGACTGCTGGTTCCACCTATTAGGCTGAGTATAAAGCGGCCTCGGAGGCCTCCAAAGGAAGGGTTAAGAAGTTACTGGGTAAACTTCACGTGACACCATGTGCTGCATTGCCTATTTTCATTTTTATACGATAATAATAGAGCGGTAGTACAGGCATGGGAGCCGAGGTTTCATAAGGGTACAAAACATATTGAGAGAGTATCATCTCATAAAAGAATTTGTTCGCAAAGAGATACATTGTGCTGCATAGAGTAGAGTCAGCTGACTACATCGCTGATCCACTGACCAAGACACTTTTTCAGATTAGCTTGGAGAGTCATCTGGAAAACATGGGTATTAGATACCATAGTGTGTGTGGCATTGATTGCAAGTGGGAGATTGTTAGGAGTATGCCCTCGAATGCCACTCAGAGGTTGTTGAGTGAGGGCATTGTACTTGTAATTATGTAAATCATTAATATAAGGCAATGGATGTTTCTTTATTTACTGGTAGTTACTGGAATTCCTAACTCGTAAATATACATATAGAAACTAGTTCATGTATTTGAGAGCAAAACGTTACACTCCTTATTGGATAAGGGGTCGGCACTGGAAAGGTTATGGCTCAAATACTTAATCGTTCGCAAGTCGATGAAACTCGACTGGGCGTTAAGTTTATGTAAAGACTTGTATGACGTGTTCTTTGACATGGAGAGTGCCTGTCGAACGCTAATGGTTAATGGGAGCACACATTATAGGTATGCTAATTGGATTAGTATACTCGAACTGACTCACCCTTGATTCGTCGCACGGATTTCACTCCTGGACAGTCAATGACGGAATCAAAAGGTTGTGATAGGTATTCGTGAGCCTTAGACTTGAGGATTTAGTAGGGATGTGCTTGTGACGTCAAGATTTTCATTAGAGTAGTTCGACCCTGTAAATCGGGAGGCGGGGGTCAACCTCGACGTGCATCTTGACGGGTAAGTAGCAGGTCCTACTGAATACCAAGATAAAATTCTTTCTCCCATTAGTGAGCGGGTTATATGTCCTATGTAGTTATTGGCAGATGAGATCATAAGTCTTTGGCCAAAGCATTGGAGCTAGTTGTATTAGATACACGAGAGCTCGATGATCTCGATTTGCATTAACGCATGCATAACGTCAAGTACAGATAGGGTTTGACTGACCGTGAACCTATATCTTGATCGGGACATTTGAAAGAAGGGTTTATACATATACTGGTATTCACGACAGAATAGTTCTTGAATGATCCCAATCATTCGTTCTCAGTTGGGGTACAGTGTAGGCCGCCAGGCTGGCTAGGTGGTGCTACTACTCTTTTGTTCCTCCCATTGCTGACTGAGACGGATCTACCGAGTCGCGCAATAGGATTGATGATGGAATGAATCGAGCTTATTCTCTCATTATGAATATTAGATATTTGATATCTAATTTTGGGACATTGGATGTCTAAATTAATTTATTGGATAAATTAATTTACGGCCTAATGAATTAAATAAATTACTGGTGTAATACCCGGTTGTAATTCAGTCATTATCATTCAGTAATTTCATTCGGTAATTGTCACTATGTAATTTTTCACTTGTTAATAATCGTTCATCATCCACATTCATTCATCCGTGTTCACCGTTCGGAATAACTTTGAGTTGTGTATCGATATTGTTCATTGTTTCAACCTTACTTGGGAATCGAGACAAGAGTATTATCTTGATTGTTGTAATTGATTCATTAGTCGATGTTGACATTGGAGTTCATGTCATTTCAAATCTCCTCATTGTTCAAATTGTGTTTTTGTTGGGCGAACCCTTGTAATCATTGCTTGGAACCACCGTTTTGGGGTTTCCGCACTTCCATATCGTGTTATTGTTTCCCAAATATTGATTCTTATTGCTTTTATTCTCTTCCCGGGTTATTTTTCATCATTTTAGGACCCAAGGGGGTGTGGGCCGTGGCACAAGGGAGTGTGCGCCGCGACACACACATGTTGCAGTTTTGGCCGACCCGCCTGTATCGGGGGCCTCGGCTCCTGCCGGCAGGGCCGCGGCGCACTGCCGAGCACTGGGGGCATATTTTGGCCCTGTGCCGCGGCACACTCGGCCGGGCCGCGGCACACAGTGCAGGCTGCACTATAATTGCGTTTTTTTAGAGGAACAAGCTCATTTTTCATCCTTCATCTGAGAGAGAGGGTTTGTAGGAGAAATTTTCATCATCAATCACTTAAATACTTGATTTTTCATCATTTTCATTCGGTTGTGAAGCTCGGATCGTCGATCTAACTCGTGTTCATCGAATCAAAGTGTTTGGATCTTCAAAGGTAATATTCCCAAACCTCTTGGATTTCAATTTTTGTTGAGATATGATGTTTTGGACGTTATAATCATGTTGAATGAAGAGATATACATATGATTATTAGTATGTATGAATATTCATCGGATTATTGAAAGGTTATTCAAGAACACTTTGAATATTGAGTTGGATTTGGGGGTTTTCGATTAATTATTGTTGAAATCACGAATTTGGATATTCATATTGGATTATTGATCGTATTGAAGATGTTTTGTTGGTTTGAAACACTTCTTGGGGATTTGATATTGGTATTATTGAAGTTTGGTTGTAAACAATCGAAGTTTGGCCACAACGTGTTCGATATAATGCCCCAATGAACTTGGTTTAGTCGAATCGACGTTTTGAGTTAGTTATACTCGTGTTTGATTCGTGTGTTGAACCAGATTATTGGTAATTGTGTTATTCAAGGTTGTTCGAGCGACCGACATCTCATTTAGGACGTTGTTCGTGGAAGGACATTCTTCATCGGCGTTGTGTAAGTTAATTCTTACTCGGTTAAAAGGACATTCATTCCTTTCGTTGTTGTTCATTCATAATTATAGTTCATTCATGATGTATTAACCGTATTGAGATATGTAATTGTCAATTAATCACTTCAGTCACGAGGAACGGCGGTTCCAATCATTTCATTGAGCTATCATTCATTTCACTATCATTTCATCTCGGTGAGTCATTATTGATTTCGATGTCACTTTTGTTATCTCGTGGCATTTCGGGTCATACTGGCGTGCCGGTTAGTATGTGTAGGATTTTCATGTCGGGCACATATTAAGTCGTGTGTTGGTTGTTGGCCTCACATTGGACTGTGAACACGAGAAGATCACTTCGTGAGACTGATTAGGTACAAGACCACACGTGTATTCGATCGATACTCATTGGTGGCTTGTGCACGGATACATTTCCATCCCGGGCGTAGTGTGGCGCCACCCTTTGAGCTATACCATTAGTTGATTCATACAGCATGTTTGATTGTGTATGTTTTCAACAGGATTTGAGTTATAATCTGACCGATTCACTTTTGATCGCATGTGTTCGACGGTTTGAGATTTTTGATCGAACTTGTGGTTTAAACAGCATATATGATTGTGTTTGTTCAACTCTTGAGGATTGTTGTTCAGTGTAACTGACCCCGTTGGGGGATCTTGTTTTTCAGGTCATGGCAAGGCTAAGGCACGGGAAGAGAACATTGACGGCGAGGAGTCCCAGTGATACTAGTAGGGGGCCCCAGTCCCTTTCATTCACTCGTGTTTTCTTTATTTTATTTCCACTGCAGACTTCCGTTTGAATACTCATTTTATTCAGTGCCGTATGTTTTATCTCCATATAAAATATACATGTATTCTGTATTATCTTGGGTGTGTTGTATGAAACTCCTCATCGGAGTAATTAATGATGTAATGTGGTTCGGTACTACATTTACCCTGTGTATATCATTCATTTCCACTCGCCTGGTGGGTCCCAGTCGGGGGTCCACGACACTATAATATCCGCCTAGTTTGGGGTGTTACAGAGTTGGTATCGGAGCGTGGTTTTGAATACTACCTTCCGAGTCATGTTTCATTTGAAATCATCATTCATCAGACTAGTATCATTGGACTTTCGCGTCACGTGTGACCCGTGCAAGAGCCGAGCCCTTCAGACCAAAGAACAGTAAGATTTCCTCATTTATCATTTTCATTTGTGATCAAGTCGATCATGTTAATTCATTAATCACTCGGTTCATTTCACTGTTCAGTTGTTGATCTTGAGGATCATATCATTAATCGTATTAACTTGTTCAAAATCATTTAAAGAATTTCATCAGATAATCACGTCACCTCAGTTGATCATTCATGTAATCATTGCGTTTGAGCGCGTATGCTCATTTTCATCATTTCATAACGTAATCATAATGTGATATTCATGCGAGATATATAATCATTTCGTGAATTTTCTACTTTAGTATGGAAAGAGCTGGCAGAGGACGCGGGGGAAGAGGCCGCGGTGCGGGCCGAAACCCGAGAGCTCGTGTGAATACACATGCGAATGCTAAGAATAATGCTAATTCATCGAGCAGTGATGCTTCCACTCATTCACCTGGGCGTAATCATTCACTATCAGGGAGTCGTACCCGAGACACAGCTCAGTCAGAAGGTGTTCGGGTTGATCCACTCACTTTTATGCAGGGCATGATGGCCCAAATGACTCAGATGACACAACTGATGGAAACGATGCATAACTCAGCTACTCAGAATCAACAGGCTCCTCCGCCGCCACCTCAGAGGTAAGAGAGGGATGTGAGCAGTATCATTGGTGACATCTCTCTCCAAAGACCACCTACTTTTGAGGGTTCATCTGAACCGGCGGATATCATTCATTGGCTGGAGCATTTTGAGAAACTGTTTGCTATGGTGGACTGTCCTGAGGGACACAAAGTTTCAGTCGCGGCTTACTATCTGGGTAAGAGCGATCATTCATGGTGGTTATCGTTGAAGCCCACTGACGGATTTTGTACTTGGGATCAGTTTAAGACTCTTATGATGGAGAGGTATTATCCGGCCCCACTCAAAGAGGCCAAGTTATCAGAATTACTCACTCCCGACCCCTCAGCAGATGATGATGTTCTCACCATCGCCGAGAAATTTCAGGAACTACTTCCGTTCGCCTCGTCCATTATTCACTCTGAGGCGGACAAGCTCAAATATTTCAGCAAGAGGTTGAAACCTCGTATGCGACTATAGTTGCTTAATCATCATTGCACCACTCTGGCCGAATTCATCGAGAAAGCTCTTACGTATCAGCTTACCGCTAAGGAGATTTCCAAGCAACAACCTTCATCTGCTGGCAAGAAGTCAAAGAATCGTAAACAGTCTGACGGCAGTCAGGATACTTTCAAGAAATCTCGTGTGGGCTCTACCTTTTCTGAGCGACCTCCTATGGCGCCTAAACCCGTGGAATCTCAGTCCCGAGCGGACAGTTCGGCCATCACCTATTTCAACTGTGAAGAACAGGGTCATTTCAGTACCAAGTATCCGAGGCAGACTGTCACATGCCATAACTGTGGAATTGCAGGGCATAGGGCCCGTTTTTGCCGAAGGGACTCCAAACCCACTCCGGAGACATCTCAGGCCCCAAACCAGTCAGCGGCTCCGAATCAGGCCACTCAGTCCGCGTCGTTTAAGACAACAGGAGCTAACAAAGGCGGAGCCAAGAGCTATCAGACGGGAGCGTCTGGTTCGGGGGCCGGCAAGCCCCGAATTTACGAGATGAAGAAGACCGACAATCCAGAGGCCCGGATGATCTCAGGTACACTCGATATTCTATCTCAACCTGTGTGTACCCTTTTTGATACTGGTGCATCACATTCTTTTATTTCCGAATCATGTTTGAGTAGACTACGTCTGGGTAGTGCTACTGGTTGTGAGCCTTATGTCATCAGTCTACCTGATGGTAGAAGAATTATCGGGAATTGTGAGATTAAGGATTGTCCGATTCAGCTTCATGGCCGTGATTGGTTAGCAGACCTAATCATGGTAGATTTGCCGAGAGACGACGTCATTATGGGTATTGATTGGATAGATTGTCACGATGCCGTCATTAGCGTCCGTAAGCATTTGGTCACTATCATTTCAGACGATGGGGTCGAATGTGTTTTTCAGGGAGGTAATCCCAACTGTTCCGGGAGAGTCATCAACTTGATGAAAGCAGTGAAATTACTCAATCAGGGGTGTGTCGGTTATTGGTGCTATATGACTAAGACCGATAAATCAACAATAATGTTGGCGGATATTCCGGTAGTGAGAGAATATGCCGACGTATTTCCAGATGAGTTACCTGGTTTGCCTCCACAGAGAGATGTGGAATTCACGATTGAGTTGGAGCCTGGTACATCTCCAATATCGAAGGCACCGTATCGGATGGCCCCGACCGAAATGCTGGAACTAAAGAATCAATTGGAGGATTTGAACGAGAAGGGTTATATCCGGCCGAGTGCGTCTCCATGGGGAGCACCGGTATTATTTGTCAAGAAAAAGTACGGTTCTTTCCGTTTGTGTATTGATTACCGAGAGCTGAACAGGGTGACGATCAAGAATAAATATCCCCTACCCCGTATTGATGATCTTTTGGATCAACTTCAGGGAGCTTCAGTATTTTCCAAGATCGATTTAAGATCTGGGTATCATCAATTGCGAATCCGAGAGTCGGATATTGCTAGGACGGCGTTCCGAACACGCTATGGTCATTATGAGTTTGTGGTAATGCCGTTTGGGTTAAAAAATGCACCTGCGGTATTCATGGAGTTAATGAATCGGGTTTTCATCAACTATTTAGATCGGTTCGTGGTTGTCTTCATTGATGACATTTTAATTTATTCTTGTAACCGGGAGAAGCATGAGTTTCACCTTCAACAGGTGCTCGACGTGTTGAGACGAGAGCAACTTTATGGGAAGTTTTCCAAATGTGAATTTTGGATGTCCGAAGTGACGTTTCTCGGACATATAATTTCATCAGACGGATTTCGTGTTGATCCTCAGAACACGGAGGCTATCCGAGATTGGCAACCTCCGAAGAATGTTAAGAAAATCCGAAGTTTCCTCGGATTAGCTGGTTATTATCGGCGATTTTTGGAAGGATTTTCTAAAATCGCTCAACCCATGACGAACCTTTTAAGGAAAGATAAGAAATACACGTGGTCCGACATGTGTCAACGGAGTTTTGAGGAACTCAAGAGCCGGTTAATTTCAGCACCTGTCCTTTCTTTACCGCAAGGGATGGAAGGATTTGTGGTCTATAGTGATGCGTCCGGCAGGGTCTTAGATGTGTACTAATGCAGAACGGGAAAGTTATTGCTTATGATTCACGACAATTGAGACCTTACGAGGTTAATTATCCGACCCACGACCTGGAGCTAGCAGCCGTGGTATTCGCATTAAAGATTTGGCATCATTATCTTTATGGCGTTACCTATCAGATATTCATCGATCATAAGAGTTTAAAATATATATTTACTCAGAAGGAGTTAAATATGCGACAGAGACGGTGGTTGGAACTAATCAAAGATTATGATATTGAGATACTTTACCACCCAGGCAAGGCGAACGTTGTCGCCGACGCCTTGAGTCGTAAGTCCATTCAGGAGCAGATGCTTGCTCGATTAACAGTTCAGAAGGAACTTCAGCAAGAATTACTTAGGCATAAGATCGAGGTTTGGTTACAGCGTGTTCATGTAATATCCGCAATTTCGAATTTCGGTAATTTTATTTTTTTTCGGCGGAAGTTCGTTTTGACAACTTTATCATGACCGTTTCGTCATTACGAGAATGATTAATTCTGCACTTTTTGTCAACCGAGTTCGTTTCGGTGTCGTTTTGTTGAGTTCCGTGCTTTTTAACGACTTTTCTAAGTATGAGTTCGACTTTGTAAAGTCACCATTAATTTTTGGTAACTCCAAAAATTCTGAATCTTTGCAATATTATAGAGCATCGAGTTAGCTTTCCAATGGTTCGAACGGTGAGTCAATCGAGTCCGGACGAGAGTTATGGTCGTTTTAGCTCACCCGCCGTTATTGGCGATCATCGCGGCCGAACTTCGGCCGTGTCGTCCGACACGGCCCGTGCGTACTCGTCGGAAAATGCCAAAGTTTCTGCCGACCAGACTCGGCCGTGTCGTCCGACACGGCCCGTGCATCTCTTCCGGATAAGCTCGAACGATCGCCGACACGCCGCCGTGTCCCGTGACACGGCCGAGTCGTCTTGAGTCAGCTGTCGGACGGGTCGCTATCGGATGGCCCTACGCGCAGCGACCGTGTCAAGCAGTACACGGTCGAGTCCCTGTCGGCCGTATGCAACGACCGCGTGCCGATCGGCACGGGCCGTGTCCGGCAGCGATCAACCCTATAAAAGGCCCAGTGATCGTTTTCTTGCCATTTTTCACCTTCTTCTTATCTTCTTCGGCAGCTTGGAGTGTTCCATTATTGTAGCAATGTTGTTTAACAACATATACATGAAGTTTGGAGGTTCATATCATCAATCATCCGTCCTATAACATCCTTTGATCGAGCGAATCAGTCGATTTTCTAGAAATCTAATTTTGGGGATTTTGGGTATTTTGTTCGATTTCAATCGTTTAATCCGATTTAACTTAGGATTTTGATGGATTGATGATTATTTAGATGTATTATATCATTTCCTTTATTATTCCATGGTTGGATCGTATCGATTCGTTGTTTGAGTCGAGTTCTTGACCGACGCCTTGAAGGTGTCCGGTAAAATGTCTTAGAGGGGTTTTCGGGCGTTCTACGATTATTCTTCCTCGTATGGTCGATGATTTATTGATTGTATGATGTTAGGGTCGTGTTTCTTGCGAAGAAACCGTGTTGAACCCTTTCGTTCGTAAATCGTCTTCCGTTTCGATAGCATTGGGCGTTTCGAAGCTTTCCGGTTGAGCCGTGTTCGTCGGAATACTTGCGTACCGATTTTGAGGCAAGTATCTTGCCCATACATTTCATGTTTCGTTGATATAATTCTTGATAAATGATTTTATGCGAAATCCAATATTTAATGAACGTAAAAGGGGATTAGTATGTTCTCGATAAATGTTGTCTTTCAACGATAATTCGTTTACTTCGTGAATATGTATTCTCGGAATATGTGTGTTGGTTTTGTATGTTGAAAGATAATATGATCAATTCGAGTGAGTTTGATAGACCGTAATCCTTTGTCGGGGATTACGTATTGTTATTATGTACTTGTTCGGTAAGAACGTAATGTGTGTGATATTAGTTGTTACTCCTTGAAAGGAGTTTGTGATGCTTAATGTTGTTTGGATTGATAAGTGATTATTGTTGTGTGCTTGATGTATGTGATGTGCCTCCGGGTAGGATTGTTGAATCTCCGGGATCCATACTTGCTAGTATGGGTCGGGCGAAACCGTAAGGTTATCCAATACGGGTATGTCTTGCGGGGACTCCGAGGTTCGGGGCTTGCTAGCCCGATGCCGGGATAACTTGTAGGGTTATCATCGGGTATGTCTTGCGGGGACTCCGAGGTTCGTGGCTTGTTAGCGCGATGCCGGGATAACTTATGGTTGTGGTTTGATTATGTACGTATATGTGCTTGTAGTCACGTGACTGCGGTTACGGTGACATGTGATTTGATATGTTTTTCCTATTGGGTTATTCACTCGGGTTTGTTCTTGGGAGCATCGAGGTTCGTGGCTTGTTAGCACGGGACACGAATAATCCTTAGGAACATGTGATTTGTGATTTGGGTCACGAACCCGTGTTTTGTGAAATGGGTTGTGGACCTGCGTATTGTTAGGAACTTGAATTTTGGAAAATGACCTTTGGTTTGTGTCCCTAAATGTTTTCGAAAGGTTTTAGAATTCTTATATCCCAAATGTTTTCTAAAACTCCCGAGATACTAAAATGTTTAGTAATATCGACATTGTGTTATATCCTACCTTTCACGTTTTGAATGGTTTGATCAAGTAAATTTTCTCGAAGTATATTCGCGATTAACTGCTTTTTGTGGAGTATGATATGTATGGCTTGTTTTCGTATTTATACTTGCACTAGCAAAACAGTGGAGTTTGCTAACCCCGAGTATTCGGGTGGTGGATGTCTGTATTGCATTCTGGTTTTGGAGCTGAGCAGTGGGTCGGCATGAATGTTGATTATAGATGAACGTGACTTATCTCAGGAGTATCAGTTGATGTCGTATTGGTCTTGTTGTATTTTCTTTTCATTGCAGTACCTTTTCCCGTTGTACGAGTTTATTGTATTTTGACCCTGCGTGGGTATGTGTTTGTAATCGAGTTGTATATTTTATTGAAAGACCAAATCGGTCATCGAGTCATTTTGCCTTGAAGGCATTGTCGAGATGTTAAATGTTGTTACCGGCTGGTAGATCCTCGAGGAGAGGGTCTACGGCGTGTAATATCCCCGAGCGGATTGGGGTGTTACGAGAATGGTATCGGAGCCGTGTTGTGGAAACCTAGCCGTCGGGTCGATGGTGTCTATTGAGTTTTTGTCTCGTCGGATTTTGTCCGACTAAGTCGTGTCGCGACGCGTCGCCCGAGTTTGTTGGTCGTGATTAGTATCGTGGCGATCATCATCTTCGTGCGACTGTGGATGTAAGTCTCCTTCTTTGTGTTGTGCCTCGTGTGACACGAGCTATTTTTATTATTATGAGTTAATTGTGGAATCCTCTTATGGATTTTGATTTCGTGATATGTGATTAAGTGACTCTCATATTTCGTTCATATGAGGAGTAGTGTTGCTCGATTGTGTATGTTGAACCGTATTTCTTTTATCCATTGCGTGAGTTCTTTTGCAATGACTTTCGGTATTTTACCGATCGAGTTTTATTTTGAAAACCAATTCCTTAACCGAGTTTTTGGCATTACGGCCTTGATCGTTTTGGCGAAATTCTTATGACGGTATTTATTATTTTCTAAATGGCTTCGTGAGTTTTGAAATATTACCGTCATCGGCCTTTTTGGCGTTTTTGTAAATGGTTTTTAGCTGGTGGGTTCGTGCGGGACCCACGGCGCTATATTGTTCCTTGTAATTACTCAAATTTTTGGGCATTCTAGCCCATTGAATTATTTTGAAAACCTTGAGTATCTTAGAAAATTAAAATTCGAGACGTACTTTTAAAACGAATTATTTTCTTGCGGTGTTTTCAAGGTGTTTTCTAATGCCGCAATACATTTCAAAAATTTTCCGGTTGAGGACCAAAAATATTTTTGAGATATTTTCAAATGCAGTTACTTAGATCCAAGGGTCGAATATTTTTGAAAGTTTTTCACTAAAAGAAAGGTGTCCTCATTTTTGTTCAAACGCAAGATGACTTTCAAAGTCTCGATAATGGTGTTTGTACTACTTTTTGTAAAATGATACTCAAGATCAACTGGTGTTTCCAAACTGTCTTCAAAGGTGGTTTTTGTTTTTAAAACCTATCATTCCTGTTTGCGGACCGGAAATGCGTGTATGGTTTTCGAACTTTCGTTACGGTGTTAACCCCGAATTGTGATCGAATTGGTGGCATGAACGTCGAGGCGTTGCCACGCATTTGTTGTACTAGCCCTCTGTGAGAGGTGTGAACTGGTGTTTACTATTTATCGCCTCGTGGTGATTTGCGTGTTGTCGCACTAGTGTGAGTTGTTAAAGCCTGGATTTTTGTGCGTTATAAACATGAGTGATTGTTTCATGATGTTTGTGATTGTGTCTTGGCCGTCGCTCGGGATGTTGTAATCGTCGAATGATGCCGTTGTTGTTGTGATTTTTGTATGCGTTGATATGTTATGCTGAGTTGGCATCTCCGGTATGTTGTTTTGCGGTGTTTTGATCCATTGTATCGAGCATTTGTATTTTTGGTATGCCGAGCCGAGACGTTTCAACCGTAATGTGCCGGGGCATGCACGTGTATATTGTCCTTCTCGTCGGTAACACATTTCAAGTGTGGACTCGAGGACACCGAATTGATTTTGTGAATTGGCTACCGAGACTTTCGGAGTTCGCGCTCAAAGACACGATCATCGGAATCGGCTTTGAGAGGCCTTCAAGGATGTTTCCGGTTGCTTGTTGTGTCGTCACCTTGATTTCATTGTGAGTTGCGGGGCGACCTTCTTTTATAAGAGGTCGAATGTAGTACCCGTGTTGTTTTTAGACTCTGCATTTTCTCTTTCTCGATTCTATCGACTCGCTCGTGTTCGTTGATACTTACCGAACTTGTTCGTATTTCGGTTCCACCGATCGGACGAGGTGTGATCTTGTTTTGGGTCAACTGGTTATCGCCGTAACTTTCCAAATTCGGTTCGATTCTTGTGAACCTTGTTCGAAGTAACATCTTTTGGTTCTACTAGTTCTTTTATTCAAGTGGTGGATCTTGAACTTTTGTATTTTCGACTCTGTCGACTCGCTTATGTTCGTTGACATTTGAGCTTGTCCTGCTCCTTGCTTTTGTTGATCGAACGAGTGTGGTATTATTTCTAATAACTCGTTTGTCGTTGTGACTTTTCTAATGCTATTCCCTTTCATGTGGATCTTATATGAATGCACATCCTGTTGTTCTCACCGGATCATATATTGTCTCGAGTCGAGATGTGAACCTTGGGGTTGTTGTTTGAATTTTATTATCCTTCGTATTTCGAACATGATTGTTCGCTTTTGTCTCGACCGTTGTGGTTCGGTCGTTTGTTTGTTCGGTTTTTGTCCTCGTTTCTTGATCGTTGAGCATTCAGGCTCCTTCCTAATTCCCTTAAGTTTGGGAAATTAGTCTCGTTTTCGATCTTCCAACCCTTGGGCGATGGAATTCCGTATTTGTTCAGCGTTTGACCCGCGTTTAAATTGATGAACCGTCAGATTGGTCAATCGTGTTGATTTTCGTTCGTTGTGTTTTGTGATTGTTCGGATAATCGACTTGACTATATTATCCGTTTGATGACGCTTGTCATTTGTTGGTTTTATTGTATCCCTAGCGGCGACATTGTGTTGGTCGTCGTGGACCGTGTTTTCACGCCGTATGTCTCTTTGCGTTCTTGCAGCGTTTCGCCGTTGGGCGCGAGTTTTCTATTTTTGTGTATCTCGTCGAGTTTTCTGGCGGGTATATTGCTCCCCTACTTGTTTTAAGTTTGGACGAAACTTCTTTTAAGGAGGGTAGAATGTAATATCCGCAATTTGAATTCGGTAATTTTATTTTTTTTTGGAAGTTCGTTTTGACAACTTTATCATGACCGTTTCGTCATTACGAGAATGATTAATTCTGCACTTTTTGTCAACCGAGTTCGTTTGGTGTCGTTTTGTTGAGTTCCGTGCTTTTAACGACTTTTCTAAGTATGAGTTCGACTTTGTAAAGTCACCATTAATTTTTGGTAACTCCAAAAATTCTGAATCTTTGCAATATTATAGAGCATCGAGTTAGCTTTCCAATGGTTCGAACGGTGAGTCAATCGGAGTCCTGACGAGAGAGTTATGGTCGCTTTAGCTCACCCGCCGTATTGCCGATCACCGCGGCCGAACTTCGCCGTGTCGTCCGACACGCCTGCCGTGCACTCGTCCGGAAATGCCAAAGTTTCGCCGACCAGACTCGGCCGTGTCGTCCGACACGGCCCGTGCCGCATTTCTTCCGGATAAGCTCGAACGATCGCCGACACGCCCGACCGTGTCCCAGTGACACGGCCGAAGTCGCGGCCGAGTCACCGGACGGGTCGCTATCGGATGGCCCTACGCCGCCGCGACTGTCCGGGCAGACACGGCCGAGTCCTCGCCGCCACCGTAACACGACCGCGCCGATCGGGCACGGCCGTGTCCGGCAGCACCAACCCCTATAAAAGGCCCAGCAATGCTTTTTCTTGCCATTTTTCACCTTCTTCTTATCTTCTTCCGCACTGGAGTGTTCCAATCTTGTAGCCATGTTGTTTAACAACATATACATGAAGTTTGGAGGTTCATATCATCAATCATCCGTCCTATAACATCCTTTGATCGAGCGAATCAGTCGATTTTCTAGAAATCTAATTTTGGGGATTTTGGGTATTTTGTTCGATTTCGTCCGTTTAATCCGATTTAACTTAGGATTTTGATGGATTGATGATTATTTAGATGTATTATATCATTTCCTTTATTATTCCATGGTTGGATCGTATCGATTCGTTGTTTGAGTCGAGTTCTTGACCGACGCCTTGAAGGTGTCCTAGAAATGTCTTAGAGGGGTTTTCGGGCGTTCTACGATTATTCTTCCTCGTATGGTCGATGATTTATTGATTGTATGATGTTAGGGTCGTGTTTCTTGCGAAGAAACCGTGTTGAACCCTTTCGCTCGCCGCCGTCTTCCGCTTCGATAGCATTGGGCGTTTGAAGCTTCCGGTTGAGCCGTGTTCGTCCGGAATACTTGCGTATCGATTTTGAGGCAAGTATCTTGCCCATACATTTCATGTTTCGTTGATATAATTCTTGATAAATGATTTTATGCGAAATCCAATATTTAATGAACGTAAAAGGGGATTGGTATGTTCTCGATAAATGTTGTCTTTCAACGATAATTCGCTTACTTCGTGAATATGTATTCTCGGAATATGTGTGTTGGTTTTGTATGTTGAAAGATAATATGATCAATTCGAGTGAGTTTGATAGACCGTAATCCTTTGTCGGGGATTACGTATTGTTATTATGTACTTGTTCGGTAAGAACGTAATGTGTGTGATATTAGTTGTTACTCCTTGAAAGGAGTTTGTGATGCTTAATGTTGTTTGGATTGATAAGTGATTATTGTTGTGTGCTTGATGTATGTGATGTGCCTCCGGGTAGGATTGTTGAATCTCCTGGATCCATACTTGCTAGTATGGGTCGGGCGAAACCGTAAGGTTATCCAATACGGGTATGTCTTGCGGGGACTCCGAGGTTCGGGGCTTGCTAGCCCGATGCCGGGATAACTTGTAGGGTTATCATCGGGTATGTCTTGCGGGGACTCCGAGGTTCGTGGCTTGTTAGCGCGATGCCGGGATAACTTATGGTTGTGGTTTGATTATGTACGTATATGTGCTTGTAGTCACGTGACATCGGTTACGGTGACAGGTGATTTGATATGTTTATCCTATTGGGTTATTCACTCGGGTTTGTTCTTCGGGAGCATCTGAGGTACGTGGCTTGTTAGCACGGGACACGAATAATCATTAGGAACATGTGATTTTTGATTTGGGTCACGGACCGTGTTTTGTGAAATGGGTTGTGGACCTGCGTATTGTTCTAGGAACTTGAATTTTGGAAAATGACCTTTGGTTGTGTCCCTAAATGTTTTCGAAAGGTTTTAGAATTCTTATATCCCAAATGTTTTCTAAAACTCCCGAGATCGTAAAATGTTTTGTAATATGGACATTGGGTTATTTCCTACCTTTCACGTTTTGAATGGTTTGATCAAGTAAATTTTCTCGGGAAGTATATTCGCGATTAATCTGTTTTTGTGGAGTATGATATGTATGGCTTGTTTTCGTATTTATACTTGCACTAGCAAAACAGTGGAGTTTTGCTAACCCCCGAGTATTCGGGGGGTGGATGTCTGTATTGCATTCAGGTTTTGGAGCAGAGCACAGGGTCGGCATGAAGGATGATGAAAGATGAACGATACTAATCACACGAGGATCCGTTGATGTCGTATTGGTCTAGTTGTATTTTCTTTTCCGCTGCAGTACCTTTTCCCCGTTGTACGAGAGTTTATTGTATTTTGACCCCTGCGTGGGTATGTGTTTGTAATCGAGTTGTATATTTTATTGAAAGACCAAATCGGTCTACTGAGTCATTTTGCCTTGAAGGCATTGTCGAGATGTTAAATGTTGTTACCAGCCTGGTAGATCCTCGAGGAGAGGGTCTACGGCGTGTAATATCCCTGAGCGGATTGGGGGTGTTACAGTTCAGGGACATCTTTTTATGCTGGAGATTTCATCGCCACTTGAAGAAGCGATCAGAGTGAATCAGGGTTCAGACCCATTTTTGTTGCGCATCTGCGAGGATGTGGCATAGGGGAAAGCCCCTGGATTTGTGGTCCACGAGGATGGACTCTTGAGATTTAAGAATCAGTTATATGTACCGGCGAATGACGAGTTTAAAAACTCGATTTTGAGAGAAGCCCATGCTACCCCTTATTCTATTCATCCGGGTCCAGCAAGATGTACAAAGACTTGAAACAAAATTACTGGTGGAGTAATATTAAGCGTGAAGTCGCCGAGTTTGTTTCGAGATGTCTCACCTGTCAACAAGTCAAGATATAACATCGGCCGTGGTATCTTTGAAACCGCTCCCTATTCCGGAGTGGAAGTGGGAGGATATTTCAATGGACTTCATCACGAGTTTGCCAACGAGTCATCGTGGCATGAATACAATCTGGGTAATTGTGGATCGTCTAACTAAGTCAGCTCATTTTCTCGAGATTAAGGTTACTTGGGGTCCCGAGAGACTTGCCCAGTTGTTCATCAAAGAAATAGTGAGATTGCACGGTACTCCTAAGAGTATCGTTTTTGATCATGACGGGCGATTCGTGTCTCATTTTTAGAAATCAGTTCATCGTGCCATGGGAAATCAGCTTAATTTCAGCACAACTTTTCATCCTCAGTCCGACGGACAATCAGAGAGGACTATTCAGACATTGGAGGACATGTTGAGGGCATGCTTCCTCGATTGGAAAGACGATTGGGAAGCCCAACTACCATTGATCGAGTTCACGTATAATAATAGTTGGCATGCTTTGATTAAGATGGCACCTTACGAGGCTTTGTACGGTCGTCGTTGTCGATCTCCTTTGTGTTGGGATGACTTATCAGAATCAATCGGCACCGAGCCCGATATGCTTATAGCCGCCCGTGAGAAGGTAGCTTTGATCAGGAGTCGTTTGTTGACCGCTCAGAGTCGACAGAAATCTTATGCAGACAATCATCGCCGACCATTAGAGTTCGATACAGGTGACCACGTGTTGGTCAAGGTGTCCCCGAGTTGAGGTATCTTCCGTTTTGGGAAGCGGGGAAAGTTGAGTCCAAGATTTATTAGACCGTTTGAGATTTTTGATCGAACTTGTGGTTTATACAGCATATATGATTGTGTTTGTTCAACTCTTCAGGATTGCTGTTCTGTGTAACTGACCCCGTTGGGGTATTTTGTTTTTCAGGTTATGGCAAGGCTAAGGCACGGGAAGAGAATGTTGACGGCGAGGAGTCCCAGTGATACTAGTAGGGGGCCCCAGTCCTTTTTATTCACTCGTGTTTTCTTTATTTTATTTGCACTGCAGACTTCCGTTTGAATACTCATTTTATTCAGTGTCGTATGTTTTATCTCCATATAAAATATACATGTATTCTGTATTATCTTGGGTGTGTTGTATGAAACTCCTCATCGGAGTAATTAATGATGTAATGTGGTTCGGTACTAAATTTACCTTGTGTATTTCATTCATTTTCACTCGCCTGGTGGGTCCCAGTCGGGGGTCCACAGCACTGTAATATCCGCCTAGTTTGGGGTGTTACAACTGGGTGATTAATTTAATTCATGAATATAATTATTTCTTGGAGAAATTACTTATGTTATTATGTATTTGATATGATTAATTAATCGGATTAATTAATCGATATAAATACATCAGAACGGAATCAGAGTTTATCTGTTTAGACTCATGGGAGTACGAAACAAACCAACCTCATCCTGGTTCTTCTAGATGGCCAACCCCTTCCACCAACCTTCCACTTAGTCTTTGTCTCCATTTTATAAATGGAAGACCAAAGACTTAAGAGATATGGTATCTCTTATTATAATGTAAAACGTGATTTGGGGAGATATTGATAAAGGAATAAATGAAAGACTTCCACTTGCTTTTGGAAGTAAAACCCACGGCTCTTTTTGGCAAGAGTGAGAGAGATAAATTGTTTTCTCATTAGTCTATATTTTCTTCTTCTTTTGTTCTTGGTTGTTCTTGGAGAAAAATCAAGAAATCAAAGAGAGATAGTGAGTTATATACTTAGAGTGTTATAATCACAATCGAATGCTTCTACAATCTTGTTCTAGCCATATCCTTAGAGGATAACGAGGTTTAGTCGTTCTGGTCGTTTCTCCGGCGCGTGGCAAGTAGAGACGCGGTCCTTTCGGCGTTGGATCATCCAAGAGCTTGGAGTGGATTGGATTCAGAGAGATCGCTGTTCTTAATAAATTTCGAGGAAGGATACCATTTAATCAACGAACTACAAGGGTATGTTTTTTCGTATCTTTTGTGTTTCGTTTAATATACGTATATACGTAGCTCGATCGATCCTCGTATGGATTCAGATCGAATTAATTTTCGTTTTACCGCTTCCGCTGGGCCTTCATTTTAGGCACCGAATCCCAACAGTTTAGTGGCTGGGTTCTTAAGAGACTCAAATATGAGGTCATATCAACCAGTCTCCCTACTCTGGTCGAGTTCATAAGGACGAGTATAGAAGATTTTTTGGCTTCTAATGATCTTGAAAATATGTAACCCTCGGAGGCTGTTCCCAAGGTAATGATGATCTGTCTCCGAATTCATGCGTATTTTTGGTGACATCTCCTCACTTTTTCGACCCTCCCAACAATTGTTTCTCTTCAGCATGTCAAGGTCCAGATATCTCTGCATCATATGTCTTTGGGCAATTTTAGATTGGGCCATCCATTTGAAAAGCTAATCGAACGCTTCAAGATCAACCTAGCCCCCAGGAACTTCGTCCCTCAAGCCTATAAAAGTGGATCATCTCCCCTTCTATCTCCATTTCTGCAACCTCGCAATCCCTCATACCAGTGCAAAAATATATCTGGAAACTCCCCGACTTTGGCTAGGTTCTGTGTCGTCTTTCTTCCTCCTCCTCCTATCATGCTCATGGGTATGTCCTTTTAACCCTTCTTCTCCTTGCAATTTCTACGAAATTTTCTATTATTTTTGCTTTGGAATTTTGTTTCCGAATATAATGTCTTATGGTTCCGACTACCAATTAAAAAAATCAGCCTCTATAGATGTTCATTTTTTGGGAGACTTGTCCTCATCGGAATTGGATATAAAGAACCCTTTAGTTAGTAGGTTGTCCTTGATGGGATTCGTGGCCAAATGCGAAGGTGCAGTGGAAGAAATAAGTTTTTCCAATTAATATTTGAATGCCTGAATAAGGTCATCAACCATCGTATATACGAATATATAATACAATGTATAAATTTTGAAATCATACCCTTGAAGACTTTTAATTAACTACTTGACGAAGAACTCAAATCCTATTCGAAAAGCTTCTAGATAATCCAATGCCAAAAGCACGACGTCTCTACGTAACACGCATTGAAAAGATGACTGGAATAAACTTCTATCTTCTTGTTCTCTAAGAACACGACTACAAGAAAACAGAAGGAGTTTTAGATGGTATAATTTAAACACTTTAAGTGTATATTAAATTTATCTCAAGAACACACTTATGTTGCTCACGTCCAAAGCTTGGAATGGTGGAGGATGATGAAGTTTGTTTATTTAAAAAACCATACTCCACTATATGCCACAAGTCCTCGGTAAAATATACACCAACTGTATTATCAACATATCTCACAAAATGAATCAAATCATTATGAAGAAAAAAATAAAAACCACCACGTGGAAGGAGAGGGGCAGCCATGTGAGTAATAATGAGGGATTGGTTCACCTCAATCCGTAAAATGGACCCTCATGTGACTAGTCCCATAGATACCTTATTCCATTTTAATGTATTTGTATAATTAATTAATTTAATTAATTAATATATTAAATATTATTATAACTATTTCTCTAAAAATAATATCATATGAATAAAAATTAATTACCCAGTAATTTATTTTAATTCACTAGACCATATTAATTTGTCCAACAAATTAAATTAGACATCCAATGTCAAATATTGACCAAGAGAGAATAAGCTCATTTTAATTCGTCGCCTATCCTGTCTGCACGACTCTGTAGATTCGTCTCAGTCCGCAGTGGGGAGGGTCCAAGAAGTGTGAGTAACACCAGCCTGTCCCGTGGCGCATATCGTAATCCTAACTGAGAACGAATGATGGGGATCATTCCTAAACCTTTTTTGTCATGAGTATAATATATGTATAAACCCTTCAGTCAGATGTCCTAATCAAGTTATAGGGTCATGGTAAGTCAAACTCTATCGTTACTTAATCTTATGCATGAGTTAATGCAAATTAATATCAATGAGCTCTTGTGTATCAAATATATTAATTACAACTACCTCATATACTTTGGCCAAAGACTTATGATCTCATCTGCCGTTAACCGTATATGACATCCACCTGCTCACTTATAGGAGAGTGAATCCTTTCTTGGTATTCAGTAAAGACTGATATTGACCCACCAAACTGGTGAATGGATCATATTACTCTAATAAATAACTTAATGTTACAAGCACATCTCCTGCTGAATCCTCAAGTACCAGGTTCGTAGAGACCTATCACAACTTTCTGATTCGTTCCTTGACTATCCCAGAATGAAATTCATATGATGAATCGGGATGAGTTGTTTGAGTATACTAATATAATTAACATAGCTATAATGTGTTCTCCCATTACTATTAGTGAGTACATGCATTATGTAACACCCCCGGAATTCGACTGGGAATGTCACATGTCGTAGACCCTTTTCACAAGAATCTACCAGGCTAAACTCCAAAAGACTGCTCAATGATAGACCGACCGAGGTCAATTTAGTTACAAAACAGACCAGCAAGGTCATTAAACAATTCAAAAACAACATAGTTCACAACTCAATGACAATAATAAACTTGAATACAGAAAAGAATGACACCTCAATTTAATAAATGAAAACCACACCCAGGCAAGGGTGAATACTCGATCACAAGAGAAATAATGACCAAAATAAAATAAAAGAAAAGACTCTGACTCTTGTGTGATTAGCATCATTGTCCTCCATCTCCTTCCAAGCCAATCCCGTGACTGCTCCCGAGCTGCAAACCTGAGCGCATAATATGCACCCACCCCCCGAAAACTCGGTGGTTAGCAAACTGGAATTTTGCTAGTGCAAGTACATAATATGCAAGATATACGAAAAATAACAACACAAAAATCAACAGCCGCGAAGCCTTAACACGAACCACACATTCAAACAACCAGCACATAAGAGCATTAACACAGACATATTTTCTTTACAGAATATAACTGTAATACCCGGTTGTAATTCAGTCATTATCATTCAATAATTTCATTCGGTAATTGTCTCTATGTAATTTTTCACTTGTTAATAACCGTTCATCATCCACATTCATTCATCCATGTTCACCGTTCGGAATAACTTCGAGTTGTGTATCGATATTATTCATTATTTCAACTTTCCACGTATGAGTTCGATTTTGTAAAATTACTATTAATTTTTGGAAACTCCAAAAATTTTGAATCTTTTCAATATTATAGAGCACCAAGTTATCTTTCCAATGGTTCAAACGGTGAGTCAATCGGATTTCAGACGAGAGAGTTATGGTCGAAATAGCTAACCACCCACATTTTCCAGTTTTGGCCGAGCAGTCTGTACCGGGGGCCGCAGCTCATGCCGGCAGGGCCGCGGCACACTGCCGAGTCACTGCCGCGGCACACCCGTCCGGGCCGCGGCACACTCATGTTGCAATTATCGGCCAACCCGTCTGTACCGTGGGCCGCGGCACACTGCCGAGTCACTGCCGCGGCACATTCGTCCGGGCCGCGGCACGCTGCCGATCACTGGGGGCAGTTTTGGCCCTGTGCCGCGGCACACTTTAGCCGGGCCGCGGCACACAGTGCAGTCAGCACTATAATTGCGTTTTTTCAGCGAGATCAACTCATTTTTTTCTTTTTTCTTCAACCATACGAGAGAGAGGGCTTGAGGGGGAAGACTTCCCATCATCTATCACTTGAGTATTCATTTTTCATAATTTTCATTCGGTTGTGAAGCTCGGATTGTCAATCTAATGCGATTTCATCGGATTAAAGTACTTGGATCTTCAAAGGTAATTTCTCCAACATCTTGGATTTCGATTTTGTTTTGAGATATGATATTTTGGATGTTAAGATCATGTTGTATGAAGTGATATACACATGATTATGGTTATATTTGATTATTCATTGGATTATTGAAGAATTATTCAAGAACACTTTGAATATTAAGTTGGATTTGGGGGTTTTCGATTAATCGTTGTTGTAATCACGAATTTGAATATTCATATTGGATTATTGATCGTATTGAAGATGTTTTGTTGGTTTGAAACACTTGTTGGGGGTTTGATGTTGGTATTATTGAAGTTTGGTTATAAACAATCGAAGTTTGGCCACAAAGTGTTCGATATAATGCCCCAATGAACTTGGTTTAATCGTATCGACGTTTTGAGTTCGTTATACCGGTGTTTGATTCGTGTATTGAACGAATTATTGGTAATTGTGTTATTCAAGGTTGTTCGAGCGACCGACATTTCATTTAGGACGTTGTTCGTGGATGGACATTCTTCACCGGTTGTGTAAGTTAATTCTTACTCAGTTAAAAGGATATTCATTCCTTTCGTTGTTGTTCATTCATAATCATAATTCATTCATAAGGTACTAACCGTTTCAAAACTTGTAATTGTCACTTAATTACTTCATTCACGAGGAACGACGGTTCCAATCATTTCATTGAGCTGTCATTCATTTCGCCATCATTTCATCTTGGTGAGTCATTATTCATTTTCGATGTCACTTTTATTATATCGTGGCATTCCGGGTCATACTAGCGTGCCAGTTGGTATGTGTAGGATTTTCATGTCGGGCACATTTAAGTCGTGTGTTGATTGGTGGCCTCAAATTGGACTGTGCACACGAGTTGATGGCTTCGTGAGACTGATTAGGTACAAGACCACACGTGTATTAGATCGATACTCGTTGGTGGCTTGTGCACGGACACATTTCTATCCCGGGCGTAGTGTGGCGCCATTACTTTGAGCCGTACTGTTAGTTGATTCATATAGCATGTTTGATTGCGTATGTTTCGACAGGATTGTGTATATTCAACTCTTGAGGATTGTTGTTCTGCGGTAATCGACCCCCGTTTGGGGATTTTGTTTTCAGGTCATGGCAAGGCAAAAGCACGGGAACAGCATGTTGACAGCGAGGAGTCCCAGTGATACTAGTAGGGGGCCCCAATCCTTTCAGTCATTCCTATTGTTGTCATTTATTTTCCGCTGCAGATTTTCATTTGGTTACTCCGTTTCATTCAGTGTTGCGTATTTTATCTTCATATAAAATATACTAGTATTCGGTATTGTCCTGGTGTTTTGTACTTAAACTCCTCATCGTAGTAATTATTGTTGTAATGTGGTTCGGTACTACATTTACCCTGTGTAATTCATTAATTTTCATTCGCCTAGTAGGTCCCAGTCGGGGGTCCACGACACTGTAATATCCATCTAGTTTGGGGTGTTACAAAGTTGGTATCGGAGCGTGGTTTTGAATACTACCTTCCGAGTCATGTCTCATTTGAAATCATCTTCATCGGACTAGTATCATTGGACTTTCGTGTCACGTGTGACCTGTGCAAATGCCGAGCCAATCAGACCGAAAGAACTGTAAGACTTCTAACGCCATGGTATAATTTCTGGCAATAATCATTCATTCATAATTCACTAGTTAACAATCCTCAAGCATCATTTCCATTTTAATCATGTTGATCATATTAACTCATTAATCACTCAATTCATTTCATTATTCAATTGATGATCAGGACGATCATGTTAACTCATTAATCACTCAATTCATTTCATTACTCAGTTGTTAATCTGGAAGATCATATCATTAATCTTGTTAACTTGTTCAAGATACTCATTTCAAGAATTTCATCAGATAATCATGTCACCTCAGTTAATCATTCATGTAATCATTGTGTTAGAGCGCATATGCTCATTTTCATCATTTCATGACGTAAATCATAATGCGGTACTCATACGAGATCTATGATTATCATGCGACCTTCCTATTTCAGTATGGAGAGAGCTGTCAGGGGATGCACGGGGAGAGGCCGCGGTGCAGGCCGGTACCCGGGGAATAATCACTCACTGTCGGGAAACAGTATCCGAGACTCCGCTCGATCGGAAGATGTTCGGGTTGATCCACTCACTTTTATGCAGGTCATGATGACCCATATGCAATTGCTCGATCATCATTGCGCCACTCTGGCCGAATTAATCGATAGAACTCTCCCGTATGAGCCTGCTGCTAAGGAAATTGCTGAGCAACAACCTTCATCTGTCAGCAAGAAATCAACGAAGCGTAATCAATCCGAAGGCGGTCAGTCAACCTTCGAGAAGCCTCGTGCGGGCCCTATCATTTCTGAGCGACCTCCTACGGCACATAATCGTGCGGGATCTCAGTCCCGAGTGGCCAGTTCGGCCATCACCTGTTTCAACTGTGGAGCGCCGGGTCATTACAGCACTAAGTGTCTGAAACCGTCTATCACGTGTCATAATTGTGGGATTTTTGGGCATAAGGCCCGTTTTTGCCGAAAGGACTCCAAGTCGGTTCCGGCGGCATTTCAGGCCCCAAAGCAATCAGCAATTCAGAATCAGACTACTCTGTCAGCGTCGTTTAAGACGATGGAAGCAAATAAAGTCGGAGCTCATATTTATCAGTCGGGAGCGTCCTGTTCGGGGGCCGGCAAGTCCCGGATTCATGTGATGAAGAGGATCGACGATCCGGTGGCCCGAATGATCTCAGGTATACTAGTAATTTTATTTCAACCTGTGTGTACCTTTTGATACTGGTGCACCGCATTCATTCATTTTCGAATCATGTTTGAATAGACTTAATTTGGATAGTCCTATTACTTGTGGACCTCATATCATCAGTCTACCTAACGATGGAAGAATTTTCGGAAATCATACCGAGGTAAGCTTAATGACCACGATTGGTTGGTGGACCTAATCGTGGTGGATTTACCTAAGGACGATGTAATATTGAGTGTGAATTAGATGGATCATTATGATACCATCCTCAGTGTTCGTAAGCGTTTGGTCACTATCATTCCAGTCGTTGGAGTCGAGTGTGTATTTCAGGGAGGTAGTCCCCGTTGTTCCAGAAGAATTATTAATATGATGGAAGTAGAGAAAATTCCTCAATCGAGTTGTTCAATCATTCATTGTATCATTTTCATCGATTGGCCGTTCTAAGGCAATCGAGTTGTTCAATCATTCATTGTATCATTTTCATCGATTGGCCATTATAAGGCAATCGAGTTGTTCAATCATTCATTGTATCATTTTCATAGATTGGTCGTTCTAAGGCAATCGAGTTGTTCAATCATACATTGTATCATTTTCTTCGATTGGCAGTTCTAAGGCAATCGAGATGTTCAATCATTCACTGCATCATTGTCATCGATTGACCGTTCTAGGGCAATCGAAATGTTCAATCATTCGTGGTATCAATGTCATCGATTGACGATGTATTCCCAGACGAGTTACCTGGTTTGCCTTCACACAGAGTTGTGGAATTCACGAGTGAGTTGGAGCCCGGTACGTCCCCGTTATCGAAGGCACCATACCGGATGGCCCCGACCGAAATGCAGGAGTTGAAGATTCAACTTGAGGAATTGTTTGAGAAAGGTTATCTCCGACCGAGTGCGTCCCCATGGGGAGCACCAGTGTTATCTGTCAAGGAGAAGTATGGTTCGTTCGTGTGTGTATTAATTATCAGGAGTTGAATAGGATGATGATCAAGAATAAGTATTCCTTACCCCGTATTGATGATCTCTTAGATCAACTTCAGGGAGCTTCAATATTTTCCAATATCGACCTAAGGTCTGGATATCATCAGTTGCGAATTCGAGAGTCGGACATCGCGAGGACAGCGTTTCGTACACGCTATGGTCAATATGAGTTCGTAGTTATTCCGTTTGGGCTAACTAATGCACCTGCGGTATTCATGGAGTTAATGAATCGGATTTTCATCAACTTTTTAGATCAGTTTGTTGTTGTCTTCATCGATGACATTTTGATTTATTCTCGTGACCGAGAGGAACACGAGGTTCATCTTCATCAGGTTCTCGACGTGTTAAGACGAGAGCAACTTTATGGAAAGTTCTCCAAATGTGAGTCCTGGATGTCCGAAGTGACTTTTCTCGGGCATGTAATTTCATCAGATGGAGTGCGTGTTGATCCTCAGAAGACGGAGGCTATCCGAGATTGGCAACCTCCGACGAATGTTAAGGAAATCCGAAGCTTTCTCGGATTAGCCGGTTATTATCGGCGGTTTGTGGAAGGATTTTCTAAAATTGCTCAACCAATGACGAACCTTTTGCGAAAGGATAAGAAATACACGTGGTCCAACGCGTGTCAGCGGAGTTTTGAAGAACTCAAGAGCCGGTTAATTTCAGCACCTGTACTTTCCTTGCCGCTAGGGACAGAAGGATTTGTGGTTTATAGTGATGCGTCCGGGCAGGGTCTCAGATGTGTACTCATGCAGAACGGGAAGGTTATTGCCTATGCTTCACGGCAATTGAGACCTTAGGAGGTTAATTATCCGACCCACGACCTGGAGCTAGCAGCCGTGGTGTTCGCTTTGAAAATCTGGCGTCATTACCTTTATGGCGTTACTTGTCAGATATTCACCGATCATAAGAGTTTAAAGTATATATTTACTCAGGAGGAGTTAAATATGCGACAGAGGCGGTGGTTGGAACTAATCAAAGATTATGATATCTAGATCCTTTACCACCCAGGCAAGGCGAACGTTGTCACCGACGCCTTGAGTCATAAGTCCGTTCAGGAGCAGATGCTTGCTCGATTAATAGTTCAGAAGGAGCCTCAGCAGGAATTCCTTAGACCCGAGAATGAGGTGTGGCTTCAGCGAGTTCAGGGACAACTTTGCATGTTAGAGATTTCATCGCCGCTTAAGGAGGCAATCAGAGAGAATCAGGGTTCAGACCCATCACTGTTGCACATCCGTGAGGATGTGGCTCAGGGGAAAGCCCCCTGGCTTTGTGATCCACGAGAATGGACTTTTGCATTTTAAGAATCGGTTGTGGGTACCGGCGTATGATGAGTTGAAAAACTCGATTTTGAGAGAAGCTCATGCTATCCCTTAATCTGTTCATCCGGGGTCTAGCAAGATGTGCAAAGACTTGAAATAAAATTATTGGTGGAGTAATATGAAGCGAGAAGTCGCGGAATTTGTTTCGAGATGCTTAACCTGTCAGCAAGTCAAGATAGAACATCAGCGACCGGCGGGTATGCTGAAACCTCTCCCTATTCCAGAATGGGAGTGGGAGGATATTTCAATGGATTTCATCACGAATTTACCGACGAGTCGTCGTGACATGCACACAATCTGGGTAATTGTGGATCGCTTAACTAAATCAGCTCAATTCCTTGAGATTAAGGATACGTGGGGTCCCGAGAGACTTGCCCAGTTATTTATCAAAGAGATAGTGAGATTGCACGGTACTCCTAAAAGTATCATTTCCGATCGTGGCGGACGATTCGTGTCTCATTTTTGGAAATCAGTTCATCGTGCTATGGGAACTCAGCTTAATCTCAGTACAGCTTTTCATCCTCAGTCCGACGGACAATCAGAGAGGACTATTCAGACTTTGAAGGACATGCTGAGGGCATGTGTCCTCGATTGGAAAGACAATTGGTAAGCTCAACTACCATTGATCGAGTTCACGTATAATAATAGTTGGCATGCTTCGATTAAGATAGCACCTTACGAGGCCTTGTATGGTCATTGTTGTCGATCTCCTTTGTGTTGGGATGACTTATCAGAATCAATCGGCACCGAGCCCAATATGCTTATAGCCGCCCGTGAGAAGGTAGCTTTGATCAGGAGTCATATGTGGGCAGATCAGAGTCGACAGAAATCATATGCAGATAATCGTCGTCGACCACTAGAGTTCGAGATAGGTGACCACGTGTTGGTCAAGCTATCCCCGATTCGAGGTATTTTCCGTTTCGGAAAATGGGAAAAGTTGAGTCCGAGATTCATTGGACCATTTGAGATTTTGGATCGAGTAGTCGAGTTAGCTTACCGTTTGGCCTTACCTCCGGCGTTGAGCCGAATTCATGATGTTTTTCACGTCTCTCAGTTACGGAAGTATGTTGCCGACCCGAGTCACATATTTTAGTTCGACGAAATCGTGATCGCAGATGATCGTTCGTATGAAGAGCGTCCCTTACGAGTCTTAGAGTGGCGAATCAAACAGTTGAGGAATAAGGCGATTCCTTTAGTTAAAATTCAGTGGTCTAGACGCGGAGTTGAAGAGGCTACTTGGGAAACCGAGGATAGTATGCAGGAGAGTTATCCCGAGTTGTTTGACCCATAGTTTCGGGGACGAAACTCTTTTAAGGGGAGGTGTATGTAATACCCAGTTGTAATTCAGTCATTATCATTCAATAATTTCATTCGGTAATTGTCTCTATATAATTTTTCACTTGTTAATAACCGTTCATCATCCACATTCATTCATCCATGTTCACCGTTCGGAATAACTTCGAGTTGTGTATCGATATTATTCATTGTTTCAACTTTCCACGTATGAGTTCGACTTTGTAAAATCACCATTAATTTTTGGAAACTCCAAAATTTTTGAATCTTTTCAATATTATAGAGCACCAAGTTAGCTTTCCAATGGTTCAAACGGTGAGTCAATTGAAGTCCGGACGAGAGAGTTATGGTCGAAATAGCTAACCACCCACATTTTCCAGTTTTGGCCGAGCAGCCTGTACCGGGGGCCGCGGCTCATGCCGGCAGGGCCGCGACACACTGTCGAGTCACTGCCACGGCACACCCGTCCGAGCCGCGGCACACTCATGTTGCAATTATCGGCCAACCCGTCTGTACCGTGGGCCACGGCTCATGCCGACAGGGCCGCGGTACACTGCCGAGTCACTGCCGCGGCACATTCGTCCGGGCCACGACACGCTGCCGATCACTGGGGGCAATTTTGGCCCTGTGCCGCGGCACACTTCGGCCGGGCCGCGGCACACAGTGCAGTCAGCACTATAATTACGTTTTTTCAGCGAGATCAACTCATTTTTTTCCCTTTTCTTCAACCATACGAGAGAGAGGGCTTGAGGGGGAAGACTTCCCATCATCTATCACTTGAGTATTCATTTTTCATCATTTTCATTCGGTTGTGAAGCTCGGATTGTCGATCTAACGCGATTCCATCGGATTAAAGTACTTGGATCTTCAAAGGTAATTTCTCCAACATCTTGGATTTCGATTTTGTTTTGAGATATGATGTTTTGGATGTTAAGATCATGTTGTATGAAGTGATATACACATGATTATGGATATGTTTGATTATTCATTGGATTATTGAAGAATTATTCAAGAACACTTTGAATATTGAGTTGGATTTGGGGGTTTTCGATTAATCGTTGTTGTAATCACGAATTTGAATATTCATATTGGATTATTGATCGTATTGAAGATGTTTTGTTGGTTTGAAACACTTCTTGGGGGTTTGATGTTGGTCTTATTGAAGTTTGGTTATAAACAATCGAAGTTTGGCCACAAAGTGTTCGATATAATGCCCCAATGAACTTGGTTTAATCGTATCGACGTTTTGAGTTCGTTATACCCGTGTTTGATACGTGTATTGAACGGATTATTGGTAATTGTGTTATTTAAGGTTGTTCGAGCGACCGACATTTCATTTAGGATGTTGTTCGTGGACATTCTTCACCGGTTGTGTAAGTTAATTTTTACTCAGTTAAAAGGATATTCATTCCTTTCGTTGTTGTTCATTCATAATCATAATTCATTCATAAGGTACTAACCGTTTCAAAACTTGTAATTGTCACTTAATTACTTCATTCACGAGGAACGACGGTTCTAATCATTTCATTGAGCTGTCATTCATTTCACCATCATTTCATCTTGGTGAGTCATTATTCATTTTCGATGTCACTTTTGTTATATCGTGGCATTCCGGTCATCTTGGCGTGCAGTTGGTATGTGTAGGATTTTCATGTCGGGCACATTTAAGTCGTGTGTTGGTTGGTGGCCTCACATTGGACTGTGCACACGAGTTGATGGCTTCGTGAGACTGATTAGGTACAAGACCACACGTGTATTCGATCGATACTTGTTGGTGGCTTGTGCACAGACACATTTCCATCCCGGGCGTAGTGTGGCGCCATTCCTTTGAGCCGTACTGTTAGTTGATTCATATAGCATGTTTGATTGCGTATGTTTCAACAGGATTGTGTATATTCAACTCTTGAAGATTATTGTTCTGTGTAACTGACCCCGTTTGGGGATTTTGTTTTCAGGTCATGGCAAGGGAAAAGCACGGGAATAGCATGTTGACGGCGAGGAGTCCCAGTGATACTGGTAGGGGCCCCCAATCCTTTCAGTCATTCCTATTGTTGTCATTTATTTTTCGCTGCAGATTTTTATTTGGTTACTCCGTTTCATTCACTGTTGTGTATTTTATCTTCATATAAAATATACTAGTATTCGGTATTGTCCTGGTGTTTTGTACTTAAACTCCTCATCGGAGTAATTATTGTTGTAATGTGGTTCGGTACTACATTTACCCTGTGTAATTCATTCATTTTCATTCGCCTAGTGGGTCCCAGTCGGGGGTCCACGGCACTGTAATATCCGCCTAGTTTGGGGTGTTACAATAACATCAAGGAAAACTTTAGACGAGCCCCAATGAGTCAAAAGAACTAGTTCGAAAACACTTTTTTAAGGAAATATTTTGGAAAAACATTTCGATAAGATGATTTGAAAATGTTATTGTCGACTCGGGCCATTTTGGTGTTTTAAAAAATCGAATGGAAATACTTTTAGAAAATAACTTCAAAATTTCTCGGGTCCTTGACCCAGTATGTTGAAAACAATTTTACAGGAAAACCATTTCAACGTTATTCGGGGTCCTCGACCCAATTTACAGATCACTATCACAAGAACAATCATCTCAACATTCCACAGAACACTTCACAGCACAATCAATGTCACAACCTCTCATTTCGACAAATCCTGCTCAAGACCCTTGATTAATTAAACCCTCGGAAATCTCGTCAGATATCCTTGGTTAATAAATCCTGATACCAACATTTAAACGAGTTGAAAAGAACTTTTGAAGTACGAAATTTTTCCGATATCAGGGTCTTAGCTGTCACTTGAATATCCGTAACCAATAAGCCTGAACACTATGTTGGCCGCCCCTTGAACATATCACCGCGCCGGCGCTAACTCCCGCAAGAGCCGCCCCTTGCACACGCATTAGGTAACACCTGCTTTCACCAACCATATGGAGCCACTCATTGCAGCGTACACAAGCCAGAGTACACGCCCCACCCTCAGAGGCTCCGGATACGACGTCTCTCACAAACAAATATTCACATTGTTTCAAACATCAAGCACACAGTTAATCATCGCAACAATTATCAAAATCAGTACACAAATTCACACAAATTACATGTCAATCAACAACTACACAGACAAACAACACCACACATGTTATCAATCAAAACTCGGCACAATACGCTTTCAGGCATAAACAAACCAACACCTACACATATATCTCTGAATCGTAATTCAACCAAATACACATAACTTGGCTATATTATCTCTATAAATATAGCTTATACTTTAATCCAAATTAAGTACGTCAAACTGATATTAACACTTATATATATAACACACACACACACACACACACACACACACACATATATATATATATATATCCGTATAAAATAATACATACACTTCGGCAACTATGATTTTACGTAGATATAATTCGTATATCAAGGTACTTGCCTTGGTAATCTTTTGCGAATACTCCGAAGAATACGGCCGATCGAAAAAATTCAAAACTTCGATGAAAACGATGATCAGAAGGGTTCAACACCAGCTCTTCGCAGGGAATTCCTCCCTAATATCCTATCATCAATTAAACAATCAATCACACGAGGAAAAATATCGTAAAACGACCGAATATCCCTCTGGGGCATTTTTCCGGACACCTTGACGGCGTCAATTGAGAACTCAATTAAATGACGAATCAGTAATGATAAAACCGTGGAAAAATGATGAAATTGACAGAATACAACTGAATCTTTGATAATAAATTGCTATTATAAGCTAATTCGGACTGAATGAACAAAATCAATTGAAATCCCCAAAACTAGATTTTTAGGAAATCATACCTTGATTCGATCAATCGGAGAAGATTATAGGATGATTAATCGATGTTAGGAACTCTAGGACTTCGTGGATTAATAGTTTAACAACATGTCTACAAGTTCTCCAAGTCTTGGCTGCGGAAGGAACGGAGGTGAAATGGGAGAAATGAGTGAAACTTGACTGATGGGTTATATATATACAGACGCGCATTAGCGTGCGCAAGGGATTCCGGGTAGCGTGCGCTAATGGGCTGTCCTTGGTCCAGAACCTCCGACCGGGACCCACCATCGCGCCAGTCAACCCGTCCAGAACCTCCTGGACTAGTCTGCTTGGCCAGGTAGCTTGCGCTGGGCGGCCGAATAGCGTGCGCTCTGCCTGCCGAGTTAGCGCGCGCAATGACCGACAGTAGCGTGCGCTACCTTCCAGTCCTTCCGGGGTCCAGAACCTCAAAAAACTCTCGCCGGCCAGAAGCGTTAGGCGGCGGCCAATAGCATGCGCTATGCTGCCGAAAGAAGCGCAGTGGCCGATAGTAGCATGCGCTATGCCGGCCGCGATTAGCGCGCTACGCTTCCGGCAAGAAGGCGTGCGCTATGCAGTTCTGCCGCACTGCTCGGCTGCCCAGCCGCCATGGTTCGCCGACTCGATTTTCGAAAACGCACGGAACGAACACGACAAAATGCTCGTGGACAACACCATCGATCCGAAATAAAAACAACATATAACAAATCACCACATATCGCCATAAACAGAAAATTAGTCATCGAGAAAATAATACCAACGCTCGACAACCGAGAGATTTCTGGTCTAATTTGAAATGATTTCAAATTAACCAGAACGAAAATCTCGGGTATTACATTCTACCCCCCTTAAATAAGTTTCCTCCCGAAACTTAAAATAGAGAGCGATAGAACAAACAAAAAAAAAACAACTACTTTACTCAGCCCCAAAACATCACGAGCAATGCGCGAACGCGAGAATTCTTGAAATACGATGAACTAACTAAGCAAGTATCTGGTACGTGAGTCGAGGCGATAAAAATATATATGAACACGAGGAGTCGAAGTGGAGGAGTATGAATTTGGAGATAAGAGCTCCAAGTGTTTAGTAAAATCACTAAACGGCTCAGACGTCCTGAAACCATGTTTCGAACTCGACCAACCGCATCCAAGCTCATAACACATCTGGAAATATTAATTGCACATGTGGGAACAATAGTTTCGAACAAAGTTTGCAAGGATCAAATTCAGATGTGGAAAGGCCACAATAATCCACGGAATTCAACAAAACAGCTCCGAAATTTGTTCCGAGGACAGTAGGCTAAGTAGAACAGGGTAGTTTAAAGTTGTCGAGAGGATCACAAATGAATTACCAACAATGAAATGTCGCCCAACACCGAAAATACTAAGAAAAGTATGGATAATACATTCCCCCATACTAAGAAGAAGTTTCGACCCCGAAACTTAAAACATCAGAGTTGGAAACGTAAAGCAATGAAATGAAAAAACCCCCGGTCAAAGTCATGATTGTTGGAAACAACAACGATTAGGACATATTACAAAATCTTAATTTTCCCACATTAGGCTCTTCAGAAGGAAATATAGGGTTTCGGGACACTCTACAGTCGTTTGCTCTGTTCGCCAATAGGGTAGCATTCTTTGCCAATTCGTAAACCATCTCACAGTATTTCTCCCGATGACCTTCACACCCGCACCGGTAACAAGTCAAGAGTGGAAAGGGACAATTTCCATGAACATGCCCCTGACAGTTGCAGTTGAAGCACCTCCCCTTCTTACCGGGAGTCAATGATGCTGGCTTGGGATTCCCAGCCTTCACTCCCGACCGCGAAGATGACGCGTTCGAACGACGTGGGGGTTTGGGAGCCTTACTCCCTTTCCACCCAAACATTTTCCAGATGTCCTCGGCCTCTTCACTTCGCTCGTGGGTTCAACCACTGAGGAAATTTCATAGGATATCGTTTGATCTTGGTACTCCTTCAGTGTAGCATGAACCGTTGTCATACGAACCACCTCATCGCTTCTACATCCATCATTTCGTCTACGTTCGCCAAGGCTCGACATACTAATACATATGATACCGTTAGCATAACTAAATAATCAATCATACATTATACCACAATTATCAACACAAGGTTTAGTTAGCATCCCCGAATGTCCAAGGTAGGCAACACTAAAATGAAAAAGAATTCAGGGAGCATGCGTACACTATACGAGTCCGAGTATCCTTATTACGTCCGGAAATGACTTTATACGCTCCTTAGAATAACGGTAGTATCATAAAGCGCAAAGTTTTTCTGAAATTAATTTCTAGTCCTTCGACGAGGACGACCATTTTATGTATGCACTTGGTGAAAACAAACTTTTTTGAAAAAAAGAGGGCGAGTCACGTTTCGCCCAAAACTCGTAAATACTGTTCTTTAATTAGAAGAGGAAATTTCATATGTCGACTTTAAAACTGTTTTTAAATTAATGCACAAAATAATTTGTGTTTTTAAAATTTTAAAGAGGTTATAACTAATTTGAAATATCTCAAAAATTTAATTTGAAATTCAAATACCAAAATTTTAAAATATTTCCTGTTCTACAAAATGTTCAATCAAAAAAATATTTTCACAAAAATATGCAACCATTTGATACGACGATATTAAATCGTAGGTTTTAACATTATTTGGAAATTTTCAAAACATAATTTTAGAATGTTCGTGCAGCGGATAAGATTAACACTTAAATATTCATTCTAATGAAATGTAGAAATTGATAAATATACTCGGTTTCCGAAGTATACTACATAACCATTTTCACTCGGACCGTATACACATGTTATATTCTAAAACAATAATACCACAAACAAGTTCCAGCCCCTTGTTCAACATTAAACACATTAGCACAACATAATCAAATACACATATAAGTGGACTTACAATCGGGAGACTTACCATCACGGATCGCCTGAAGATGATGTCGGGACCACGATACAAATCACAACTCTGATGCGCGCGACTTACACAAGACATGGACTTGGCCCCACGGCGTAGGTTTTTCATAAACCTAAGCTCCTATACCATAACTGTAACACCCCCAGAATTCGACTGGGAATGTCACATGCCGTAAACCCTTCTCACAAGAATCTACTAGGCTAAACTCCAAAAGACTGCTCAATGATAGACCGACCGATGTCAATTTAATTACAAAATAGACCAGCAAGGTCATTAAACAATTCAAAAACAACATAGTTCACAACTCAACGACAATAATAAACTTGAATACCGAAAAGAATGATAGCTCAATCTAATAAATGAAAACCAAACCCGTGCAAGGGTGAATACTCGATCACAAGAGAAATACTAACCAAAATAAAACAAAAGAAAAGACTCTGACTCTTGTGTGATTAGCATCATTGTTCTCCATCTCCTTCCAAGCCAATCCCGTGACTGATCCCGAGCTGCAAACCTGAGCGCATAATAAGCACCGATCCCCCAAAAACTCGGGGGTTAGCAAACTAGAATTTTGCTAGTGCAAGTACATAATATGCAAGATATACAAAAAATACCAACACAAAACTCAACAACCGCGAAGCCTTAACACGAACCACACATTCACACAACCAGCACAAAAGAGCATTAACACAGACATATTTTCTTTACGGAACATAGCATCAAGGAAAACTTTAGACGAGCCCCAATGAGTCAAAAGAACTAGTCCGAAAACCCTTTTTAAAAGAAATATTTTGGAAAAACATTTTGCTAAGATGATTTGAAAAATTGAGTGGAAATAATTTTAGAAAACAACTTCAAAATTTCTCGGGTCCTTGACCCAGTATTGGGAAAACAATTTTACAGGAAAACCATTTCAACGCTATTCGGGGTCCTCGACCCAATTTGTAGAACACTATCACAAGAACAATCATCTCAACATTCCACAGAACACTTCACAGCACAATCAATGTCACAACCTCTCATTTCGACAAATCCTCCTCAAGACCCTTGATTAATTACCCCTCGGAAATCTGGTCAGATATCCTAGGTTAATTAATCTTGATACCAACATTCAAACGAGTTGAAAAGAACTTCTGAAGTACAAAATTTTTTCGGTATTGGGGTCTTAGCTATCACTCGAATATCCGCAACCAATAAGCCTGCCAGGCGCCTCCCTTGCACACCTCTGCACCGGCATTCACTGCACAATGTTGGCCGCCCCTTGAACATGTCACCGTGCCGGCGCTCACTCCCGCAAGAGCCGCACCTTGCACACGCATTAGGTAACACCGGCATTCACCAACTGTCACATCAGGTACTGTTCAGATCCTTTCTCAACCAGTTAGTGTTTTGTTCGATACAGGAGCTACACATTCGTTTATAACTTTGTTTTATGTTAATCGCTTGAACATTTCTTGTTTCCATGAATGTGAGCCTTATGTTGTTGGTTTACCGATTGGGGAAAGAATTGTGGGGATCTTCGTAACACCCCCAAACCAATTGGGAATATTACAGCACCGCAGACCCTCTCCGAGAGGATCTACCAGGCTAAATACAGGAAAACATGATAAATAATACATGCCAACAAGGCTAATAACGAACCTTTTAACCGATTTGGTCTTTTGCCACAACACAACACATCGAACATACATAACTCTTTCTCATAACTCATTCCCACGCAGGGATTGGAATACATCAACATTCCCATAAAACGGGAGAACAACACGACAGAGAAACAAACAACAAGACTCTATCAAAATACTCAATGACTGGTCTTCATGTGATTAGTGTCGTCGTCTTCCATCATCCTTTGTATCGATCCTGTGATTCGCTCCCCAGCAACCTGCAAGTACCTGGATGCAATACAGACATCCACCCCCCGAATACTCGGAGTTTATCAAAACTCCACTGTTTTGCTAGTGCATGAATAAAATACGAATACAAGCCAAACACAACATATTCCAAGAACATAATAATCGTGAACACGTGAAAGGTAGGAAATAAACCCAATGTATATATTACAAAAACATTTTACGATCTCGGGAGTTTTGAAAACATTAGGGATTTAAGAATTTCTCAAGTCTTTCGAAAACACTCAGGGACACGGACCAAAGATCATTTTCCCAAAATACAATTCCGATAACAACACACGGGGTCCACGATCCAAATCACAAAATACGGGGTCCAATACCCAATCGTCCATATCAACATATTCCCAAGGATTATTCGCGTCCCGTGCTAACAATCCACGGACCTCAGATGCTCCCGCAAAACATACCCGAGTGAATAACCTAAATGGAAATCATATCAAATCACATGTCACCGTGACAGCAGTCATGTGACCATAACCATACTCACGTTCATAGTTATCCTAGCATCGCATTAGCAAGCTACGAACCTCGGAGCCTCTACGAGACGTATCCGATTGAACAACTCATGACACGTACATCACATAATCAACCACAACTATAATTTATCCCGACATTGCACTAACAAGCTACGAACCTCGGAGTCCCCGCAAGACATACCCGAATTGGATAACCCCACAAGTTATCCCGGCATTGGGATAGCAAGCCCTGAACATCGGAGTCCCCGCAAGATATACCCAACCCTACGGTCACGCCCGATCCGTACTAGCAAGGACGGATCTCGGAGATTCAACAAATCTTACCTGGTGGCACATCACTTACAACAATCACACACAACAACAAGCGAATTGCAATGTCAAACACATTAAACACCACAACCTCCTTACAAAGGAGTGATAACTAATATCGCACAACATCACGTATTCACCGAACAAGTACACATATCAAATACACAATTCTCAGCAAGTGATTACGGTCTATTATATTCACGAAGTATGATTATAACATCTTCCAACATAGGACACATATTCACATATTCTGAAAATGCATTTATTCACGAGGCACACGCGCTATCTTTGGAGAAAACCCTTTATTTGAGAATGTACCGATCCTTTTTAAAGATCATTAAAACATTTGGATCGCACCCCTACAATTATATATCAACCATTACGTCTATAAAACATGAAGTGTATGGGCGAGATACTTGCCTCGAAACCACGAGCGAACAAATACGACGAACCACAAAGCATCAATCCGAACTATCCTCCAAATTCCGTTCCTAACAAGAATCAAAACTAAATCAACTACAATCTCATCGGAAAACCAAGAATTATCCTATGTTCTACCCTTAGGAACCATTTGTCGGACACCTCAAAGGCTCAAACTAACATAATCGACGAACATAAGAATTTACGAAGTTCATTCCACAAATCCTAAAGATTAACAAAGGATCTCGAGTATACAACAAAAATCTTACAACAATCTGGGCTAGATCGGCTTATATCGGCCAAAACCTCACAAACCCCCAAATCCCCAAAATCAAGGGTTCAATTGATCTTACCTCAAATCCTTGGTGAAAATGGTAGATCTTCGATAGATCCTTGCTAGAAGTTGAAAAGGATTGATATAAAAGGGTATCTAGTCGAAATCCTTGTCTTCAACCCCTTGAAATCGCCTAGAAGGTCGGAGGAGAGAAACGGGGATGAAAAATGACGAGAGTTGACCACAACACTAATATATATACAGGCGCGCATTAGCGCGCTAGCGAGTCCAGGTTAGCGTGCGCTATCGGCCTAGGCCGAAGTCCAGAAACTTCTGCGCGGCCGGGTTAGCGTGCGCTGCGTCCGAATAACGTGCGCTAAGCCCTCCGAGTTAGCGCGCGCAAGGGCCGACTAGCGTGCGCTACCTGATAGTCTGGTCGAAGTCCAGACTCTACTGCCCCAATTGTCAGGCTAATTAGCGCGCACTGCCGATAGGCAATAGCATGCGCTACACACCCAAACTAGCATGCGCTAGCCCGATTCCTTAGCGTGCGTTAATGGGACCCCAGTCCCAGTCCAGTACCTCCAGGGCTGCCCTGAGCTGCCGGTTAGCGTGCGATACTCTGCCAGCAGTGTGCGCTAGCTGTGGTACAATAGCGTGCGTTACACCACGAGTGTTAGTGTGGGCTACACTTTTAATGAGACATCCCCACACAATGATCTGAACCGCGACCAAACACACGACCCAAAAAGGCACACCCAACAAGACACAAAATTCCAAAAACATGGGCGACAATGATCTGATAAATTGCAGTAAACTCAACGAAATCAGAGCAAAGATCTCGGTTATTACACTTAGAAACTAGAGATTTTTCTGTATTAATTAGAGGCAAAGGGTGGCCCTCAAATCTGATTGTGATAGAGATACAAGGAGACGATCTGATTCTCGGAGATGATTAGCTTAACTGATATGGAGCTATTGTGAACTACCGAAAGAGTAATATCTCTAAGATAGCCAAAGATGGTTCTGAATTATTATTCGAGGGATGGAGGCTAGGAAGCTCAGGAAAATGATCAAAGCTATGAAAGCCGTCAAACTGCTAAAACAAGGCTGTACTAGATACTGGTGTTACGTGATGAAGAAAGAAGAAGGAGAAGTAGAGATTTCATCCATTCCTATTGTAAATAAATTTCTGGACGTATTCCCCAATAAATTACCTAGACTACCTCCACGTCGAAATGTAGAGTTTACCATCAAGCTAGAACCAGGAGATACACTGATTTCTAAGGTGCCGTATCGTATGGGACCTAATGAGATGTATGAATTGAAGAAACAACTGGAAAAGTTACTGGACAAAGGTTATATTCAGCCAAGTGTTTCGCCTTGGGGTGCACCCGTTCTTTTTGTTCGAAAGAAAGATGGATCACTTCGATTGTGTATCGACTACCAGGAGCCGAACAAGATGACGATCAAGAACAAGTACCCGTTGCCACGGATTGATGATTTGTTTGACCAGTTGCAAGGGGCGACAGTATTTTCCAAGATAGATTTGAGATCGGGATATCACAGTTGAGGATTAAGGAATCCGATGTTCCGAAGTCAGCATTCATAACTCGCTATAGATACTATGAATTTGTGGTGATACCGTTTGGTTTCACTAATGCACTTGCTGTGTTTATGCAATTAATGAATCGAGTGTTCAAAGAGTATTTGGACAAATTCGTAGTTGTGTTTATTGATGATATTCTGGTTTAATCCAAGAGCCCAGAAGAGCATGCACAACACTTACAAATCGTTTTGGACCTCTTGAGAAACGAACAATTATATGCCAAACTTTCTAAGTGTGAATTCTGGCTAAAGGAAGTGATGTTCCTCGGTCACGTGGTATTAGCAGAAGGAGTCCGAGTAGATCCCCAAAAAGTCAAGGCAATTTTGGATTGGAAGTCTCCTAAAAACGTGAAGGAATTCAGGAGTTTCTTAGGACTGGCTGGGTATTATAGTTGGTTCGTGGAACGGTTTTCCAAAATTACCCGTCCACTTACTCGATTGCTATAGAAAACCCAAAAGTTTGAATGGAACGATATGTGTCAGGCCTGTTGGCCACTAAGTATACTGGATACAGCTTGGAAAGTGTTTTAAACAACAAGCTGTACTGTTTTAAATCTGAGTGCGTAGCGGAAGTCTTAAATACAGTTAGTTGCTGAGGATACAACAACTCGATGTGCAATGTATACTTAAATAATCACAGTTAATAAAACAATAAAGGAAGAAGGTAAATAACACAGTATTTAAAGTGGTTCGAGGTAAACCCCTCTACGTCCACTGGTCCTCCACACAGGACTAAAAATTTTATTATAATTACTGCGTACACAACTACGTAATTATAACAACACTTAATCAATATATCGTTCACACAGATTGATATAAAGATCTCAGCTTTCAACCGTTCACACAGATTGGTTTGAGCTAACACTTTGACTGGTTATTCACACATAGTTCTGAAGCTTTATCTTCTTCAATGTAAGTCCTTCACACACAGTTTGGGAGTAGCAAAGATTCCTCAGTCCACACAGGGCTGATATGAGTTTGTTCAAAGATAGAACAGGGTTGAACAACAGCTATGACTTTCTGGGCTATAAGCTGATGATGTGTTTTTCAAGGATTGAGCACTGTATATCTCTTATATCTGAATAGCAGAAAGCTTGGGGAGATATGTTTTGCTCTGAATATTTCTTGTAAGCTTGATCGTTTGTAAGTCGTGAATAATCTGTAGATTTTCAGTCGTTCTTTCGTTGTTCAGTAGTTGATGATCTTCAAACTATGGAGATATATATCCGTTTGATATATATATATATATATATCTGTTGATCAAGATTATGTGACAACTGATATTTGACTGAGATCCGGATATTGCGGGATTTGAAGATCTTTAGACTTACAGTATTTAAATACTTTATCCTTTAGTATTTAAATACTTCTTTATCAACGGGACTTGACTTCTAGCGAATACTGAAGATTCCTTCTTGTCCTGTTGAGAGCTGTATGGAAGGATCACTGTATTGATATTCGAGACAGCTTCCATACTTTAGCTTTGCGGGACTCTTTGTTGTATGATCAATATACTGTATGGATGAGACTGCGAGAGGTCTTCGATACAAGGTTTGATACTTGATCAGCTTTTCGATACAGCTAGAGGCGGTATTCAGGATTTGGCATATTGTCAAAACATTCTGACAGTACGATCGATACAGGGTTTGTTATCCAAGCAGCATCGATACAGGGATTTGTTATCCCAACAATTTGCCCCTTTTGATAATTTGCCAAGTCCTTCCGAGTCTTCCTTTTTGAAACCTTATGATGTTATCCAAACATCATTGATGATGCCAAAACTTTGACACTTAGCGGTTTGAAGTAGGGCAGACTTCTTGGTCTTCTTTCGAATGTTCTGGCCTTCGGTTTTTGGCTTAACACTAAGAACTGCTCGCAGGCAAGTTCAGCTTTTATCAAAAGAAAGTTACATTGAAAACTTATGATTGGCGCGCAGGCACAATCTTACATTGTTTTCTAGATGCAAACAACTTAAACTATGAACTGTTCGCAGACAAGTTCTTACAGCTTGCAAAAAAAAAAAAAAAAAAAGTTCTTACAACTTGTGTATGAGATAGGTTTCATAATATAAGTACAGTAAGAATAAATAAAGTTACTGTAAACAAATAAGAACATATTAGATTACGAATTGTAATCTTTCAAGACAGGCAATAATTTTATTGATACTGAAATAGAGTATAGAGATTGCTGTTTTGAAAGTAAAATTACAATCGAATAATTGTAATTCCACCAGTATTACATGTTGTTTCACGTTGGGCGCTCACGTCCATTTCTTCTATTTAATAAATAAATGAACTCCATTGCGATAAACGTATTTTTGTATGATATGGTTGTACCGTATTGTTCACATCTGTATTTCGTTTATTGTGATGGTGTGATGATTGACGAATTTTCAATGACATACCTTGATTTCATTAGGTAATTATCGGTGCGAATATGACGGTGGCCAACGTCTTGTTCCCCGAGGAATTACCTGACGATATTGAGAGGGAGTCGCGTCATAAGAAATTAATGTGATAATAACTTAGTAAACAACTGGTCCTTATGTACGTTATCCACCAAATATTTCATACGCTATATCTGAGTTATTACGTACGTTAAAGATTGGCACTTACGTACGTAATAACGGTCTTCGGTCTTCGGACATGAATCTTCGTCGGATAGTACGCGTTGCCGACTAACTTTCGGCGTGATTGCGACAGGCAAGTCAATGAAGTGTTACGCACGTTAACCTACTTTCGTTACGTACGTAACGATGTGTGTAAATTAGCCCAGTGAGTTCCTTACGTACGTTAATACTTATTAATAATGTACGTAAAAACCCTTACGCACGTAAGTCTTCAGGCATAACGTACGTAAGGGCAATCTGAGTTTATTAAAGAACACTTTGCCTTTCATTTCTTCGGTCCCAAAAATCATTCTTCTCTCATGTATACTGCTCTCAACCATCCTTGAACCAATTTTAACCTCCCAATTCAAGTGCTATCCTATTTGAGTGCGTTAATCAAGCTTCGGGGAAGGTCTTGAAGGTGTTATCCTCTCGTTCCTCATCGTCCTCCGTCGTACTTCTTCATCGTTTGTCAATAAAGGTAAGTTTATCCAACCTTGAACTCATTTCAGTGTTGTTTGGCAAGTTATAGTAAATTTCGGATGCCTTTGGTAGTTTAGAACTCTCAGTAATGATCGGACCGGGATATAACGATCACAATTGTTAATCGATATCTATCAAACCTAGAAATTAGAAGGAATAATAGTAGTACTCGTAATCGGATGGGAGAACTCATAATCGGATTGCTAATCACCAATTTCTCGGAATCATCTTGTTAAGGATTTCATGTATAACCGTATTATCATATTGAAAAACCGTTGATAAATCCTTGATGAACTTACCAACAAATTTCTAGTCGAATAGATACCGAAACATGTTAAGATGACGGATTAATCATTCTAGACTTTCGTATTAGGACAAGTGATGAAAACTCGGTGGTTGTTAGTCATAATTAACGTAGGGATGTTGTATTAGAAAACTATTGTTCAACGGAATGATAACTTGTAATGAAATGTTGACGAACCTAAGAATTGAGTAGCGCGCGTTGTGGTTAAAACAGAGAATTTTGATCTCAACAACATAAACAACCAGGTTAGGGTCCTAACAGGCGGGGGAAAAAAACCGTCGTTGATCATCATTGTAACCATAAGATGTTAATCGACAAACATGTAATAGGTCGGGCTTCCGAGTGTGATTATTCTAGCCGTTGCCTTGTCAAGAAGTAACTCTCGTCGGATTTGAGGCAAGTGAATCTTGCTTAGACTTTACGTCTTGTAATTTCAAAACATTGTATGTGTTACTATTTGTGGAATGGTGCTTATTCGATTATCTTGTCCGGAGTATTCCTGAGTAGATACTACCGTGACCCTTGGCCGTGGCCCTGGGAGTTTTCTTGTAGAACTGTGTTGCGGGATAAAACTTGAATGGTACCCACGTCCAGAGTATTCCTGTGTAGATACTTCCATGACCCTTGGTTGCAAGCTTGGGAGTTTACGTGCTGATAAAAGAAATAACATTGAATATTCGGTGATAACTTTGTTCTTTGAAATTATCCGATTTTATCTTTGATTTTGGTTCGGATTTTCTGACCTAGGCTAACTGGCATGGCACGTCGTGCCAGGTAAATTTGTTGAAATTGTGCAGGACATTCCCGAAGGTTATGGCCAGGCGTGAGCTATGTTGGAAAGAAGGCCTGTTAATTTCTTAAACTAAATTTGAACATTCCACGTTGTGTAATAACCGTATGTACGGACACTATTTTCTTTTGTACTTTGGGTTGTACGAATACTTTCTTAAATACTTCCGCATACTACCAGTTTATTAAATTGTTTTAGAAAATAATTTCGAAAAACTTGACTTATGGGCCCCTCATGGGATCCACGGCACTGTGGCATCCCGGTTTATTTGGGGGCGTTACAGAAAATGGTATCAAATACAAACACTCACGTGGAAAGTTTTATCAAAATATTTTGAAAACGTTTTGCCTTCAAAAATCCCACACTTCTGGCGACCGTAACTCCTCGAGGGATGTCGAGGTATAATGCACGTAAAATCCTTATGAATCAAGTATGATGATTGAATTCAGTAAGAACTCAGATAATGTTTGTATTAAACTAACCTTTTAGATCGAACAAACATCACCAATGGCACGTCGTGGAGCTAGAAGAAACGTAAATGATGCACAGGGTTCTGCTATGAACCAGCAGGGAGACAGGAACACCAGTGAAACTAATCCAGCCAAAAATCAACCACCGCCTGTTAATCAGAACGAACAGGAGGCGGAAAACTAGAACAACGAGGGATTTGATCCAGCCTTTGTTCAGACCCTAGCCCAGGCTATTGCTATGGGAATCGCTCAGGTCAACCGGGCAGAACAAGTACCAGTCATTAACATAGAAGAGAACATCGGGAAGGACCGTTGGCTAGGAGAGATGTTGAAGGCCAGACCGCCATTATTCGACGGATCAGGGGATAAGCACGCGGACGATTGGATCTCGGAGATGGAGACTGCCTTCGAGGTGATCGGCTGCTCAGGGAACCGAAAAGTACCACTCGGAATCAACCAGCTCCGCGACACCGCAGCCCGATGGTGGAGGACCTATAAGCCGGAGGACAGAATAGTCGGATTGCCCGAGTTTTCCAAACTATTGAGAGACGAGTACTGTCCCCGATCGATTCAAATCAGACGAGCGGAGCTTCTTCAGCGAGACCTCGTAATTTGCCAAGACGTAAATCATTCGAGCTTACAGGACCGAACTAAGCTATGTCGCACAGATGGTTCCATCCGAAGACCATCGAATTTGCCACCTTGCTCAACGGTTGCCGGAAGACGTTCAACGTTACGCGGCGGGGTTTCACTGCACCACTTTGAGGGCATATGAGGACGTGGTCACAGCATACGCCGGTACGGTTGTCAGTTCGGATGCCGGGCATAACCAAAAGAAGCAAAAGACAGCAAATCAGTCCGGGAGCACCAGCAGAGTGAACTCGGTAATTGGGTTCCCCTCCAAATCAGCAGCTTCGTCCCAATATAGAGGAGCATCTAACGGGCCTTCTCGCCATAGCTGTTTCAATTGTGGCATAGCAGGGCATACCATGAGTCAGTGTCGTAAAGCGTCGACAAAGTGTTTTTCACGCGGAAGGGGTGGGCACATGTCTCGCTACTGCTCACGGATCAAACCTACACCAAATCCGGATCCTCAGAGTTAGTAAGGCTCGGTACAGACATCCAGAGCATCCGCCATGTCCAATTATCGATCCCCACCTCACCAAGCTCCTCTGCACGGTGCCGGAAGAGGACGTGGCCGCGGGGGAGGCACTGCACCCTCCTCGGGGACACTGCCATCCCGCGTGTTCGAACTAAGAGATACTGATGACCAGACTACACCTGCTGTCTCAGGTACACTCCTTATTAAATCCCAGCCTGTTCATGTACTGTTTGATACTGGAGCAACCCACTCGTTTATATCCGTGGAATGTGTTAATCGTTTCCATCTCCCTTGTGTACCTTGTGAATCTTTTACTGTTAAACTACCCGAGGGTAGCAGGGTGAGGGGTAACTTGGAAGTTCGAAATTGTCCGATTCGCATCAATAATCTGGGCTGGACAGCCAATCTCATGGTCTTTCCACTCCAAAACGAAGATGTGATTTTAGGTATGGACTGGATGACGATGCACAAGACGGTATTGGAAACCTATCACCTGACCGTTTCCATTATGACCCATGACGGTGCCACTCACACAATCAGAGGCCGAGAACACTTCAGTACTAGGGGGTCCCTCAGTCTCCTTACAGCAGGAGCATCTTATGATGATCGAGGGATGTATTATTGGTGTTATATTCTTCAGGAGGACACATCGCAACTGTCGGTTGCTAACAGTCCTGTGGTGAACGAATTTCCGGACGTATTTCCCGATGAACTACCTGGATTGCCACCATAAAGGGAGGTCGATCTCTCGATTGAACTTGAGTCAGGAACGACGCCTATCTCCAAGGCACCATACAGGATGGCACCAGCCAAAATGAGGAAACTAAAGTTACAACTCGAACAATTACTAAGGAAGGGGCTCATTCGTCCTAGTACTTTGCCATGGGGTGCGCCAGTTCTTTTTGTGAAGAAAAAGGACAACTCTCTGCGCTTGTGTATCGATTACAGAGAACTAAATAAGGTCACTATTAAGAACCGTTACCCACTTCCGAGGATTGATGATTTACTGGACCAACTGCAAGGAGCGACTGTGTTTTCAAAGATCGATTTACGTTCTGGATATCACCAATTGAGAATTCGAGAGGAGGATATTCCCAAGACCGTATTTCAATCAAGAAATGGACACTATGAGTACATGGTGGTGTCGTTTGGCTTAACTAATTCCCCAGCCATTTTTATGGAATTGATGAACAGGGTTCTGTCAGAGTTTCTCGATAAGTGTGTGGTGGTTTTTATTGACGACATTTTAATTTATTCCCGGAGCCGATGGGAGCATGAGAAACACTTGAGGCAGGTGTTGAGCGTTTTAAGGCAACACCAACTTTATGCTAAACTTTCTAAATGCGAGTTCTGGATGCCAGAGGTAACCTTTTTGGGACATGTGATTTCAGCAGAAGGCGTTAAAGTAGACCCCTAGAAGATCGAGACAGTTATGAATTGGGAACCACCAAGAAATGTCAAGGAAGTGAGAAGTTTCCTGGGATTGGTAGGATATTATCGACGGTTCGTCGAGGCCTTCTCATGTGTCGCTCAGCCGTTAACGAATATGCTAAGGAAGGACACCAAGTTTGTCTGGACAACAGATTGTCAGGAGAGTTTCGACAAGCTAAAAAGAAAGCTTACTACCGCCCCAGTATTGGTACTACCGCAGGGTACAGAGGGATTCATAATATGCACCGATGCATCTAATCACGGGCTTGGATGTGTGTTCATGCAAAATGACAGAGTTATCGCTTACGCTTCTCGACAACTTAAGCCTTATGAGGTGAACTACCCGACTCACGACTTGGAACTAGCTGCAGTGGTCCACGCTCTTAAGATTTGGAGACATTACCTGTATGGGGTTACCTGTAAGATCTTTACGGACCACAAGAGTTTAAAGTATATTTTCACACAGAAAGAGTTAAATATGAGGCAGAGGCATTGGCTGGAGTTAATCAAGGATTACGATGTAGAGATTCTATATTACCCTGGAAAGGCCAACGTCATAGCAGACGCACTGAGTCGGAAGACTGCACAGGAGATGACACTATCTGGTTTGACAGTACAGCAGGAATTGTAGCAAGATCTCAGGAGAAATGACATTGAAGTGTGGATACAACACCGCCAGGGACAGTTGTGCTCGATTCATATTCGCTCATCTTTGCTGGACGAGATACGCCTAGCACAAATGGAGGATCCAGAACTTCGTGCAATCGGCGCAATGGCCGAAGGGGGAGTTATTTCAGACTACAGGATCCAAGGGGGCTTAGTTAGATTCAGGGACAGGATTTGCATTCCACCTAATGACGAGCTTAAGCAAACTATACTCAAGGAAGCTCATTCTACTCCCTATTCGATACATCCCGGGGCGAGCAAAATTTATAAAGATCCGCGGAAGAGTTTCTAGTGGCAGAATATGAAGCAAGAGGTAGCAAGGTTTGTCGCTCGATGTATGATATGTCAATAGGTGAAGATTGAACACCGTAGACCGGCCGGAATCATGCAGTCGTTACCCATTCCGGAATGGAAATGGGAGAGCATATCAATGGATTTTGTCACCAAGTTACCAGTGACGGCGGGGGGAAAAGACACGATATGGGTCATTGTGGACCGGCTGACGAAGTCCGCACATTTCATTCCAATTCAGGAGACCATCGAAACAGAACAGCTGGCCACCATATTTGTTCGGGAAATCGTGAGACTACATGGCGTTCCCTCGGGAATTATTTTGGATAGAGACACTAGATATGTGTCCCGCTTCTGGAGGGCTATCCACCAGGCCATGGGTACTCAACTGCATTTCAGCACAGCTTATCACCCTCAGACGTATGGACAAACAGAACGCACCATACAGACCCTGGAAGATATGTTGAGAGCATGTGTACTCGATTGGGGAAAGGATTGGGCTAAACACCTCTGCTTAGTGGAATTTTCATACAACAACAGCTGGCATGCAAGCATAGGCATGGCCCCCTTTGAGGCCTTGTATGGTTGGAGGGGCAAGTCTCCCCTATGTTGGGACGATGCATCCGATGTCTTCGCCACCGAGTTGGACCTATTCCAGGAATCTATTAAGAAGATATCCATTGTTCGAAAACACATGTTAGCAGCACAGAGCCGCCAAAAGTCATATGCTGCGGACCGACATCGACCCTTGGAATTTATAGTTGGGGATCATGTTTGGGTTAAAGTATCGCCAATGGGGGGCATTCGACGCTTTGGCCAGAAAGGCAAAGCTAAGCCTGAGATTTATTGGCCCGTTCGAAATACTAGACCGAGTCGGTAGACTCGCTTATCGGCTAGCATTGCCACCATCGTTAGACGGAGTGCATAATGTCTTCCACGTCTCCCAGCTGAGAAAGTACGTGTACGACCCAAGCAACAAAATCAACTTCGAGGAAGTAGAGATTTCCAATGATGCTACCTTTAGGGAAGTTCCGACAACGATTTTGGATCGACGCGTAAAGATACTAAGGAACAAGACCATACCCCTTGTTAAAGTTCAGTGGTCACACCACGGCATGGAAGAAGCAACTTGGGAGACCGAGACGAGCATGAGGAAGAATTATCCTGAGTTATTTTCTTTGTTTCAGGACGAAACTATTTTAAGGGGGGTGGTATGTAATACCACCAGTATTACATGCTGTTTCACGTTGGGCGCTCACGTCCATTTCTTCTATTTTATAAATAAATGTACTCCATTGCGATAAACGTATTTTTGTATGATATGGTTGTACCGTATTGTTCATATCTGTATTTCGTGTATTGTGATGGTGTGATGATTGACGAATTTTCAATGACATACCTTGATGTCAATAAGTAATTATCGGTGCGAATATGACGGTGGCCAACGTCTTGTTCCCCGAGGAAATACCTGACGATATTGAGAGGGAGTCGCGTCATAAGAAATTAATGTGATAATAACTTGGTAAACAACTGGTCCTTACGTACATTATCCACCAAATATTTCGTACGCTATATCTGAGTCATTACGTATGTTAAAGATTGGAACTTACGTACGTAATAACGATCTTCGGTCTTCGGACATGAATCTTCGTCGGATAGTACGAGTTGCCGACCAACTTTCGGTGTGATTGCGACAGGCAAGTCAATGAAGTGTTACGTACGTTAACCTACTTTAGTTACGTACGTAACGATGTGTGTAAATTAGCCCAATGAGTTCCCTTACGTACGTTAATACTTATTAATAACATACGTAAACACCCTTACGTACGTAAGTCTTCAGGCATAATGTACGTAAGGGCAATCTAAGTTTATAAAAGTACACTATGCCTTTCATTTCTTCCTTCCCAAAAATCATTCTTCTATCATGTATACTGCTCTCCACCATCCTTGAACCAATTTTAACCTCCCAATTCAAGTGCTATCATATTTGAGTGCGTTAATCAAGCTTCTGGGAAGGTCTTGAAGGTGTTATCCTATCGTTCTTCATCATCCTCCGTCATTCTTCTTCATCGTTTGTCAATAAAGGTAAGTTTATCCAACCTTGAACTCATTTAAGTGTTGTTTGGCAAGTTATAGTAAATTTCGGATGCCTTGGGTAGATTAGAACTCTCAGTAATGATCGGAAAGGGATATAACCATCACAATTGTTAATCGATATCTATCAAAGCTAGAAATTAGAAGGAATAATTGTAGTACTCATAATCGGATGGGAGAACTCATAATTGGATTGCTAATCACCAATTTCTCGGAATCATCTTGTTAAGGATTTCATGTATAACCGTATTATCATATTGAAAAACTGTTGATAAATCCTTGATGAACTTACCAACAAATTTCTAGTCGAATAGATACCGAAACATGTTAAGATGACGGATTAATCGTTCTAGACTTTCGTATTAGGACAAGTGATGAAAACTCGGTGGTTGTTAGTCATAATTAACGTAGGGATGTTGTATTAGAAAACTATTGTTCAACTGAATGATAACTTGTAATGAAATGTTGACGAACCTAAGAATTTAGTAGCGCGCGTTGTGGTTAAAACAGAGAATTTTGATCTCAACAACATAAACAACCAGGTTAGGGTCCTAACAGGGGGGGGGGGGGAACCGTCGTTGATCATCATTGTTACCATAAGATGTTAATCGACAAACATGTTATAGGCCGGTCTTCCGAGTGTGATTGTTCGAGCCGTTGCCTTATCAAGAAGTAACTCTCGTCGGATTTGAGGCAAGTGAATTTTGCTCAGACTTTACGTCTTGTAATTTCAAAACATTGTATGTGTTACTATTTGTGGAATGGTGCTTATTCGATTATCTTGTCCGGAGTATTCCTGAGTAGATACTACCGTGACCCTTGGCCGCGGCCCTGGGAGTTTTCTTGTAGAACCGTGTTGCGGGATAAAACCTGAATGGTACCCACGTCCGGAGTATTCCTGTGTAGATACTTCTGTGACCCTTGGTTGCGACCTTGGGAGTTTACATGCTAATAAAAGAAATAACATTGAATATTCGGTGATAACTTTGTTCTTTGAAATTATCCGATTTTATCTTTGATTTTGGTTCGGATTTTCTGACCTAGGCTAACTGGCACGGCACGTCGTGCTAGGTAAATTTGTTGAAATTGTGCAGGACATTCCCGAAGGTTACGGCCAGGCATGAGTTGTGTTGGAAAGAAGGCCTGCTAATTTCTTAAACTAAATTTGAACATTCCACGTTGTGTAATAACCGTATGTATGGACACTATTTTCTTTTGTACTTTGGGTTGTACGAATACTTTCTTAAATACTTCCGCATACTACCAATTTATTAAATTGTTTTAGAAAATAATTTCGAAAAACTTGCCTTGTGGGCCCCTCATGGGATCCACGGCACTGTGGCATCCCAGTTTATTTGGGGGCTTACAATAATACACTAAGGTATTCAGCTCCTAAAGTCAGAGTGTCTCCATGGTCGCTTGCAAGGGTCATTCTTGGTGTTTCGCCACCAGTTCTGGTGAGCGTCCTTGTCTCGATTCTGATAAATTGCACGTACTTCATAAGATTTATCAAAGACTAGGATCCAATCTTCTGGATGGGTTACCAAGTCACTTTTTCGATGCTTTGACTTCATCTGCTGTTGTAGCAGGAGAGTTCCTTCTTCCAGCTTCGTCTTGAATTCCTCTGTGACTTCCTGTACCGTTCTGCATCTATTGAATAAAGCGGATTCCCTGACAAGTACAACGAAGTATCTTAACAGTTCATTTCTCCTCTAGTCTTTAATCTCTGCAGCGGTAGGTTGACGGTCTGCCGGGAGGTTCATCGAGTGCGGCTTTCGGAATAGGCTTTTCTAAGGATACTTGGGATCTTGGAATTCTGGTCTATCTCCCTGTATCCTTACGTTCGGCGTTGAGATACGGAGCCTTCAAATGGAGCTAACAACTCTTTTTCTTGCTCCAACCTCATTCTCCTAGCGGATTCCCGTGCTTTTTCTCCTTTTTTGGCATCATCAAGGTATGATACCTTTTCATCAAGACGCTCCAGGATTTCCAAAGCGGCATACTGTTTCGTCTCCATATTAGACATTCTCTCAACAAGGGAGGAGAGCACCTGTGACATATCTTTTATATTCTTGTCATGAGCTCGCAGTTGGGAACCAGATTCGATTAGAGCAGATACGGTCTTAGCCTCAGATACGCGGAGTTTTGATTGCTCTTCCCTCAGGATCATTTCTTGCTTCTCATGCAGATTGCTCAGGGCTTGCTTGAAGACCTCTGGCAAGACAGTGAAGGCTTCGACTACTCGAGAGACTTCATGCTTTAATCCAGTCATTTCTTCAACAGCAGATGTGTGAAGCCAGTCTAGAGCCTTTTCTACTGAGTGTAGAGCATTGAATGCATCCTGAATAAATACAATTTGGAGGCCAATAGCACGTAATCGCTCTTTTCTTGTTTCAGTGCGAGAAGAGTCTGGCTGGGCTAAGTCCTCGACTCCATTTAACCTTCTCAAATTCACGTCAGGGCGTGAAGTGAGTTGGACATCCTCAGGTATAGTACCGTCATTGGATTCCAAGTCGGTTGATGGGGCGGGAGCAACTGTTTCGGGTTCGGTGGCAGGGGGTGCGACATCCTCCAGTTTCGAAGAGGTTTCTGTAGACATGGATATAGGAGGGACCAATTCCTCCTGGTGTCTCTCAGCTTGGGATTCCTCTCGACTGATCCGAAAACCAGCTTGGATTGCGTCGTCATCGTTGTCAGAATCAGGATCAGATTTTGTCCCTTCCTTTCCTTTTAGCGTCAGCCTTATCAAGCAGATGACTCTCAATTAGCTCCTTGACGAATAAGTTGTCCCATTGGATCAGGATAGCAATTTCTTGGGTCTCCGTCACTTCCAAAACGAACTTCTCTTCGTTACACCACTCACTCCAGTTGTATAAGGTTTCGTACGGAGCAAGTCTAAAGCTCTTCCATTTGAGAAATCGCGCGAATGAATGCTCAATCTGTATGGAAAGCAGGGTCTTGGAAATTATTGTGTCCGTAGAGGGACTTCGTACAGCTTCTGGGTTTGCTGTAGGAAGGTGTTCCTCTACTGGTGTGGGATCCAGTATTGGAGAGGGATTCCATACAGGGGATGGTACCCCGAAGGAAGGTGGATCCTGAACGGGTGTGGAATCCCGCATAGGAGAGGTAGCTGTTGGCTCCAAACAGGCAGCCGACTCGCCAGAGTCTTTTGAGTTGGCAGATGTCATCATATCCGTCGTTGCCGCCAAGGGCTCGGGATCTACTGTCTATACAGTAGCGGGCATCTCTTCCACAGGGGGTGGGCCCTGGGGTAGTTTATCAGTGAGTTGCGCCATGATAGGAGCATCCTCGGAGGGTTCTGTAGCTTTAACTTTAGTGAGCCTCCTTAGCTTCCTTTTCGGATTCTCAGCAGCAACTGGTGTCTTGTTGTGAGATCTTTTTCCTTTCTTTGAATATTCGGCACTTTGGGACTTAGAAGAAACGTCCCTCGGATCTTTAGACAGCGGCAAGTTCCGGATAAAAGGCCTGTTCGCAATCAGGATGCTCTGATTGAAGGCAGTGGGCCAGACGCCTCCTATGAATATCCGCGAACTTATCTTCTTTGCTTTTGCGGTTTGCTGAAGTCCGCACTTCGTCAAAACATGGTTTAAGAATAAACCAAACGATTTCTTCTGAGTAGCAGGTTTGGACACCTCTTCCTGCAAACGTTTAAGGATAACCTGACACCAATTGACCTTCTCACAGGTCATTATGGCGACCATCATCCTGAATCTAAGATTTGTGCACATCTCAAATGCACCTGTACGATTCTCAATAATGCGGCAGCAAAAATCATGTAAATAAACAAACGGTAAATAAATATTCTTCTTATGGCATGTGGTGTGAACCACTTCCACCGTTGCTAAACCGGTGAACAAGCCATAGTATTGAGTCAGCAGCTCTTGAGACCAAAAGGTCTCAAGTTCTTCCATGGTCAGGCCATCAGAGGGTAGCCTGAAGATGTTTTTGAGAAGCTCTTGGTCAACGCGGATCTCCACTCCGCGAATAACTGCTGTGATATCAGCAACATGACCTCCTAGGGCCAGACGCAGAAAACGAACCACGACGTTGAGGTAGAATTCCTCAACCAGATGAACGTCATAATTCTCGGCGGTGTGGCTCCCAAGGCGGTAGAGGCCTTGTTGATGGATTCTAATGGTGACGACCTCCATGGCATCGACGTCATCACTTTCAGCGTGAATGCGTTCCATTACGACATATCTGGAGAAGATCCGTCCATCGATGAAGTTTAGAGACTTCTTGAGAGAGGTGGAAGATGTCTGAGTAGACGCCATTGATGAATCTCAAGAAAAGATGAAAAAGATTCAAGATGAATATGCAATAAACACAGAAAAACTTGTAGGCTGAATTGCTTGAGTGCTCTTAAAATATGCAGAAGGCGTAAAGAGTCTCAAATGGCATTTGCAGTCCTTTTATAGTAGGCGGCGAAGAAGGGTTTTCAGAGAACGAATGGTCATATGTAAGGGATGGGAACCGGTGTTTGAAATGAACGGTCACAATGGACTGAGTGTAACTGGTACACTTATCCATTGAATTTTAAAATAGGAACAGGTCCCACTTCTGACATTTGTTATTTCCCTTAATGTCTGAAACGTCGGTATTAAATATTAAACAATTTGAAAACATCGCGGCTTTTGAGATTTGATTGTCCAGATGTCGTGTAAGGCATTTAATGTAAATGACGTTTGACATGAAAATAGGGCACGTGGACAAAAATTGTTTTTAAAATGAAATATTATAATATATATATATATATACTGAATCAAAATCCCATAGTATGTGCTGTATCCGCGACGATACAGCGTTCCCCCATAAAAGGTACATATAGGTTTCAATTCCATACAACAACTTTTAGATTAATGCTGTATTCATGGGTCATACTGTATTCCCCATTAATTATTGCACACGTCAGCTGTAGGATGATTCATATTGCTTTGTTCCCTACAGTGTTGTATTGAAGGCTCTGAGTGTACAGATAATTAATGGTGGATACTGTATTCTTGGGTCTTACACCGTTCCCCCTCAATTGTTGAGTAAAAACAGTAAATACTTACAGGGAGTCAGGCTGTAGAAATCCCAATTCTTGTCGAAGCATGTTGAATCTTGCTGTATCGAGAGGCTTGGTGAAGATGTCGGCCAACTGAATATCTGTATGAACTTTTTCCAGCCGAACATCCTTGTTCTCGACATGATTCCTTATGAAATGATGCTTCATGTTGATGTGCTTAGTGCGCGAGTGCAATACAGGGTTGTGCGTTATTGCAATTGCACTCGTGCTATCACACAAGATTGACGTTTCTATGGCTTCAATCCCATAATCTGACAACTGTTGCTATATCCAAAGGATCTGCATACAACAACTACCAGTAGCATAATATTCTGATTCAGCCGTGGAAAGTGAGTTTGCCAATTGCTTCTTATTGAACCAAGAGACAAGTTTAGGTCCAAGAAAGTGACAAGTTCCACTTGTACTCTTCCTATCTAGCTTGCAGCCTCCGAGATCCGAGTCGCTGTATCCAACTAAATCGATTCCGCCTTCTTTAGGATACCAGAGTCCTACATCGACTGTTCCTTTAATATACTTCAGGATTCGTTTAGCTGTATTGAAGTGTAATTCTTTGGGTGCTACTTGATATCTCGCACACACTCCTACAGCAAACTGGATATCGGGTCTGCTAGCTGTTAGGTATAGGAGAGAGCCAATAAGCTTCCTGTAGAGTGATTGTCAACCGGCTTTCCGGCTTCATCAGCACTATATTGCACGGAAGTGCTCATGGGGGTTGACGATGATTTGGAAGTGTTCATTCCAAATTTGTTGAGAAGCTCCTTGCTGTATTTTTCCTGGTTGATGAAAACCCCTGTAGGCAACTTCTTTACCTGCAAACCTAGGAAATAACTAAGCTCTTCCATCATACTCATTTCAAATTTACTTTTCATGAGATGAGAGAACCTTTGACATAAAATAAGGTTAGTTGAACCAAATATAATGTCATCTACGTAGATTTGAACCATTACAAGGTCATCGCCTTCCTGTATTTTGAACAAGGTCTTGTCCACAGCACCTTTCTCAAATCTATTATCGGTTAGATACTGGGACAGGGTCTCATACCATGCTCTAGGGGATTGTTTAAGTCCGTACAGTGCTTTCCTCAGCCTGTATACTAAATCCATGCCGTCTGTGTTGGCAAACCCTGGTGGTTGTTCAACATAAACTTCTTCGGTAAGATCTCCATTTCGGAATGCACTTTTGACGTCCATTTGGTATATAATGAAGCTCTTATGGGCGGCAAAGGCTAAAAATATCCTAATGGCCTCTAGTCTGGCTACAGGGGCAAACGTTTCATCGTAGTCTATCCTTTCTTCCTGTCTATAGCCTTGTGCGACTAGTCTTGATTTATTCCTTATAATTAGTCCATTTCGATCCTTCTTGTTTCTAAATACCCATTTGGTTCCAATAACCGATTGATGCGTAGGTCTGGGTACAAGATACCATACATTGTTTCTTTCGAAACCGTTAAGCTCTTCTTCCATAGATGTTATCTAATGAGAATTATTGAGAACTTCTATGGTAGAAACAGGTTCGGACTGGGCTAAGAATACAACAATAGTGCACATATTGAGTCTTCTAAGCTCGGATTGAGATTTCCATTCAGGGAATGGTGATATCTCAGTATCTAGTTCTTCTTGTGCACGCATTACATTTCCTTGTGTACTCTGTATTCTCCTTCGGGTAGAAACACTAGCATTAATGTTTCCAATGATCAGCTCTTGTGGGTGATCTCTCAACCATCTTCGATCGGGTTCTAATTCGGGGTCCCGTACTGTATCTTGAGTTGCTGTAGTTTCAACTTCAGCTTGTATAGCATCGGCTTCATCTACGTCGATTTTTATAGCTGCGGGGTTGATTTCTAGGTCAACAACAGGTTCTATGGGAGTTGGTGGATATAAGATGGAAAGTTGTTGGATGTTCTGAGTAACAGCTTCTACTCCTGTAGGGTCAAAGTGAGGTTCGTCGAACACTACATGAACTGATTCCTCGATCGTCAGCTTCCTTTTATTAAAGATTCTGTAAGCTTTGCTGACGGAGGAATATCCTACAAATATTCCTTCATTTGACTTCTCATCAAAGGTTCTAAGTTGATCCTTCCCATTATTCAACACATAGCACCTGCATCCAAAAATGTGAAAATACGAAACTAATGGAGTTTTGTTGTTCCATACCCCGTATGCTGTTTTTTTGTGGTGCTTGTTGACGATACAACAGTTTTAACTGTTGCATGCTGTATTGGTTGCTTCACCCCAGGAACGCTGTGGCAACTTGCTTATGGCAATCATTGTCCTTGTTGCTTCTTTCAGTGTCCTATTCTTTCGCTCGGCAACACCATTTTGTTGAGGTGTACGGGCAGCTGAGTATTCGTGCTGTATCCCATTTTCCGAACAGTATTGCTCTATAAAGCGGTTAGTAAATTTTGTACCTCTGTCGGAAAGAATGGACACGATACTTGATCCCTTTTCATTTTGAAGCTTTCTGAGGAGCTCGGGCAACTTTGATGTTGTTTCCTTCTTCTTACTTAGGAAAATTGTCCAAGCATACCTGGAGTAATCATCAACAACAACATGACAGTATTTCTTACCTCCCAAACTTACCAGGTCTACAGGACCATAGAGATCCATGTGTAGCATCTCCAACACTTTGTGGGTTGAAAGGTAGGATTTGCTTTTCAGGGTGGACTTGATTTGCTTGCCTTTTTTACATGGTCCACAGACACTGTCTTTATGGAATGATACATTCGGCAATCCTCTAACCAATCTCTGTCTTGAGAGCTTGTTGATCGTCTTGAAGTTGACGTGTGACATCCTCTTATGCCATAGCCAGCTCAGATCTGCAGTGCCTTTGGCAACTAAATAAGGAATAGTGGAGCTCGTAGGCATCCAGTCAGCAATATACATATTACCTGATCTGCTTCCTGTGAGCACAACTTCTTTGGTCAGGATGTTTTTGACTCTACAGTGATCTATATAGAATTTCACCGAGAACTGTTTGTCACAGAACTAGCTAATACTAAGTAGATTGTACTGTAAGCCTTCAACATGAGCTACATCAGTGACTTTGAATTTTCCGATAAGAAGGTTTCCTTTTCCTCTTGTTCTTCCTTTAGATTTATCACCGAAGCGCACTTTTGGACCGCGACCTTCTACGAAATCTAATATCTTGCTTCTATCCCCTGTCATATGCCGAGAGCATCCGCTGTCTAAGTACCATATGTCCTTCTCCAAAATGTCCTGTAGCACATAATTATGTAGATTTAGGTCCCCTTTGATTGTTGGGTCTGTGAATGTTAGTGCCTTTTGGTACCCAAATTTTCCTGACAGCAATTGGTTTACTGTAGGTTACATTTGGTATAGATTTGCGGTAGCTACATGGGGCATGTACGTAGTTACTGTATCCATGATAGTTATTATGCATGTAAAAATCAGGGTTATTATTATTAATCCAGTACGTATGCCGTTTCGGAGGTGGAGCCATTTTCTTTGGCCTTACAGCTTGCCTTCTGGGTCTCCAGTTGGATTCTCAGCGCTGTTGTTGATACTGTGCGGACACTTGCTGTCCCGATGAATGACGAGGCTCCTGTATCAAATACCTAGGCGTGCTGTACTGAAAGTACTGCCGTGTGGGCCTTTGGTATTTGGATACAGCATTCTTTCTGTATAGCTGTTGGCGCTGTTGATATGCTCGGGGAGCATGTTGTTGCGTGCGCCTTAGAGGTTGAAATGGCTTATGATTCTGCTGTCTTGAATTGGATTGCGGGGGCAGAATGGCAGCCTTTGCTTTTTGCGGTGCAGCAGGTTCCTTCACAAGACTAAGAGTATCTTCCGATATAGGAATGTGTTCCACACTCTTGACGAACACAGTACTAGTTTTCCCTTTGTTGGAAAATGAGCTGTATCCTAAGCCACTTTTATCATGAGCATGTTGCCCAGTGCTTAGAATTTCTTCCATTCATTAGGATGATTTCTCGAAAGATTTCAGAATGGTATCAAGTTCGCTTTCTCGTTTCCCGAGAGTATTAAATTTAGCTTGAAGTAGAACAAAATCATTTGTCTTGCTTCCATTTTGAGACGTAGTCTCACTTAGTTCATGAGCAAGTTGATGATTGCTCTCCACGAGTTTTTCATGCTCGACATTGCTGTTTTCACAATCAATACACATATTTTCATAATTTATCTTTAGCAAGTTGTTTTCTTCTTTCAGCTCTATGTTCGATGGTTGAAGCTGAATGTTTTCATTTTTCAAAGTCTCGTGGGCTTTTTGAATATTTTTAAATTCATTCATCATGTTTTCGAAAGTATGCGATGCATTTACTGGAATAATTGAGGTTGAGCTTACCTCATCATCGCTATCTTCTTCTTCTGGAATGTCTTTTGCCATAAAGCACATATATGCCTTATCTTCGAACTCATCGTCAGATGAGTCACTTTCAGTGACTACCTGAAGACATTCTTCGGATTTAGATGGTGTGGGGGAGGCTTCTGATTCTCCTATCAGTGCCTTGAGCTTGTTTTTCCAAGCACGTCTTCATTCATCCCTCTCTTGTTGCTCGGCTTCCGGCAACCTTTGAACTTTGGGATGAGGACATTTGTTTGCATAATGTCCTGGTTTCCTGCAATTATAGCATAGGTTAGCATCACCAGAGGAAGTTTCAGTACTTACCTTGTGAACAGGCTTGGGCCTGTAGGGAGTCTTTCCAGACTGTTTGATGAACTTTTTGAATTTGTGCATGAGGAGCGCCATTTCATCTTGTGACAGGATGTCGTCATCACTGTCAGCATTCTTGTAGTTTAGCTTTGATGGGATGGGCATACTGTGTCGACAGTTGGATACAGCGGCTAAGGCTGTAGTCCTAGCTGGAGATTCTTCAGCTTTCTCTCTCCTGTCTATATCATACTCGAAAGCTTTGAGGTCAGAAAAGAGATCAAAGGTAGAATTTCACTAAGGTTACATGACACACGCATAGCTATGGTCTTAATGTCCCATCGGGCAGGGAGAGATCTGAAAATCTTTAAGTTTTTCTCCCTTTGAGTATAAATTTTGCCCAAAGCTTCAAGTTCACCAACAATTCCAGTGAATCTGAGGTCAAGTTCCTCAAGTGTTTCAGTTGGTTTCATTTCAAAAGATTCAAATTGCTGAGTTAATTTGGAAATTTTATTTTCTTTTGAGAACTCAGTTCGCTCACAAATAAACTTGAGTTTATCCCAGATATCCTTGGCTATTTTACAGCTCTTTACCTTCGAGAATGTGCCTTTGTCGAGGGTGACAAATAACGCAATCTTCGCAACATTGTCGAGGTTGGCGCGCTTTCTTTCATCTGTGGTTCATTGATCGCGCTCCTTCTCGAGCATCTCAGCATGGGCTTGGCCTTCAATCCTTGCGGCCGGATTTATCTTCATTATCTTGATGGGGCCATCTTGTATAACAAAAATCATCTCTTCGTGCATTGCTACAATATGAGCCTCCATACTGATTCTCCAATCATCAAATTCATTAATAGAGAACATAGGAACTTTGTTGATCATTGATGTATCCATCTGAGAATGTAGGAATGAAAAAGACTGTTTTATAAAATAAGTGATTTTGGATATGATTCAGTTAAAAATACGACTGATTCTTTTTAGAATCAACCGCTCTGATACCACTTGTAGGCCACTAAGTATACTGGATACAGCTTGGAAAATGTTTTAAACAACAAGCGGTACTGTTTTAAATCTGAGTGCGTAGGGGAAGTCTTAAATACAGTTAGTTACTGAGGATACAACATCTCGATGTGCAGTGTATACTTAAATAATCACAGTTAATAAAACAATAAAGGTAAAAGGTAAATAACACATTATTTAATGTGGTTCGAGGTAAATCCCTCTACGTCCACTGGTCCTCCACACAGGACTAAAAAGTTTATTATAATTACTGCGTACACAACTACATAATTATAACAACACTTAATCAATATATCATTCACACATATTGATATAAAGATCTCAGCTTTCAACCGTTCACACAGATTGGTTTGAGCTAACATTTTGACTGGCTTCTTCACACACAGTTCTAAAGCTTTGTCTTCTTCAATGCAAGTCCTTCACACACAGTTCGGGAGTAGCAAAGATTCCTCAGTCCACACAGGGCTGATATGAGTTTGTTCAAAGGTAGAACAGGGTTGAAAAACAGCTATGACTTTCTGGGCTATAAGCTGATGATGTGTTGTTCAAGGTTTGAGAACTGTATATCTCTTATATTTGAATACCAGAAAGCTTGGGGAGATATGTTTTGCTCTGAATATTTCTTGTAATCTTGATCGTTTGTAAGTCGTGAATAATCTGTAGATTTTCAGTCATTCTTTCGTTGTTCAGTAGTTGATGATCTTCAAACTCTGGAGATATATATAACCTTCTAAAATATATCCGTTTGGAATATATCCGTTGAGCAAGATTCTGTGACAACTGATATTTGACTGAGATCCGGATATTGCGGGATTTGAAGATCTTCTGACTTACAGTATTAAAATACTTTATTCTTTAGTATTTAAATACTTCTTTAGCAATGGGACTTGACTTCTAGCGAATACTGAAGATTCCTTCTTGTCCTGTTGAGAGCTGTATGGAAGGATCACTGTATTGATATTCGAGACAGCTTCCATACTTTAGCTTTGTGGGACTCTTTGCTGTATGATCAATATACTGTATGGATGAGACTGCGAGAGGTATTTGATACAAGGTTTGATACTTGATCAGCTTTTCGATACAGCTAGAGGCGGTATTCAGGATTTGGCATATTGTCAAAACATTCTGACAGTACGATCGATACAGGTTTGTTATCCAAGCAGCATCGATACAGGGATTTGTTATCCCAACAAGGCAAATTTTGATGAATTGAAGAAGATATTGGCGACGGCACCAATATTAGCATTACCCTAAGGAACTGAAGGATTCATAGTTTACAGTGATGCTTCTAATCAAGATCCCGGATGTGTACTGATACGGAATGAGAAGGTGATCGCCTACGCTTCACGACAGTTGAAACCATATGAAGTAAATTATTCAACTCATGATTTGGAGTTGGCAGCTATTGTTTTTGCCTTGAAGATATGGAGACACTATTTGTACGGGACTCACTGTCAGATCTTCACAGATCATAAGAGTCTCAAATACATCTTCAGTCAGAAAGAGTTAAACATGGGGTAGAGGAGATTGCTAGAATTGATTAAGGACTATGATTTAGAGATTATTTATCATCAAGGTAAAGCGAACGTAGTGGCCGATGCACTAAGTTGCAAACCTGTCTCTATTCGAATGCTGGAGACTCTCACCTCCCAGTCCAGCATTCAGAGAGAGTTGATTCGTGAAGGAATTGAAGTGTGGTTGTAAGGAGTCCAGGGGCAATTTTGCATGATGGAATTAACTTTGTCATTATCGAAGAAATCAAATCTAAACAATTAGATGACCCTATGATGATTCGGTTACATGATGAAGTGAGCAAGGGTAAGGCCCCATGATTTGTGATTCATGATGATGGAGTTTTAAGATTCTAGAGTCGACTTTGTGTTCCCGATGTTGATGTTTTGAAGCAGACAATCATGAAGAAAGCTCACAGTATGCCCTATTCTATTCACCCGAGCACCAGTAAGATGTATAAGGATCTGAAGTAGAATTTTTGGTGGGGAAACATGAAGTAATATGTGGCGGAATATGTCTCGAAGTGTTTAACTTGTCAGTAGGTTAAAATCGAACATCAGCGACCCGCCGGAATGTTGAAACTAATTCTGATTCCTGAATGGAAGTGGGAAGATATATCAATGGACATTATCACCAATATGCCGAAGACCACAACAGGGATGAACATGATTTGGGTGATAGTTGATCGCCTAACCAAGTCAGATCATTTTCTGGACATTAAGGATACTTCGGGACCAGAAAGATTGGCACGAGTCTTGAAAGGCTGTTGACTGCCCAGAGTCGGCAGAAATCTTATGCAGACGTGCGCCGTCGCCCGTTAGAGTTTGATATTAGGGACCACATGCTATTAAAGGTTTCTCCTACTCAGGTAATTTTTCGTTTTGGGAGCAAAGGAAAGCTGAGTCCGAGATATATCGGACTATTCGAGATCCTTGAAAGAGTTGGGGAGTTGGCATACAGGTTGGCATTGCCGCCATCACTGAGTCATGTTCATAATGTGTTTCACGTGTCTCAGTTACGGAGGTACATAACAGATCCCAATCATGTAATTGATTTCAGTGAGATTGAAGTCGCTAAAGATGGCACGTTCGAAGAGAAACCAATCAAGATACTCGAGGGTCGAGTCAAACAACTGAGAAATAAACCAATCACCTTGGTCAAAGTTCAATGGTCATGACACGGAGTCGAAGAAGTCAAGATACCCAGAATTATTTTCGTCTTAAGTTTCGGGACGAAACTCCTTTTTAGAGGGAGAGTATGTAATGTCCGGATAATTATTGAGTATTTTCATCTATATTTGAACCTTGTAATATTCGACTTTGTGGTATCTATAATGAAGTGTGATTTTCCCATATTCGTATTCCGACAGTCATGGTCATATTGGGAATGGTTTGCAAATTCATGCATATAGCTACGTCATAACGTACGCTAACAGGTGAGCTTAACATACGTTATGAATGAGGATAGCGTACGCTATGGATGAATCATAGCGTACGCTATGGATGAATCATAGCGTACGCTATGGATGAATCATAGCGTACGTAACAGGCAGTTTGGCAGATAAGGTTGGTCGGCGTATGGGCCAGCTCGGGAAGGGGTCTAGATAAGATAAGATAAGATTCCCGAATGAGCATAACATACGTTAAGGGACTAAGATAGCGTGCGCTACACATATCTCACTACGTACATAAAAGGTGAAGGTTAACGTACGTTAACGAGGTCAGAAAATGAGGCAGTAGCTACTGTCGAACGTTAACGTACGCTAAGGATCTCAAATAGGGTACGCTAAGACTATAACGTACGTAATATCCTGAGGCTAACGTACGTAAAGATCTGAGTTTTATAAATAGGACATTACCCCATTTCACTTCCAACCCTTTGTTCTTCTCGTTTCTTCCGTTTCCTTCATGTTTTGAGAGCTTACCCAGCCTATAACTTCATATATCATCCAGTTCAATCGGTTTTGGAGAACATTAACATCTTGGGTTGTGTTCAAGCTTCCGGAGTCAAGTTCTACCGATCGTTTTCATCGTTATTCTTCGTATAAGGTATGTTGCAATCATCTCAGCCCATATCTCGTTTAAAAAAGATTGTTCTCGACATGTTGATGATGTTATAAGGAATTATCAATCAATGCTTGAACTAGATATCATGATATTGGAATATTATGCTGACTAAACTTAGGTTTTCCCTGTCGAAGATAATGATATGGTTAACTGAGATTACATTGAGTATTAGGATGAAATTTTTAGAAACATTCATGTCTTGTAAGAACTTATCTGGTTTAATTAACCTCCTTGTGGCAATAGTTGGAATTAGTTAATTATGCCGGTAACAATCGTATTAATGTGGAACTTTGGTAGGACGAACTACCCTGTGGATAAACAGAATACTTGGTGGTAAATTAAACTTAGAACACGGTTGTATATGTCTTACTTTGAAGGGATGTCATAGAACTACTTCACCACAAATCATACCTTTGATACGAATCATATGAATGGACGAACCATGAGTAAAGATTGAAGTATGGAATTAAAATGGTTTGATGAATATCTTTGAATTCGTAGACACCGGCATTGTACCCCAATATGTTCATAAGTATAACGTATGTTATGTATCATGCATTACGTTATAGCATCAGGTGAGACGCAGTCATCTGATTAGAGAACTTTGTCAAATACAAGCATAATGTACGTTAGGCATAGGTGCTTACGTACGTTAAGACACAGACTTAACGTACGTTATGTTGTGTACATGACATCCGTTATGAAGAGAATCGGACAGGATCCATAGTGTCGGCAAATTTCGGCCATAGTTTAGGATGTTAGATGTTCGTACGTTAGTTATATGATGTAAGATGAACTCTATATTATTTCTTTTGTTTAAGGTCCGGGCTTTGCAAAGTGATTGATCGAAGGGGAGACCTTCGAGTGTATTGACATCCGTCGAAGTATTGTCCTTGTCGTCAATTTAAGGCAAGTACTTTAATTACATTTTATTAATCGGAGCTGTTATAGCCAATTCTGAGTAATAAGGCTTGAATCTAATCAATAAAACTGAGTTTTCATAATGTTCCGACTCAAATGCATGTAACATGGTCTTATCTTCTATTAACAAGATTTAATCAAGAAGTAAAGGCTTAATCGGAGCTATTATATCCAATACTTGCTACAACAATACTTAATCAAGAAGTAAAAGATTAATCTGAGCTGTTATAGCCAATTATGAATACAAAAATGCTCAAATCTAAACAAAGAACTCGAGTTTTCATAGAGTTCCGACTCGGGTGCATGTAATGTGGTCTTATGTCCTATTAACAAGACCTAATCTAGAAGTAAATATTTAATCGGAGCTATTATAGTGAATTCTTGCTACAACAAGACTTAATCAAGAAAGAAAAGATTAATCGGAGCTGTTATAGCCAAATTTTGAGTACAAAAGGCTTGAATCTAATCAATAAACCCGAGTTTTCATACAATTCCGACTCGAATGCATGTAACGTGGTCTTATCTCATATTAACAAGACTTGATCAAAAAGTAAAGGCTTAATCGGAGCTTTTATGTCCAATCCCTGCTACAACAAGATTTAATCAAGAAGTAAAGGCTGAATCTATGCTATTATAGCCAATTCTCAATATAAAATACTCGACTCTAATCAATAAATCCGAGTTTTCGTATAGTTACGACTCTAAACATATAACATGGTTTTATCTCCTATTAACAAGACCTAATCAAGACTTAATCGACTCTATTATATCCAATCCTTGCTACAACAATACTTAATCAAGAAGTAAAAGATTAATCAGAGCTGTTATAGCTAATTCTGAGTGCAAAAGGCTCGAATCTAGTCAATAAACTCGAGTTATCATAGAGTTCCGAATCGAATACAGGTAATGTGGTCTTATATCCTATTAATAAGACTTAACCAAGAAGTAAAGGTTTAATGGGAGCTATTATAGCGAATCCTTGCTACAACGAGACTTAATCAAGAAAGAAGAGATTAATCGGAGCTGTTATAGCGAATTCTGAGTACAAAAGACTTGAATCTATTCAATAAACCTTAGTTTTCATAAAGTTCCGACTCGAATACATATAACATGGTCTTATCTCCTATTAACAAGATTCAAGAAGTCAAGGCTTAATCGGAGCTATTCTATCTAATACTTGATACAACAATACTCAATCAAGAAGTAAAAGATTAATCTGAGTTGTTATAGCCAATTCTGAATACAAAAAGGCTGAGTTTTCATAGAGTTCCGACTCAGGTGCATGTAAAGTGGTCTTATGTCCTATTAACAAGACTTAATTCAGAAGTAAAGATTTAATCGGAGCTATTATAGTGAACCCTTGCTACAACAAGACTTAATCAAGAAAGAAAAGACTAATCGGAGGTGTTATAGCCAAATCTTGAGTACAAAAGGCTCGAATCTAATCAATAAACTCGAGTTTTAATATAATTTTGACTCGAATGCATGTAACGTGGTCTTATCTCCTATTGACAAGACTTAATCAATAAGTAAAGGCTTAATAGGAGCTATTATATTCAATCCTTGCTACAACAAGACTTAATCAAGAAGTAAAAGACTAATCGGAACTGTTATAACCAATTCTGAGTACAAAAGGTTCGAATGAAATCAATAAACCCGAGTTTTCATAGAGTTCCGACTCGAATGTATGTAATTTGATTTATCTCCTATTAATAAGACTTATCAAGAAGTATTAGAGCTATTATAGCGAATCCTTGCTACAACAAGAATTAGTCAAGAAAGAAAAGATTAATCGAAGTTGTTATAACTAATTCTCAGTACAGAAGGCTCGAATCTAGTCAATAAACCCAAGAGTTCCAAGTCACATCCATGTAACGTGGTCTTATCCTCTATTAACAAGACTTAATCAAGATGTATCAGAGCTATTATAGCAAATCCTTGCTACAACAAGACTTAATCAAGAAAGAAAAGATTAATCGAAGTTGTTATAACCAATTCTCAGTACAAAAGGCTCGAAGCTAATCAATAAACCCAAGTTTTCATAGAGTTCCAAGTCAAATGCATGTAACATGGTCTTATCTCCTATTAAAAAGACTTAATAAAGAAGTAAATGCTTAATTGAAGCTATTATATCCAATCATTACTACAACAAGACTTAATCAAGAAGTAAAGGATTAAACAGAGCTGTTATAGCCAATTTTGAGTACAAAAGGCTCGAATCTAATCAACACACTCGAGTTTTCATAGAGTTCCAACTCGAATGCATGTAACTTGGCCTTATCTCCTATTAACAAGACTTAATCAAAAAGTAAAGGCTTAATCGGAGCCATTATATCTAATCCCTTCTACAACAAGACTTAATCAAGAAGTAAAGACTGAATCTACGCTATTATAGCTAATTCTCAATATAATACTCGACTATAATCAATAAACCCGAGTTTTCGTAGAGTTACGACTCGAAAAATATAACATGGTTTTATCTCCTATTAACAAGACCTAATCAAGACTTAATCGACTATATTATATCCAATCATTGCTACAACAATACTTAATCAAGAAGTAAAAGATTAATCGGAGCTGTTATAGCTAATTCTGAGTACAAAAGGCTCAAATCTAGTCAATAAACCCGAGTTATCATAGAGTTCCGACTTGAATGCAGGTAATGTGGTCTTATGTCCTATTAACAAGACGTTATGAAGAAGAAAAGGTTTAATGGGAGCTATTATAGCGAATCCTGCTACAACAAGACTTAATCAAGAAAGAAAAGATTAATCAGAGCTGTTATAGCCAATTCTGAGTACAAAAGACTTGAATCTAATCAATAAACCCGAGTTTTCATAAAGTTCTGACTCGAATGCCTGTAACATGGTCTTATCTCCTATTAACAAGATTTAGTCAAGAAGTAAAGGCTTAATCGGAGCTATTATATCCAATACGTGCTACAGCAATACTTAATCAAGAAGTAAAAGATTAATCTAAGCTGTTATAGCCAATTCTGAGTACAAAAAGGCTCGAATCTAAACAATGAACTCGAGTTTTCATAGAGTTCCGACTCGGGTGCATGTAATATGGTCTTATGTCCTATTAACAAGACTTAATCCAGAAGTAAAGATTTAATCGGAGCTATTATAGTGAATCCTTGCTACAACAAGACTTAATCAAGAAAGAAAAGATTAATCGCAGCTGTTATAGCCAAATTTTGAGTACAAAAGGCTCTAATCTAATCAATAAACCCGAGTTTTCATACAATTTCGACTCGAATGCATGTAAAGTGGTCTTATCTCCTATTGACACGACTTAATCAAGATGTAAAGGCTTAATCGGAGCTATTATATTCAATCCTTGCTACAACAAGACTTAATCAAGAAGTAAAAGATTAATCGGAGCTGTTATAACCAATTCTGAGTACAAAAGGTTCAAATTAAATCAATAAACCCGAGTTTTCATAGAGTTCCGACTCGAATGCAGGCAACGTGGTTTTATCTCCTATTAACAAGACTTAATCAAGAAGTATTAGAGCTATTATAGCGAATCCTTGCTACAAAAAGACTTAATCAAGAAATAAAAGAGTAATCGAAGTTGTTATAACCGATTCTCAGTACAAAAGGATCGAATCTAATCAATAAATCCAAGTTTTCATAGAGTTCCTAGTCAAATGCATGTAATGTGGTCTTATCCTCTACTAACAAGAATTAATCAGGAACTATCAGAGCATTTATAGCGAATCCTTGCTACAACAAGACTTAATCAATAAAGAAAAGATTAATTGAAGTTGTTATAACCAATTCTCAGTACAAAATGCTCGAAGCTAATCAATAAACCCAAGTTCTCATAGAGTTCCAAGTCAAATGCATGTAACGTGGTCTTATCTCCTATTAACAAGACTTAATAAAGAAGTAAATGCTTAATTGGAGCTATTATATCTAATCCTTGCTACAACAAGACTTAATCAAGAAGTAAAGGATTAAACAGAGCTGTTATATCCAATTCTGAGTACAAAAGGCTCGAATCTAATCAACACGCCCGAGTTTTGATAGAGTTCGAACTCGAATGCATGTAACTTGGCCTTATCTCCTATTAACAAGACTTAATCAAAAAGTAAAGGCTTAATCGGAGCTATTACATCCAATCCCTGCTACAACAAGACTTAATCAAGAAGTAAAAGATTAATCAGAGCTGTTATAGCCAATTCTGAGTATAAATGTAACACCCCCAAAATCCATTGGGTATAGTGCCGTGGACCCCACACCAGGAGATCCACCAGGCGAATACGACTAAAAATACATTAAATTAACCAACAAGGGAAATCACAGTCCCTACTATGATATCCGACACAATATTCCGATAAGGAATTTCAACGACAACAATGGGCCTATAGGGTCAAAAATAAAAAATACAACAACACCCACGAGCCTTGCTCGGATAGTATAAAATGACAACGACTGACAAAACTGGAGTACTCCAAACTGACTGACCAACATGAACAACCCGGACTAGTATCGCTCGAATGCCTCATCGCCAAAGTCATGCCGCTGTGTCCTAACTCTCTCCTCGCAAGCACCTAAAACATGAAAACATGTTCCGCCCCCACTGGGTCAGTCATCCAGATAATGAATATCAAATACATGTATAACATGATATGCATCTAAAGGACGAATGAAACGGTACAATAATAATAATACGAGATGCTCACAAACCAAGGTAAGAACCGAGCATTCGTGAAACACTATGCCCACGGCATACTATTAATGTTGGGATTCAGTGCGTAAATCGAGGGCCCATCGAAAGCGGTAAAATGAAAATTAATTCGATCTGAATCCCTACGAGGATCGATCGAGCTACGTATATATGAATATTATACGAAACACAAGAGATTTAGAAACTCACCCTTGTAGTCCGTTGATTAAATGGAGTCCTTCTCTTGAGCTATTCCCCAAGATTTAGATTGCTATCCCTACGATCCAATCCGCTCCAAGCTCTTGGATGATCCAACGCCGAAAATACCGCATCTCTACTTGCCACGCGCCGGAGAAATGAACAGAATGATGATCACCTTGCTATCCTCCAAGGATACGGCTAGAGCTAGGATGATGAAGCTTTCTATTGTGATTATAACACTCTAAGTGTATAACTCACTATCTCTCTTTGATTTCTTGATTTTTCTCCAAGAACAAAAGAAGAAGATGAAGACTAATGAGAAAACAATTTACTCTCTGTTACTCACGCAACTCACGGATGAAATGCAATGAATGGGAGGGTGAGTTAGTCTTCTCTTTTATTCTTCATGCCAATCAAGCAAATCACATCAAATCACCTTTTCCAAATAAAAGAGATTCCATGTCCCCTTAGATAAAACAATTCATGATTTAAAATCATGAAGTCTTCCACCACATTAGGTGGAAGACAAGGGGGCGGCCAACTAGAAGGGAATCGAAGAGTTCGGTTCGTTCCGGACTCCCGAGAGTCCAAATAGATAAAGTTCAATTTCGTTCCAATATATTTATATCAATTAATTAATCCAATTAATTAATCATATCAAATACATAATAACATAATTAATTTCTCCAAGAAATAATTATATTCATGAATTAAATTAATCACCTAGTAATTTATTTAATTCATTAGGCCGTAAATCAATTTATCTATTAAATCAATTTCGACATCCAATGTCCAAATTAATTAGATATCCAATATCTAATATTCATAATGAGAGAATAAGATCGATTCATTCCGTCGCCAATCCTATTGCGCGACTCGGTAGGTCCGTCTCAGTCAGCAATGGGAGGAACTAAAGAGTAGTAGCACCACCCAGCTAGCCTGGCGGCCTACACTGTACCCCAACTGAGAACGAATGATTGGGACCATTCAAGAACTATTCTGTCGTGAGTACCAGTAAACGTACAAACCATTCTTTCAAATGTCCCGATCAAGTTATAGGGTCACGGTCAGTCAAATCCTATCTGTACTTGACGCTATACATGCATTAATGCAAATCGAGATCGTCGAGCTCTCATGTATCTAATACAGCTAGCTCCAATGCTTTGGCCAAAGACTTATGATCTCATCTGCCAGTAATCGCATAGGACATATAACCCGCTCACTAACAGGAGAAAGAATTCTATCTTTGTAGTTAGTAGGACCTGCTACTTGCCCGTCAAGATGAACGTCGAGGTTGACCCCCACCTTCCGGTTTACAGGGTCGAACTACTCTAATGAAAATCTTGACGTCACAAGCACATCCCTACTAAATCCTCAAGTCGAAGGTTCACGAATACCTATCACAACCTTTCGATTCTGTCATTGACTGTCCCGGAGTGAAATCTGTGTGACGAATCGAGGGTGAGTCGGTTCGAGTATACTAATACAATTAGAATACCTATAACGTGTGCTCCCACTAACCATTAGTGTTCGACAGGCACTCTCCATGTCAAAGAACACGTGATACAAGTCTCCACATAAACTTAACGCCAGTCAAGTTTCATCGACTTGCGAACGATTAAGTATTTGAGCTATAAACCTTTCTAGTGCCGACCCCCTTATCCAATAAGGAGTGGAATGTTTTTCTCTCAAATACACGGACTAGTTTCTTTATATATATTACGAGTCAGGAACACCAGTAACTTCCAGTAAATAAAGAAACATCCATTGCCTTATATTAATGATTACATAATAACAAGTACAATACCCTCACTCAACATCCTCTGAGTGGCATTCGAAGGCATACTCCCAACAATCTTCCACTTGCACTCAATGCCACACACTATGGTATCTAATACCCATGTTCTCTAGATTACGCTCCAAGCTAATATGAGAATGTGGCTTGGTTAGTGGATCAGCGACGTATTCGGCTGACTCTACTCTATGCAGCACAATGTATCTCTTTGCGAACAAATTCTCTTACGAGATAATACTCTCTCTCAATATGTTTGGTACTGTTGTGAAAACTTGGCTCCCAGGCCTGTGCTACTGCCCTATAATTATCGTATAAAAACAAAAATAGACAGTGCAACACATGGTGTCATGTGAAGTTTACCCAGTAACTTCTTAACCCTTCCTTTGGAGGCCTCCGAGGCCGCTTTATACTCAGCCTAACAGGTGGAACCAGCATTTGCGCTATACTTGGCACTATGTCAAGATACTGCTCCTTCATTAAGAGTAAATGTAGCCAGAAGTAGACATAGAATCGTCTTTGTATCCTTGGAAGTCCAATACAGTGAATCCCATTACATTCAGTTCTCCATCGCCATATTTAAGAACCAGGTCTCTAGACCTTCTGAAGTACTTGAGAACGTTCTTTTATGCCAGTCTAATGTTCCTTAACTGGGTTAGCCCATAACCTACTTACCATGCTCCCAGCATGCGCAATGTCAGGTCTCGTACAAAATAAAGTATATATAAGGCTACCCAAATTCCAAAGCATATGGTATATTACTCATTTCCTTTCATTGTTCCTCACTATGAGGACACATCTTCAAGGTGAGTTTTATCCCATGTCGTATCGATAGGAACCCTCTTTTAGAATAATCCATCTTAAATTGCTTTAAGATTTTATCTATATAGAGGGCTTGGGAAAAAACTTATCATTCTCTTCGATCTATCCCAGTAGAGTCAAATCCCATGAATATAGGTTTCTTCTCCCAAGTCTTTCATGGAGAAATTACTCGAAAGCCTATCTTTCACAGAACTAAGCATTCCCACATCATTTCCTATTAGTAGAATGTCATCGACATATAGTACTAAGAATGAGATTTTGCTCCCGCTAACCCTCTTGTATACCTAAGGTTCCTCTTCATTTTGCATGAAGTCAAACTCTTTGACTGCCTCGTCAAAACAAAGGTCCCAACAATATGAAGACTGCTACAGTCTATTTCATGGAGTCTACATCCACCATTGCTACGTCATTGGTCGCGGGTCGGTCTCTTGTTTATCACCTGGAACCTTGTGGATACCAAGTTCCTCCAAGTGTATAAAATTATACCTCTCAGGTAATTGAGACACCCTACTAGACCTACGAGGTGGTTGTACTTGTGTTTCATAAGGTTCGGTTCCACTTTCTTGCACAGGTGTCTCCTGAGGAGTTTCATTGTATTCTTCCAAAGAAATACTTCTACCTGATCCGCCTTCCTGAATGAACTCATCTTTTCCAGGAAGTGTGCATGTAAAGCAACAATGATCTTTCGATCTTTGGGTATGTAGAATAGATAACCCATCGTCTCAGAAGGGAATCCAATGAAACGTCTCCTCATGGACCTCGCTTCCATTTTGTCCACCTTAGTCTTCTTGACATAGGTGGGACATCCTCAAATCCTAATGTGATTAAGACTTGGTTTCCTGCCCTACCACATCTCATGTGGAGTTTTAGGAACGGATTTGGAAGGACATCTGTTCAAGATGTAAGCGGCAGTCAGGTGTGCATACCCCCACAGATAAACCGGTAAGTCAGTATAGCCCAGCATGGAATGAACCATGTTCACCAAGGTCCGGTTCCTTCTTTCTGAAACACCATTTAACTGAGGAGTACCTGGAGGTGTTAGTTGTGAAACTATTCCATGTTCCTTAAGGAACTCTTCAAACTCCATACTCATATACTTGCCACCTTGGTTCGACCGAAGTGCTTTGATATGATTACCAGTTTGTTTCTCGACTAGGGCCTTGAATTCCTGGAATTTCTCAAAGGCCTCGGATTTATGTTTCATTAAGTATATATATAACCATACCTAGTATGATCATCTGTAAACGTAATGAAATATTGATATCCGTCACTTGCTGCTGCCAAAGCACCACATACGTCGGTATGGATTAATCCCAGTTTATCAGCGGCACTTTAAAAAGTCCCTGTGAAGGGGGGATTAGTCATTTTGCCTTTAAGGCAAGATTCACAAGTAGAAAAGGGATCCGATCCCAATAGACCCATAAGTCCATCTTTTTCGATCTTGTAAACCTTGGTCTGACCAACATGACCAAGTCTAAGATGCCATTTCAAAACTTGATTGGTTTCATCCCTACCACATTTTCTAGTCATAGTATTCACAATGACTCTGTTACTAAGATTTAGATGATACAGTCCATTTAACAATATAGCAGTTCCCACTAATTTATTTCTGAAATAAATTTTGCAGGAACCATCACCAATGAAAAATGAAAAGCCTTTCGGTCCATGACCGGAATGGATACAATGTTTTTATGCCCCTTGGGTAAAACAAGTACATCTTCTAAAGTTAAAACAAAGCCTGATTCTAAACCCAAAAGAAGTGATCCTATGTCGGTTGCCTCGAGACTATGCCCGCTTCCGACTGTGATCATAACTTCTCCAGCTCCAAGCTTCCTACTTTGTTCCAGATCCTGATTCACGGTACAAATATAAGAACTAGCACCAGAATCCAATATCCAGGAAGTAGAAAAAACAGTAGCAGAACAAATTGTTTCCAAAACTAAATGTTCTGTACCTGAAGCGCCATGAAGAATCGGACAGTCTCTTTCCCAGTGGCCCAACTCACCGCACTTGAGACAAGCGTCCTTCTTCTTGCTCTTCGGAACCATCGGGGTCTTGCCCTTACCCTTAAGGTCCTCGACTTGTGGTCTCGTCCACTTCTTGGTCTTTTTCTTCTTGTTCTTAGACCTCCGAGATCCAGAAGAAATCACAAGGGCAGACTCCTTCATCCGCGGAGTCTTCATCTGAGACTGAGGGGTCACCAGTTTGTTCATTAGCCCAGCTAAGTTACATGCAATCTCATTGCAGTTGAAATTCATAACAAACTGTGAGAAGGAATCAGGGAGAGACTGTAGGATAAGGTCGGTTTGAAGAGAAGTATCCATCTTAAAATCAAGAGCCTTCAATCTCTCAATCATGGATATTATTTTAAGGACGTGGTCCCCAACCTTCTCATCTTCCTTCATCCTTGCACCGAACAGTTGCTTGGATATCTCATATCTAGCAGTTCGACTGTGCTCACCATAAAGCTCGGTTAAGTGAGATAGAATTTGTCTAGCAGAAGTCATTTTCTCATGAGCTCTCTGAAGCTCATTAGACATAGAATCCATCATGTAAGCACGGACTTTTACGTCATCCTTAACCCACTTTTCGTGGTTTTCAATCTCTTCCTGATTGTCTCTTGTCCGCACCGGAGGTACCGGAATATCCATCTCTAAGACGTATCCCAGTGCCTCTATACTGAGTGTTAGGAGTATGCCCTCGAATGCCACTCGGAGGATGTTGAGTGAGGGCATTGTACTTGTAATTATGTAAAACATTTATATAAGGTAATGAATGTTTCTTTATTTACTGGTAGTTACTGTCAGTTTTAACTCGTAAATATACATATAGAAACTAGTCCATGTATTTGAGAGCAAAATGTTCCACTCCTTATTGGATAAGAGGGGTCGGCACTAGAAAGGTTTATAGCTCAAATACTTAATCGTTCACAAGTCGATTAAACTTGAATGGGCGTTAAGTTTATGTGAAGACTTGTATGACGTGCTCTTTGACATGGAGAGTGCCTGTCGAACACTAATGGTTAGTGGGAGCGCACGTTATAGGTATGCTAATTGGATTAGTATACTCGAACCGACTCACCCTCGATTCGTCACATGGATTTCACTCCGGGATAGTCAATGACGGAATCTAAAGGTTGTGATAGGTATTCGTGAACCTTCGACTTGAGGATTTAATAGAGATGTGCTTGTGACGTCAAGATTTCCATTAGAGTAGTTTGACCCTGTAAAACCGGGAGGCGGGGGTCAACCTCGACGTGCATCTTGACGGGCAAGTAGTAGGTCTTACTGAATACCAAGATAGAATTCTTTCTCTCGTTTGTGAGCGGGTTATATGTCCTATGCGGTTATTGGCAGATGAGATCGTAAGTCTTTGGCCAAAGCATTGGAGCTAGTTGTATTGGATACACGAGAGCTTGATGATCTCGATTTGCATTAACGCATGCATGGTGTCAAGTACAGATAGGGTTTGACTGACCGTGACCCTATAACTTGATCGGGACATTTGAAAGAAGGGTTTATACGTATACTGGTATTCACTACATAATGGTTCTTGAATGATCCCAATCATTCGTTCTCTGTTGGGGTACGGTGTAGGCCGCCAGGCTGGCTAGGTGGTGCTACTACTCTTTGGGTCCTCCCATTGCTGACTGAGACGGACCTACCGAGTCGCGCAATAGGATTGACGACGGAATAAATCAAGCTAATTCTCTCATTATGAATATTAGATATTGGATATCTAAATTTGGGACATTGGATGTTTAAATTGATTTATTGGATAAATTGATTTACGACCTAATGAAATCAATAAATTACTGGGTGATTAATTTAATTCATGAATATAATTATTTCTTGGAGAAATTAATTATATTATTTTGTATTTGATATGTTTAATTAATTGGATTAATTAATCGATATAAATACATCGAAACGGAATCGGAGTTTATCTGTTTGGACTCTCGGGAGTCCGAAACGAACTAAACTCGTCCGTTTCAACCTCATAGCCGCCCCCCACTAATATACATGTGTATGTATTGACTTGTCCATATCGTGATGTTTGGAATATCATGTGAGGGGACAAGTATCATACACATTATATGGTGGGGTTAGATTCTCATTACATGGGTTTTATTCTTGTGAGTTGATAAAGCATAAGAAGAGGATTTTGATCTCTCATTCACATTACATTATTCCTTACATGAGAGAAAGTGAGAAAGGAGTTCTTCTTCATAGTCATCTTCTTCATCAACTTAGTTCTTGATTGTTCTTAGAGAAACATCAAGAAATATTGAGAGATATATATTATACACTTAGTGTAATAATAAAAGTCTTCATCACTTGATTCTAGCCGTAACCTTAGAGGTTAATCGGGTGTTGTCATTCTGGTCGTTTTTCTGGTGCGTGGCAAGTAGAGACGTGGTGCTTTCGGCGTCGGATCGTTTAAGAGCTTGGAGCGAATTGGATTCGTAGAGATCAAGCAAAGCTTGGGGAATATATTAAGAGAAGGTTACCATTTAATCAACGGACTTCAAGGGTTAGTTTCTTACAACTCTTGCTTTGCGTTTATATATTCGTATATACGTAGCTCGATCGATCCTCGTAGGGATTCAGATCGAATTAATTTTCGTTTTACCGCTTCCGCTTGGCCTTCGTTTTAGGCACCGAATCCCAACAATGGCATACGATATTGGCGTTTGGAATGCTTGATTAGATGGTGAATGACTTGGAATTATTTTAGTCATAATCGTGGTATATGTTTTTACGTTCATTGTAGTTATATTTTTCGTAAGTTTATGTCGAAATATAAATCTTAATTTCTTGGAAATATGATTTATATTGAAGATATGAATGTTGAAAAATATAGATATTGGATATCCGGTTCAAAAACTAGCCCCGAATCGCCGTTGGATGGTGCGGGAGTGGTCCGGAAGAAGGGGGCCGCGGCCCAGGGCTGCTGGGCAGCCCACTGGAAGTTACTAGACTGGGGTCCGCGGCCCAGGGCTGCTGGGCAGCCCTGCTTGCTATCTGGCTCGTTTCGGGCGCGGTTCAACCCCTTTTCGGACCCGTTTCGGGCTTGTTTTCTTCGTGTATTTCTAAAAATGATTTCCCACATTTTAAATTGGATTCAATATGATTAAAATGATTTATGGTATTTCATTTTATAAGGGAAAATTGATTAATTGGAATACTTGTGATCGACAAAATTATTTTGAACGTTTTCATATTACCGATTGTGTGAATCAATTGGATCGGTTCGTATTGTTGATTATATCAATGTATCACTACGCTTTCCATTTATTTAGTATTTATTGGATGAATGCTTTTGAATGGGGATATGGTTCGTGGACTTAGTTTTTGAATCGTTCGTTTTATTCGATTGGGTTGTAAAGGCCGTTTTGAGCCTATTTATTTTACTAGAAATATTTGTATCTAGGATGCAATTTTTAATGTAAAATTTATATGTAATGACGAAGAGCGGAGGAAGATCCATTTCGAGAAGATGAAGATTCAAGACGAAGACTTGTAATTAGATTACGGAGTTTTAGTTTTCTAGGAACGGTCCATGAACCACATGTTGGTAGCAACTAGGTTGTGAATGGTTGTTTCAAATTGTATGAATGCCACAAACGCGCTTAAATGATTAATGTGAAAAGTGTAACGTTAATCGCGAAAAATCTCCCACAACAAATTATTAAGTTTATAAAGTTTCAAAGTTTTCCTTCCCTCCATCGAGTTTTCGGGAAATTGAAATCCAAACCGGATGTGCTATGCTTCCGAGTTATCGGGGTAGTCATTCGGGGAGGACAGATAAATTACCGGGAGCGCATTGGATGCCTTCGGTTGGAGCAAATTTTATCTCTACAAACCTGATAGGTTGCCGGATAAGATTCAATTGTGAAACTGATTTGCGTCGATGGTATAAACTTAACTTGTTCACAAACCATAGAAACCGTATAGGTTGAGGGGACTGAACAAGTGGAAAAAGAAGATCGAATCATCCATTAGATGGGATGGTGTTGGAAACCACTTTATGAAAATTAATATACTAGAAACCTGTTCTGTTGCCCTCTATTAAGATTTATAAAGAACTCGATCACCACTATGAAGTAGTGCGACGATACTTCCGGATTTCACATGGGAGGGTGTTTTTCCGATAAAAATAGTGGGAGCTGGGTAACAAGAATAGAAAAGACCTTAATTCTATACTCAGAACATAATTAAACGAGTCACTAATTAATCTGTTATACTTAATGCAGACATAACTCTCAATATGACAATGAATCTACTCGCAATTCTACTCGAGAAGAACACCCTGATTGGACCTAACTTTGTGGACTCGCTCTGCAATCTGATGATTGTCCTCAATATAGAGGCACTGGGATACGTCTTGGAGACGGACATTCCGGCGCCTCCTGTGCGGACCAGAGCCAATCAGGAAGAGATCGAAAACTATGAAAAGTGGGTTAAGGATGACATAAAAGTCCGTGCTTACATGATGGATTCTATGTATAATGAGCTTCAGAGAGCTCATGAGAAAATGACTTCTGCTAGGCAGATTCTATCTCACTTAACCAAACTTTATAGTGAGCACATCAGAATTGCTAGATATGAGATATCCAAGCAACTGTTCGGTGCAAGGATGAAGGAATGTGAGAAGGTTGGGGAACACGTCCTCAAAATGATATCCATGATCGAGAGATTGGAGGCTCTTGATTTTAAAATAGATACTTCTCTCCAAACTGACCTCATCCTACAGTCTCTCCCTGATTCCTTCTCACAGTTTGTTATGAACTTCAATTACAATGAGAGTGCGTGTAATTTAGCTGGGCTAATGAACAAACTTGTGACCACTCAGTCTCAAATGAAGACTCCGCGAATGAAGTAGTCTGCTCTTGTGATTTCTTCTAGACCTCGGAGGTCTAAGAATAAGAAGAAAAAGACCAAGAAGCAGACTGGACCACAAGTTAAGGACCTTAAAGGTAAGGGAAAGGCCCCGATGGTTCCGAAGAACAAGAAGAAGAAGGATGCTTGTCTCAAGTGCGGTGAGCTGGGCCACTGGGCTAGAGACTGTCTGATTCTTCATGGCACTTCAGGTACAGAACTTTTAGTTTTGGAAACAAATTGTTCTGCCACTATATTTTCTACTTCCTGGATATTGCATTCTGGTGCTAGTTCTCATATTTATACCGTGAATCAAAATCTGGAACAAAGTAGGAAGCTTGGAGCTGGAGAAGTTATTATCACAGTCGGAAGCGGGCATAGTGTCGAGGCGACCGACATAGGATCACTTATTTTGGGTTTAGAATCTGGCTTTGTTTTGACTTTAGAAGATGTACTTGTTTTGCCCAAGGGGCACAAAAAAATTGTATCCATTCCGGTCATGGACCGAAAAGGCTTTTCATTTTTCATTGGTGATGGTTCCTGCAAAATTTATTTCGGAAATAAACTAGTGGGTACTGCTACATTGTTGAATGGATTGTATCATCTAAATCTCAGCAACAAAGTAGTTATGAATACTATGACTAGAAAACGTGGTAGGGATGAAACTAACCAATATTTGAAATGGCATCTTAGACTTGGTCATGTTAGTCAGACCAAGGTTTACAAGATGGAAAAGGATGGACTTATGGGTCCATTGGGATCGGATCCCTTTCCTACTTGTGAATCTTGCCTTAAAGGAAAAATGACTAAGTCCCCCTTCTCAGGGACTTTTGAAAGAGCCGCTAATAAACTGGGATTAATCCATACCGATGTATATGGTGCTTTTAAAGCAGCACGTGACGAATATCAATATTTCATTACATTTACGGATGATCATACTAGGTATGGTTATGTATACTTAATGAAACATAAATCCGAGGCCTTTGAGAAATTCGAGGAATTCAAGGCCCTAGTCGAGAAACAAACTGGTAATCATATCAAAGCACTTCGGTCGGACCGAGGTGGCGAGTATATGAGTACGGAGTTTGATGAGTTCCTTAAGGAACATGGAATAGTTTCACAACTAAAACCTCCAGGTACTCCTCAGTTAAATGGTGTGTCAGAAAGAAGGAACCGGACCTTGTTGAACATGGTCCGTTCCATGCTGGGCTATACTGACTTACCAATTTACTTGTGGGGGTATGCACTTCTGACTGCCGCTTACATCTTGAACAGATGTCCTTCCAAATCCGTTCCTAAAACTCCACATGAGATGTGGGAGAGCATAAAACCATGTCTTAATCATATTAGTATTTGGGGATGTCCCGCCTATGTCAAGAAGACTAAGGTGGAGAAGTTGGAAGCTAGGTCCGCGAAGGGACATTTCATTGGATTCCCGTCTGGGATGATGGGATATCTATTCTACATGCCCGTAGATCGAAAGATCATTGTTGCTTTACAAGCACACTTCCTGGAAGATGAGTTCATTCAGGAAGGCGGATCAGGTAGAAGTATTTCTTTAGAAGAATACAATGAAACTCCTCGGGAGACACCTGTGCAAGAAACTGGACCCGAACCTTCTGAAACACAAGTACAACCACCTCGTAGGTCTAGTAGGGTGTCTCATTTACCTGAGAGGTATGGGCTTGTGCACTTGGAGGAGCTGGGTCTCTATGAGGTTCCAAGTGATAGCCAAGAGACCGACCCAACGACCTATGACCAAGCGATGGTAGATGTAGACTCCGCGAAATGGCGTGAATCTATGGAAGCTGAGATAGACTCGATGCATGTAAATCAGGTCTGGACTCTAGTAGACCGCCCCAAGGGCATAGTGCCTATTGGGAACAAGTGGATCTACAAGAGAAAGACTGATGGTGATGGCAAGGTTGACACCTATAAGGCCAGGCTTGTCGCAAAGGGTTATACTCAGAAAGAAGGGATCGATTACCATGATACCTTCTCGCCGGTAGCCATGATCAAGTCTATTCGCATGATGCTTGCTATAGCTGCCTACCACGATTATGAGATATGGCAAATGGACGTAAAGACGGCTTTCCTTAATGGATTCCTCGAGGAGGAAATCTATATGGAGCTGCCTATGTGTCCGAAGTTGATATTCAGAAAGTGTGCAAGCTTCAGCGTTCCATTTATGGACTGAAGCAAGCATCGCGTAGTTGGAACCTTCGTTTTGACGAGGCGGTCAAAGAGTTTGACTTCGTGCAAAATGAAGAGGAACCTTGTGTATATAAGGGGGTTAGTGGGAGCAAGATCGCATTCTTAGTACTATATGTAGATGACATTCTACTAATAGGAAATGATGTGGGAATGCTCAGTTCTGTGAAAGCTTGGCTTTCGAGTAATTTCTCCATGAAAGAATTGGGAGAAGCAACCTATATTCTTGGTATTCGGATCTACCGGGATAAATCAAAGAGAACAATAGGTCTTTCCCAAGCCCTCTATATAGATAAAATCTTAAAGCAATTTAAGATGGGTGATTCTAAAAGAGGGTTCCTACCGATGCGACATGGAATAAAACTCTCCTTGAAGATGTGTCCTCAAAGTGAGGAACAACGAAAGGAAATGAGTAATATACCATATGCTTCGGCCGTGGGTAGCCTTATGTATGCTATGTTGTGTACGAGACCTGACATTGCGCATACTGTAAGCGTGGTGAGTAGGTTTTAGGCAAACCCAGGTAGGGAACATTGGACTGCCATTGCAATATCTGCATTTTCTTTTCCCAGTATTTTAACTTTTCGTTGTATTTCTCGTTTTTAGCGACCCTCGTGTAACCGTAGTAGTTTTTGAGAATAATTGTTTCGAGACTTTTTGTCATCCAGTTCTACGTTTATTGGTTCTTCCATTGCTTATGGATCTGATTCTCGTAATTGTTGTTCGGAACTGCCGTTTCGGGGTTGCCGTGGATCCATTCTATGTTATTATGCATTTTGAGATGTTCCGTTTGATGTTTCGTTCATGTTACGGTGTTTTGGGCCGTTAATATTTCGTGCCTAGCGCGCAATAATCTTTCTGCATAGCGCACGCTAGGGATTCCTTAGTAGCGCACGCTACGTTTGGTTCGTAGCGCGCGCTAGCGAACTGAGCCCTGGGAGTGGCAGTGAACCTATTTTTGATCCCAGTCGTCTGGACAAATGGTTTAGCGCATGCTACGATGTCTAGCGCACGCTAATGGCGGAGGACTAGCGCATGGTAGGTGTCCGGTAGCGCATGCTAACGTAACTGTCCAGTACTGGACAGTTTGTTCTGGACTCGTTCAGGTGCCCAGGTAGCGCACGCTATAGCTCGATAGCACGCGCTACCGAGTTGTTGTTAGCGCATGCTAGATAGTAGTAACGCACTCTAACGGTCCAGGACACTGAGTTCTGGACTGTAATATAACTGGGTAGCGCACGCTAACCCTTAGCCGTTAGCGCGTGCTAAGCCGTGTGGCTATTTATACCCAGGAGTTGACTTTAGACGGATATATTTCTCATTTCACCTCCTTCTCCGCGCCTTTGGCGATTTTGGGCGATTTCTTGGTGATTTCTTCCTCCAATCATCTCAACCATCATCTTCTTTGAGTTCTTGGTGTATAATAACAACATCAACACGAATCTTTCATCCTAATCCAAGGTAAATCTTCTAAGAACCCTACTTTTGGTTAAATTGGGGGTTTTCGGGTTTTTCTTCGATTCGTTCCATATGGTTGATTAATTCATGTTGGATATGATTAATCTTGCTAGTATTCTTGTTTTCCCTACGGATTCATGGTATATTTCGTGGTTGTGGCGTATTCGAGAGGGTTTGGTTGTGGTCCGCCCTCATTGTTGTTTTTATACGAATATACATGAATCGTAGGCGGGTTTTCGGGTGTATTCTATTTTCGTATTCGTTTAGAGTGGGTTGTGATTATGTTCTTGGAATCGTTAGGTTCAGTTTCGTTGATTCCTAGCGTTCGTCGGTGATTTTTCTTTCCGTTCGTTGCGTCGTCAATTATTCAATGCAAGTATTTTTGGAAACCTTTATGCTTAACGTGAAATAGTAATGTATATTGTGTGTGCTTTGCTCACCTCGGGAGGGTCTGACGGGATCACGGAGGGAATCCAATGGTTTAGCCCTGGATTCACGAGTTTGTTTCGCTAGCCATCTCGGGAGGGTCCTTAGAGGCCTCGGGTGGGATTTGTGGCTTCGTCCCGGTCCTAGGCGATGCTTGTGCGTGATTTGTTTTATCAAGTGGCCAGCTCGGGAGGGTCCTTAGAGGCCTCGGGTGGGATTTGTGGCTTCGTCCAGGTCCTAGGCAAATTGATTGACTGTTTGTTTCCGGAAAAGACATGTCTGGTTTTGGTTTTTGAAATGAATTTGGTGCATTGTACTCTGAAATGTGTAAGCAATTGGTTTGCCTTGATAACTTGTGCTAGCGTAATTGCTAACCCCTCTGGGGACCCGTTATGGGGAAATTCTTGTTATGGATTTCAGGTTATGATCATCCGGACGAGCGAGTGCTGGGACAGTATGATGATGTTGGCCAGGGTCGTTGACATGTGCACTTGAGTCCTTTTATTTCCGTTGTTCCATTCGATATGGTTGTTGTCTACTTTTGAAACTTATAGATTGTACTCGCGAGTACTTAGGCTTTTGTCTTCGGATTGTGATTTGTACCCGTTGAAGTTATTTATGTTTGCCATTGTTGATTATTCCTCCGGTTGTACCGGGCGTGTTATTTGGTTTTCAACTCGATTATGTGTGTTTTTACTGTGGTAAGTTTGTGTCTAGCCTGGTGGGTCCAATGTAGGGGTCCACGACACTGTAATATACCTTGAATACCTCGGGGGTGTTACAGCCGTAAAGAACATTCTCAAGTACTTAAGAAGGACTAGAGATATGGTTCTGATGTATGGCGGTGGAGAATTGGATGTGGTGGGATTCACTGATTCGGACTTCCAAGGACTGAAGGACGACTCAATGTCTACTTCTGGCTATATATTTACTCTTAATGGAGGAGCAGTATCTTGGCGTAGCGCCAAGCAAAGTGCAACTGCTGATTCCACCTGTCAGGCTGAGTATCAAGCAGCCTCGGAGGCTTCCAAGGAAGGGTTCTGGATTAAGAAGTTTCTGGGAGAACTTCAAGTGATACCATGTCTTGAAATTTGCTGTTCCATCTTGCGACAACGACGGAGATGTAGCCCAGACCAAGGAGCTGAGGTTTCACAACAGCACCAAACATATTGAGAGGAAGTATCATCTCGTAAGACAATTTGTTCGCAAGGGATACATTGTGCTGCACAGAGTAGACTCGGCTGACAACGTCGCTGATCCACTGACCAAGCCACTTTCTCAGACTAGCTTGGAGCGTCATCTGGAGAACATGGGTATTAGATACCATAGTGTGTGGCATTGAGTGCAAGTGGGAGATTGTTAGGAGTATGCCCTCGAATGCCACTCGGAGGATGTTAGTGAGGGCATTGTACTTGTAATTATGTAAAACATTTATATAAGGCAATGAATGTTTCTTTATTTACTGGTAGTTACTGGCATTCTTAACTCGTAAATATATATATAGAAACTAGTTCGTGTATTTGAGAGCAAAACGTTCGACTCTTTATTGGATAAGGGGGTCGGCACTGGAAAGGTTTATAGCTCAAATACTTAATCGTTCGCAAGTCGATGACACTTGACTGTGCGTTAAGTTTATGGAAGACTTGTATGACGTGTTCTTTGACATGGAGAGTGCTTTTCGAACACTAATGGTTAGTGGGAGCGCACGTTATAGGTATGCCAATTGGATTAGTATACTCGAACCGACTCACCCTCGATTCGTCACACAGATTTCACTCTGGGACAGCCAATGATGGAATCGAAAGGTTGTGTAGGTATTCGTGAACCTTCAACTTAAGGATTTGGTAGGGATGTGCTTGTGACGTCAATATTTTCATTAGAGTAGTTTGACTTTGTAAACCGGGAGGCGGGGGTCAACCTCGACGTGCATCTTGATGGGCAAGTAGCAGGTCCTACTGAATACCAAGATAGAATTCTTTCTCCCGTTAGTGAGCGGGTTATATGTCCTATGCGGTTATTAGCAGATGAGATCGTAAGTCTTTGGCTAAAGCATTGGAGCTAGTTGTATTGGATACACGAGAGCTCGATGATCTCGATTTGCATTAACGCATGCATGGCGTCAAGTACAGATAGGGTTTGACTGACCGTGACCCTATAACTTGTCGGGACATTTGAAAGAAGGGTTTATGCGTATACTGGTATTCACGACAGAATGGTTCTTGAATGATCCCAATCATTCGTTCTCAGCTGGGGTACGGTGTAGGCCGCCAGGCTGGCTAGGTGGTGCTACTACTCTTTGGTTCCTCCTATTGCTGACTGAGACGGACCTACCGAGTCACGCAATAGGATTGACGACGGAATGAATCAAGCTAATTCTCTCATTATGAATATTAGATATTGGATATCTAAATTTGGGACATTGGATGTTTAAATTGATTTATTAAATAAATTGATTTACGGCCTAATGAAATAAATAAATTACTGGGTGATTAATTTAATTCATGAATATAATTATTTCTTGGAGAAATTAATTATATTATTATGTATTTGATATGTTTAATTAATTGGATTAATTAATCGATATAAATACATCGAAACGGAATCGGAGTTTATCTGTTTGGACTCTCGGGAGTCCGAAATGAACTAAACTCGTCCGTTTCAACCTCATGGCCACCGCCCCCACTAATATTGATGTGTATGTATTGACTTGTCCATATCATGATGTTTGGAATATCATGTGAGGGGACAAGTATCATACACATTATATGGTGGGGTTAGATTCTCATTACATGGGTTGTATTCTTGTGAGTTGATAAAGCATAAGAAGAGGGTTTTGATCTCTCATTCACATTACATTATTCCTTACATGAGTTGTAGTGAGAGAAAGTGAGAAAGGAGTTCTTCTTCATAGTCATCTTCTTCATCAACTTAGTTCTTGATTGTTCTTAGAGAAACATCAAGAAATATTGAGAGATATATATTATACACTTAGAGTGTAATGATAAAAGGCTTCATCACTTGATTCTAGCCGTAACCTTAGAGGTTAATCGGGTGTTGTCATTCCGGTCATTTTTCCGGCGCGTGGCAAGTAGAGACGCTGTGCTTTCGGTGTTGAATCGTTCAAGAGCTTGGAGCGGATTGGATTCGTAGATATCAAGCAAAGCTTGGGGAATAGCTCAAGAGAAGGTTACCATTTAATCAACGGACTTCAAGGTGTAGTTCGTTACAACTCTTGTTTTTTGTTTATATATTCGTTTATACGTAGCTCGATCGATCCTCGTAGGGATTCGGATCGAATTAATTTTCGTTTTACCACTTCCGCTGGGCCTTCGTTTTAGGCACCGGATCCCAACACTGAGGACTATCATCAGATTGCAGAGCCAATCCACAAAGTTAGTTCCGTTCAAGGTGTTCATTTTTAGTAGAATTGTTAGTGGATTCATTGTCATATTGAGAGTTATGTCTGCATTAAGTATGATAGATTAATTAGTGACTCGTTCAATTATGATCTGAGTATAAAATTAAGGTCTTTACTATTCTTGTTACCTAGATCCCACTATTTTATCGGAATAATACAATCCCATGTGAAAACCGGAAGTATCGTCGCTCTACTTCATAGTGATGATCATGTTCTTTATAAATCTTAATAGAGAGCAACCGAAAAGGTTTCTAGTCCATTAATTTTAATAAAGTGGTGTCCAACACCAACCCATCTAATGGATGATATGATCTTCTTTTTCCCCTTGTTCACTCCCGTCAACCTATACAATTTCTATGGTTCGTGAACAAGTTATGTTTATACTATCGACGCAAATCATTTTCACAATTGAATCTTATCCGGCAACCTATCTGGTTTCTAGGGATAAAATTTGCTCCAACCGAAGGCATCCGATGCGCTCCCGGTAATTTATCCGTCCTCCCCGAACGACTACCCCGATAACTCGGAAGCATAGTACATCCAGTTTGGGTTTCAATTTCCCGAAAGCTCGATGGAGGGAAGGAAAACCTTGAAACCTTATAAACTTAATAATTTGTCGTGGGAGAATTTTCGCGATTAATGTTACACTCTGCACATTAATTCATTTGAGCGCGTTTGTAGCATTCATACAATATGAAAACCATTCACAACCTAGTTGCTACCAACATGTGGTTCACGGACCGTTCCTAGAAAACAAAAACTCCGTAATCTAATTACAAGTCTTCGTCTTGAATCTTCGTCTTCCCTCCGGTCTTCGTCATTACATATAAATTTCACATTGAAAATTGCATTCTAGATACAAATATTTCTAGTAAAATAAATAGGGTCAAAACGGCCTTTACAACCCAATCGAATTAAAACCGAACGATTCAAAAAACTAAGTCCACGAACCACATCCCAATTCAAAAGCATTCATCCAATAAATACTATATAAATGGAAAGCATAGAGATACATTGATCCAACCAACAATACGAACTGATCCAATCGATTCATTCAAAACGAATTAATCCAATTAATTCAAACAACCATCAATTTAACTTATTCCGTACGATAAAATATTTCATTAAATTAATTCCCTTAAGATTAAAATTACCATAATTAAATCTTAGTCAAATTAAATCTAAATTAAATCGAACGAAATATAAAAAACAGAATCGAAAAAACACGGCCGGAGCACTACCCAGCAAGCTGCCCAGCAGGCTGTCGAGCAAGGCCGGAAGTGACCGGCAGGGACCGAGACCATGTCCGGCACAGGCTGCCGAGCACTGCCGGCACAAACTGCCGATCCTAGCCGATCACAGGCCCAGATCGCGATCTGCTGCCTCGGACCGCGAGGCAGCGCCCGGCCAGCCCCAGGCTGCCGGGTCCGATTACGTTTTCGACTCGTTTTTCGCCCCGATTCCAAAAATAACATTTTTCTGATCTTTATATTACACTTCAAATCAGTTTTTCAAAAGAAAAATAGATTTACATTGTAACATAAAGTCATGAAAAAATATTTTTTGGATGAACAATAGAAAATCAACGATTAATACGATTATGATTTAAAATCATATACCATCTAATCAAGCATTCCAAATGCCAATATCGTATATACGATCGCAAGACCTACACTCCAATACCACTGTTGGGATTTAGTGCCTAAATCGAAGGCCTAGCGGAAGCAGTAAAATGAAAATTAATTCGATCCGAATCCCTACGAGGATCGATCGAGCTACGTATATACGAATATTATACGAAACACAAGAGATATAGAAACTCACCCTTGTAGTCCATTGATTAAATGGATTCCTTCTCTTGAGCTAGTCCCCAAGCTTTAGATTGCTATCCCTACGATCCAATCCGCTCCAAGCTCTTGGATGATCTAACGCCGAAAATACCGCGTCTCTACTTGCTACGTGTTGGAGAAACGAACGGAACTACGATCACCTTGCTATCCTCCAAGGATACGGATATAGCTAGGATGATGAAGCTTTCTATTGTGATTATAACACTCTAAGTGTATAACTCACCATCTCTCTTTGATTTCTTGATTTTTCTCCAAGAACAACCAAGAACAAAGGAAGAAGGAGATGAAGACTAATGAGAAAACAATTTTCTCTCTCTTAATCACACAACTCACGGATGAAATGCAATGAATGTGAGGGTGAGTTAGTCTTATCTTTTATTCTTCATGCCAATCAAGCAAATCACATGAAATCACCTTTTCCAAATAAAAAAGAGATTCCATGTCCCCTTAGATAAAACAATTCATGAATTAAAATCATGAAGTCTTCCACCACATTAGGTGGAAGACAAGGGGGCGGCCATCTAGAAGGGAATCGAAGAGTTTGGTTCATTCCAGGCTCCCGAGAGTCCAAACAGATAAAGTCCAATTCTATTCCGATGTATTTATATCAATTAATTAATCCAATTAATTAATCATATCAAATACATAATAACATAATTAATTTCTCCAAGAAATAATTATATTCATGAATTAAATTAATCACCCAGTAATTTATTTAATTCATTAGGCCGTAAATCAATTTATCCATTAAATCAATTTAGACATCCAATGTCCCAATTAATTAGATATCCAATATCTAATATTCATAATGAGAGAATAAGCTCGATTCATTCCATCGTCAATCCTATTGCGCGACTCGGTAGGTCCGTCTCAGTCAGCAATGGGAGAAACCAAAGAGTAGTAGCACCACCTAGCCAGCCCGGCGGCCTACACTGTACCCCAACTGAGAACGAATGATTGGGATCATTCAAGAACCATTCGGTCGTGAATACCAATAAACGTATAAACCCTTCTTTCAAATGTCCTGATCAAGTTACAGGGTCACGGTCAGTCAAACCCTATCTGTACTTGACGCTATGCATGCGTTAATGCAAATCGAAATCGTCGAGCTCTCATGTATCTAATACAGCTAACTCCAATGCTTTGGCCAAAGAATTCTATCTTGGTATTCAGTAGGACCTGCTACTTGCCCATCAAGATGCACGTCGAGGTTGACCCTCACCTTCCGGTTTACAGGGTCGAACTACTCTAATGAAAATCTTGACGTCACAAGCACATCCCTACTAAATCCTCAAACGTTCACGAATACCTATCACACCCTTTCGATTCAGTCATTGACTGTCCCGGAGTGAAATCCGTGTGACGAATCGTGGGTGAGTCGGTTCGAGTATACTAATCCAATTAGTTGTTGGGGTTCGGTGATTAAAAACAAAATACGCAGCGGAAAATAAATCGGTCCAACAGGATAAAACCAAACCCCAAAAAACGGACCGATCAAGCATTCGTATAAACGAATATAAATAACGAGGATGAAAAACAAAGAATACTTACCCTCGTAGTCCTTTGATAATATAATCTTCGAAGGAAAAACCCGAGCAAGCCTTTTCCCGATTACCGACACGAACACGAATCCATTTCGTTGTAGCTTCTTTGAATGATCCAACACCGAAAATGACGAATGTCTCTACTTCACACGCGTCGGATATTGATCGGAAAAATAGTATGTCAATTCATTCTCAAAGAACACGGCTAGGAATCGCACAATATTTTTCTTCTCTTCTCTTCTTCCTTTTCTTTCTCTCTAAGATGCACAAGAAAAATGAAAATAAAATTTTCTCTCTACTCTTGTCATAAACTCATGGCTGAATTAGTTTTTTGTGGAGGTGTGTTTTTCAACTCTTATTTGAGGTGTGAAAGTCATCTCAATATATAATACAAAGTGATATCAAAATGATGCATTTCCAAATCTCATGTATTTTGTCCTTAACCTTGTAAAATATGACCAACACACCCCACACAACACATGGTGAATTTCCAAGCATGAGAGGGGGGCGGCCCACTTAAGTTTAGGTGGAAAAAATGAGCTGAGCCACTCGGTTCGTGTACCGGACATTCGCGTGTCTAGTCCGTTAAATACACTTCATTTTATCCCAAATGTATTTATACTTAATTAATTAATCTAATTAATTAATTTTATCAAATACAAAATTATAATAATATATTTCCAATAAATAATTATTTATTAATTAAATTAATTACCCGGTAATTAATTTCAATTCACTAGACCGCATGATAAATCAAATTAGATATCTAATATCCAATATTAATGAAGAGATAATAAATACATATTTATCCATCCAATATCCTTGTGCGCGACTCCGTAGGTCCGTCTTAGTCGGCAATGGGAGGAACCAAGGAGTACGGGTAACACTTAGCCAGTCTAGTGCTTCGTACCGTAACCCAACTAAGAACGAATGATCGGATCATTCCAAAACTATTATGTCGTGAATACCGTATACGTATAAACCCTTCAATCATATGTCCCGGTCAAGTACTAGGGTCACGGTAAAGTCAAACTTTACTGTAACTTGACTCCATGATTTCTGTTAATGCAAACTGAGATCATCGAGCTCTCGTGTATCAAATACAACTAGCTCTAAATGCTTTGGCCAAAGACTTATAATCTCATTTGCCATTAACCGCATAGGACATTTACCTGCTCACTTACACGAGAAATAATTCTATCTTGGTATTCAGTAGAGACTACTACTTGCCCACTAAGTTGCATTTCGAGGTTGACCCCACCCACCGGCGATTGGATCGAACTACTCTAATGACTAACTTAATGTCACCAGCACATCTCCTACTAAAACCTCAAGTCAAAGGTCCACGTATACCTATCACAACCTTTCGATCCAATCATTGATAAACCCTGAGTGATATCCATGTGACCGAATCGAGGTGAGTCGTGTTCGAGTATACTAATCTCATTAGCATACCTATAACGTGTGCTCCCACTAACCCTTAGTGAAGACCGACACTCTACATGTCAAAGTACACGTATACAAGTCTTGTCTAAACTTATTGCCCAGTTAAGTTTTATCGACTTGCGAACGAGTTAAGCATTCGAGCTCTAAACACTTCCAGTGCCTATCTCCTTATCTCCATAAGGAGTAGAATGTTTGCTCTCAAATGTAAGGACTATTATTCTATATACCAAATCACAATGACAGTGATATACAATAATATAGAAATAATTATTGCCTTATTAAATATTCATAATTACAATACAAATGCTCTCACTCTCTCATCCTCTGAGTGGTATTCGAGGGCATATCCCTAACAATCTCCCACTTGCACTCAATAACACAAACTATGGTATCTAATACCCATACTCTCCAGATGTCTCTCTATTACCTTCTGAGATAGTGGCTTGGTAAGCGGTTCAGCAACGTTATTTGCTGCGTCTACTCTCTGCAGTATAACATTTCCTTCCTGAACCATTTCTCTCACAAAATGATATTTTCTCGCAATATGTTTGGTATTGTGGTGAGCCATAGGCTCCTTAGCCCGTGCAACAGCTCCGTCGTTGTCACAAAACAACGTCATGGGCTTCTACGCATTAGGTACCACTTGAAGTTCCTCAGTGAACTTCTTAATCCAAAAAGCTTCTTTAGCAGCCTCCGTGGCTGCCTGATATTCGGCTTGACATGTTGAGATAGCAGTCGAACTTTTCTTGGCACTTCTCTAAGAAACTGCCCCACCATTCAGAGTGAAAATATACCCTAATATCGACATCTGAGCATCCATGTCCCCCGAAAAATCTGAATCTGTATAGCCCATCACTCTAATTTCGCCACTTCCATATGTAAGAACCAAGTCTTTAGTCCTCCTTAGGTACTTAAGAATATTCTTTACAGCAGTCCAATATTCCTGCCCTGGATTTGACTGAAACCGACTTACTACGCTCAGAGCATAGGCAATGTCCAGTCTAGTGCAAATCATAGCGTACATGAGGCTACCTACTGCCGATGCATAGGGCACCTTACTCATTTCCTTTCTGCCTTCCTCACTTTGAGGATACATCTCTATAAGGAAAGTTTTGCACCATGTTGCATAGGAAACTCTCTTTAAGAATCTTCCATCCTAAATCGCTTTAGGATCTTTTCTATATAGAGGGCTTGGGAAAGACCTAACATTCTTTTCGCTCTATCCCGGTAGAGACGAATACCCAGAATATAGGTAGTTTCTCCCAAGTCTTTCATTGAGAACTCTTTAGAAAGCCAAGCTTTCACAGAATTGAGCATTCCTACGTCGTTTCCTATAAGTAGAATGTCATCTACATATAGTATTAAGAACACAATTTTGCTCCCACAAACCTTCTTGTAAATACAGGGCTCCTCTTCATTTTGGACAAAATCAAACTATTTGACTGTCTCGTTAAAACGAAGATTCCAACTCCGCGAAGCTTGCTTCAGTCCATAAATGGCACGCTGAAGTTTGCATACTTTATGAATATTAGTTTGAGATATGAATCCCTTAGGCTGTTCCATGTAAATCTCCTCCTCGAGGAATCCATTTAGGAATGCTGCTTTCACATCCATTTGCCATATTTCATAATTTATGTGGGCTGTTATAGCAAGTATCATGTGAATAGACTTAATCATAGCTACAGGTGAGAAGGTCTCGAATTAATCGATCCCTTCTCTTTGGGAATAACCCTTTGCCACAAGCCTGGCCTTATAGGTATCAACCTTGCCATATCCATCAGTCTTTCTTTTATAGATCTATTTGTTTCATACCTTTGGGAATAACCCTTTAGTCTTCTTGACATAAGCAGGGCATCCCCAAATCCTAATGTGATTAAAACTTGGTTTTATACCTCTCAACATCTCATGTGGAGTCTTAGGAACGGATTTGGAAGGACATCTGTTCAAGATATGCGCAGCAGTAAGGAGCGCGTAACCCCACAGATAAATCGGTAGATCGGTATAGTTAAGCATGGAGCGAACCATGTCCAACAATGTTCGGTTCCTTCTTTTTGATACACCATTTAATTGTGGAGTAGCTGGAGGAGTGAATTGTGACACTATTCCTAGTTATTTTAAGAACTCATCAAATTCGGTACTCATGTACTCACCACCTCGGTCTGACCAAAGAGTTTTAACATGGTTACCTGTTTGATTTTCAACTAGGGCTTTAAATTCCTTGAATTTATCAAAAGCTTCAGACTTATGTTTTATTAAGTACACGAATCCATACCTGGTATGGTCATCAGTGAATGTAATGAAATACTGAAAGCCATCTTGTGCCACTTCAAAAGGGCCATAGACTTCGGTATGGATCAATCCAAGTATCTCAGTAGCTCTTTCAAAAGTCCCTGCGAAGGGTAACTTAGTCATTTTGCCTTGAAGGCAAGATTCACAAGTTGGATAGGGCTCTGATCCCAATGGTCCCATAAGGCCATCTTTCTCCATCTTATGAACCTTGGTCTGACCAATATGACCAAGTCGAAGATGCCACTTAAATACTTGGTTTGTTTCATCCGTACCACGCTTCCTAGTTATAGTGTTCACGGTTGTTTTATTCTTTAGATTCAAATGGTATAAACCATTTAATAATGTAGCAGTACCAACCAATTTCTTTCTGAAATAAATACGACAGGATCCATCTCCTATAAAGAAGTGAAATCCCTTTCGGTCCATGACCGGAATTGATACAATATTTTTGTGCCCCTTGGGAAAAACAAGTACATCATCTAAAGTAAGAATAAAACCAGATTCTAAATCCAACATAAGGGATCCGATATCAGAAGCCTCAACACTATGCCCACTTCCGACGGTGACCATCACCTCCCCTGAATCCTGCTTCCTACTTCGTTCCAGATCCTGATTCATTGTACAAATGTGAGAACTCGCACTGGAATCAAGTATCCAAGAAGTAGAATATACAGTTACAGAACAATTCGTTTCTAAAACCAGTAGTTCCATACCTGAAGACGCATTATGGTCAAGCTTTGGACAGTACCTCTTCCAGAGGGCTAGCTCACCACAGTTGAGGCATACATCCGTTTTCTTGGCCCCCTTGATCTTTTGAACCATTGGGGCCTTGCCCTTTCCCTTGTCGATCTTGGCTTTTATACCTAACTGCTTCTTGTTCTTTTTCTTCTTATTCTTGGACTTCCAAGTCCCAGAAGAAATCACAAGTGCAGCTTCCTTTCCTTTTGTCTTCATCTGAGACTAGGCAGTCGTCAGTTTGTTCATTAGCCCAGCTAACTTACATGCAGTCTCATTGCAGTTGAAGTTTATGACAAATTGGGAAAATGAGTCAGGAAGTGACTGTAGGATAAGGTCAGTTTGGAGAGATGCATGCATCTGAAAATCAAGAGATTCCAATCTCTCAATCATCGAGATCATCTTGAGGACATGGTCCCCAACCCTCTCTCCTTCCTTCATCCTGGCGCTGAATAATTGCTTCGATATCTCATATCTAGCTGTTCGGCTATGCTCTCTATAGAGATAAGCTAGGTGTGCTAAGAAGGCTCTCGAAGACGTCATCTTTTCGTGGGCACGTTGAATCTCATTGGTCATTGAGCCTAACATGTACCCTCACACTCTTATGTCGTCTTTTACCCATTTCTCATGGGCATCGACATCTTCCTGATTGGCTCGGGTTCTTGCAGGAGTCGCTGGGATGTCCGCCTCCAAGACGTATCCCAACACTTTCATAGTTAGGACAATCCTCAAGTTCCGAATCCAGTCCACATAGTTCGGGCCAGTCAGGATGTTCTTTTCAAGTGGTATAACGAGTGGGTTCATTGTCATATTGAGAGTTTTGTTAACTGCAGAGAATAATTTAAGATTCGTTAGTGATTATTTAATTATGATTCGAGTAAAGAATTTAAGGACTTTCTTTATTCATAACTCGGCTCCCACTATTTTATCGGCGTTTATACACTCCCATGTCAAATCCGGAAGTCTTGGGTGACTTCATAGTGGTGATCTATTTCTTTACAATGTTTAATAGAGGGAAACCCATATGGTTTCTATTCTATTATTCTTTATAAAGTGGTGTCTAGCACCAACCCATCTAATGGATTATTCGATCTTCTTTTACCCTTAGTTCACTTGCCCTCAACCCATTCGATTTCTATGGCTCGCTGAACTATCTAAGTTTAAACCGTCAACTCCTATTAGTCTGACAATTGAATCTTACCCGGCAACCCATACGATTTATAGGGGTTTGATTTGTCACAACCAAAGACATCTAATGCACTCTACGAATTTATCAACTTTCCCTAAAAATATTACCCCAACATACTCGGAAGAATAATATTCCGGTTTAGATTTCAATTTTTCATGAGTTTGACAGAGGGTAGGAAACCTCGTAACCTTTATAACTTAGTGTTTGTAAGGGGGAGTATTAACGCGATTATATGTTACACTTTGCACTTTAATCCATTTATAAGCGCGGTTTGTCGGTTTGTTTGTTTGTCATACAATATGAAAACATACATAACCTAAAACTAACAACGTGCAGTTCATGGACCGTTCCCAGAACAAAAACATCGTAATCTAATTACATGTTTTCGGTCTTGAATCTTCGTCTTCTCGAGCGGATCTTCCTCCGGTCTTCGTCATTACATATAAATTTTACATTTGAAAAATTGCATCCTTTACAAATTTTCTAGTAAAATAAATAGGCTCAAAATGGCTTTTACAACCCAATCGAACAAAACAAACGATTCAAAACTAGGTCCATGAACTACATCCCCATTCAAAATTAATGCAATAATTATATTAAAATAAATGGCAATAATGATTAATCTAAAATTGATCTAATCAACAATAATTAATCCAGCAATTAGAATTAATCCAATTAATTCACTTAACCATTAATTTTAATTTGCTCCGGACAAAATAAATATTTCATTAAATTAATTCCCTTAAAATAAAACTACCATAATTATATTTTAGTCAAATTAAATCTAATTTAATTTGTGGGAAATTAATTTACTGAACGAAATATAAAAACGGAATCGGAAGACACAAGGCCCGGGCCAAGCTCATAGGTCAGCCTACCAAGAAATTTCAATGACTTGATCAAATTAAACAAGACACTGACCCAAGAAATTTCGAGCCAGCTGGTCCGACCAATTTTCCGGCTCATTTTTTCGTCCCGAATCCAAAAATAATATTTTTTTAATTTTTATATTACACAGTTAAATCAGTTTTTCAAAAGAAAAATAGATTTACATTGTAACATAAAACCATGAAAAATAATTTTTAGATGAACAATTAAACATCAACAATAAAAACAATTATGATTCTAAATCATAAAAAAAATCAAGCATTCCAAATGCAAATATCGAATATACGATCGCATAAACCTTGCTCTGATACCACTGTTGGGGTTCGGTGATTAAAAACGAAATACGCAGCGGAAAATAAACCGGTCCAACCGGATAAAACCAAACCCCAAAAAACGGACCGATCAAGCATCATATAAATGAATATAAATAACGAGGATGAAAAACAAAGAATACTTACCCTCGTAGTCCTTTGATAATATAATCTTCGAAGGAAAAACCCGAGCAAGCCTTTTCCCGATTACCGACACGAACACGAATCCAATTCGTTGTAGCTTGTTTGAATGATCCAACACTGAAAATGCCCAATGTCTCTACTTCACACGCGTCGGATATTGATCGGAAAAATAGTATGTCAATTCGTTCTCAAAAAACACAGCTAGGAATCGACACAATATTTTTCTTCTCTTCTCTTCTTCCTTTTCTTTCTCTCTAAGATGAACAAGAAAAATGAAAATAAATTTTTCTCCCTCCTCTTGTGATAAACTCACGGCTGAATTAGTTTTTTTATGGAGGTGTGTTTTTCAACTCTTATTTGAGGTGTGAAAGACATCTCAATATATAATACAAAGTGATATCAAAATGATGCGATTCCCAATCTCATGCATTCTGTCCTCAACCTTGTAAAATATGACTAACACACCCCACACAACACATGGTAAATTTCCAAGCATGAGAGGGGGGCGGTCCACTTGAGTTTAGGTGGAAAAAACGAGCCGAGCCACTCAATTCGTGTACCGGACATTCGTGTGTCTAGTCCGTTAAATACAAAATTATAATAATATATTTCCAAGAAATAATTATTTATGAATTAAATTAATTACCCGGTAATTAATTTCAATTCACTAGACCGCATGATTTATCAAATAAATCAAATTAGATATCTAATATCCAATATTAATGAAGAGATAATAAATACATATTTATCCATCCAATATCCTTTTGCGCGACTCTGTAGGTCCGTCTTATTCGGCAATGGGAGGAACCAAGGAGTACGGGTAACACTTAGCCAGTCTAGTGCTTTGTACCGTAACCCAGCTAAGAACGAATGATCGGATCATTCCAAAAACATTATGTTGTGAATACCGTATACGTATAAACCCTTCAATCATATGTCCTAGTCAAGTATTAGGGTCACGGTAAAGTCAATCCTTACTGTAACTTGACTCTATGATTTCTGTTAATGCAAACTGAGATCATCGAGCTCTCTTCTATCAAATACAACTAGCTCTAAATGCTTTGGCCAAAGACTTATAATCTCATTTGTCATTAACCGCATAGGATATTTACCTGCTCACTTACAGGAGAAAGAATTCTATCTTGGTATTCAGTAGAGACTGCTACTTGCCCACTAAGTTGCATTTCGAGGTTGACCCCAACCGGCGATTGGATCGAACTACTCTAATGACTAACTTAATGTCACCAGCACATCTCCTACTGAAACCTCAAGTCAAAGGTCCACTTATACCTATCACAACCTTTCGATCCAGTCATTGACAAACCCTGAGTGATATCCATGTGACCGAATCGAGGTGAGTCGTGTTCGAGTATACTAATCTCATTAGCATACCTATAATGTGTGCTCCCACTAACCCTTAGTGAATACCGGCACTCTACATGTCAAAGTATAAGTATACAAGTCTTGTCTAAACTTATTGCCCAGTTAAGTTTTATCGACTTGCGAACGAGTTAAGCATTCGAGCTCTAAACACTTCCAGTGCCTATCTCCTTATCTCCATAAGGAGTAGAATGTTTGCTTTCAAATGCAAGGACTATTATTCTATATACCAAATCACAATGCCAGTGATATACAATAATATAGAAATAATTATTGCCTTATTAAATATTCATAATTACAATACAAATGCTCTCACTCTCTCATCCTCTGAGTGGCATTCGAGGGCATATCCCTGACATTAGCATACCTATAATGTGTGCTCCCACTAACCATTAGTGTTCGACAGGCACTCTCCATGTCAAAGAACACATCATACAAGTCTTCACATAAACTTAACGCCCAATCAAGTTTCATCGACTTGTGAACGATTAAGTATTTGAGCTATAAAACTTTCCATTGCCGACCCCCTTATCCAATAAGGAGTGGAATGTCTTGCTCTCAAATACACGGACTAGTTTCTTTATATATATTTACGAGTCAGGAACGCCAGTAACTTCCAGTAAATAAAGAAACATCCATTGCCTTATATTAATGATTTACATAATAACAAGTAGAATGCTCTCACTCAACATCCTCTGAGTGGCATTCGAGGGCATACTCCCAACAATTAATACCTGTTCAACAGGTTAGAACATAAGTGCCCAACGGCGAATCATAAGTATAGAACATCACAATGAATTACACGCAGATGAATCAGACGAGAACTGTATTAAATATGAATCACAATGCCCGAAGGCTTCAATGAAAATAAGACATCACAAAGGACTGAAAGTCACTCAACGTAAGCTGTCGATCAACACAAACACATGAAAGTTACTCAGTCGAAACTGTAAATCATCACGATGGCCCGAAGCCAAAACAGCCCGAAGCTGTAACAATGAGGGCCAAAACCACGGCAGGAAGCCGTATCACAATGAGGGCCGAAGCTACAGTAGGAAGCCGTATCACAATGAGGGACGAAGCCACGGCACGAAGCCATATCACAATGAGGGCCGAATCCACGACACGAAGCCGTATCACAATGAGGGCCGAAGCCACGACATGAATCCGTATCATAATGAGACCATCCAATGTTTGTGACCTACTAAACTGTAGGGGTTGGGAAACCTACCGCGAAGGTTCAAGCCCCAAACTTACCCATAATGAGATCACCCAGTGACCTACTGAGATGTAGGTGTTGGGAAACCAACCACGAAGGTTCAAGCCCCAAGCTTACCCATCGAGCACTAGCCTAGACTAGCCTCCAAAGCACACATAATCACAAACGGCAACGATTTCAAGGTTACCGAATTCACAAGAATGATAGTGTGCTGTCTTGAGTCGGCCGACACGACAACAATGACTCACGGATGGGCACTGTCCTCGGCGGTCCCAATTCACTACCTCGATTACCTTAGAACGGTCAATCGATAACAATGATACAACGAATGATTCAATACTTCGATTGCCTTAGAATGGCAACTCGATAACAATAATACAACGGATTCCTCGGCACATATAATCGGTTACCGATGACGAAGATGAGAAACGGATATGCCAATGCCTTCAATCGGCCAATACAACATCAATGATAAAACACCAACATCAATAACAATGATTACAACAATGTCTTAGGTCGACATCAATATCAACAACAACAATCGATACATCGCCGCCGCGAACCGGCTATCGACAATAACATTAACAACAAGTATCCCAATGCCTTGAACTGGCCATTAACGAACAATAATAATCATTTGGCGTAGTTTGCCGAAGAGTATCGTATCAAACGATCCCTTGATAACAATGAACTCATGAAGAGACTAGGTCTCGGAATGATACAACACATTCATACACATATATGATAACATTAATCTCATTGACTAGTATAAGTATAAAACTTGCCTCAAATTGACGACGAGAAAGTCCTTCCATGATCAATATCCTTTACTGAATTATCGATCACTCGAACAACCTTGAATAACACAATTACCAACGATTCGCTTAATATATATCCATGTATAGCCATAACCAAAACGAAATGTCGATACAACACTACCCAACTCGTTGGGGCAATTTAACAAACATGTCGTAAACAATCTTCAATTGTTTACAACTAGTTTCAATTATATCGATACCAAGCCTCTAATGAATGATTCAATCCAACAAAACATGCTCAATACACTCAATAATCCAAAAGGAAGACACAAAATGAGATTCCAACAACATCTAATCGAAACCGCAATTCCAAAATCAACATCCAACATGTTCTTGAATAATCCTCCAACAATCCAACGATAATTCATAATAAATCGTAATCATATGTATATCCCTTCACATATCATGATTACAACATCCAAAACATCACATTCCCACTGAAAAAATCAAAATATAGGGTTTGAAGAAATTACCTTAGATTTAGGATGAAGAATCTAAAAAGATGTTGTTAATCCACACCAAGAAGTCAAAGGGGATGAAATCTCTGAGATTGATGATGATAAATCGCCCAAGAATTCGCCTAAAAGTCGCCCAAAGAGAGGATGAATGAAGGAAGAGATGAAATGAACTACTCCTCCCAAAAATTCACTGAAAAGAGGTGATCTGACCCGTGTGCCATAGCCCGGACTGAGTGTGCCGCGGCCCGTGGCCGAAAAAAAAATGCTCCCAGCCATCTTAGTGACGCGGCCCGGCCAGCAGAGGTCCGCGGCCCGCAGTACAGCCGCGCCAGGCTCACTGTGTAGTCTTAGCTATTTCGACCATAACTCTTTCGTTCAGACTCCGATTGACTCACCGTTTGAACCATTGGAAAGATAACTTGATTCTCTATTACACTGGAAGGATTCAGAACTTTTGGATTTTCCAAGAATTGATGGTAATTTTATAAAGTCGAACTCATACGTGGAAAAGTCGCTTAAGAACACGAAACTCAACAGAACGACACTGAGACGAACTCCGATGACGAGAAATGTAGAATTAATCATTCTCGGAATGACGAAATGGTCACAATAGAGTCACTAAGATGGACTTTTGCCAAAAAAGAAAATTACCAGAAATTGCGGATATTACAATAAAAGGCTCGAATCTAATCAACAAACCCTAGTTTTCATAGAGTTCCGACTCGAATGCATGTAATGTGGTCTTATCTCCTATTAACAAGACTTAATCAATAAGTAACGGCTTAATCGGGGATATTATAGCGAATACTTGCTACATCAAGATTTAATCAAGAAAGAAAAGATTAATCGGACCAGCTATAGCCAATTCTGAGTACAAAAGGCTCGAATTTAATCAATAAACCCGAGTTTTCATAAATTTCTGACTCAAATGCATGTAACGTGGTCTTATCTCCTATTAACAAGACTTAATCTAAAAGTAAAGGCTTAATTGGAGCTATTATATCTAATCATTGCTACAATACACTTAATCAAGAAGTAAAAGATTAATCAGAGCTCTTATAGCTAATTATGAGTACACAAAGGCTCGAATATAATCAATAAACCAGACTTTTCATAGAGTTCCAGCTCGGGTGCATATAAATGTGGTCTTATGTCCTATTAACAAGACTTAATCAATAAGAAAAAGTTTGATCAGAGCTATTATAGAGAATATTTACTACAACAAGACTTAATCAAGAAGAAAAGATTAATCGAGCTGTTATAGCCAATTCTGAGTATAAAACGCTCGAATCTAATCAATAAACCCGAGTTTTCATAGATTTCTGACTCGAATGCATGTAATGTGGTCTTATCTCTTATTAACAAGACTTAATCTAGAAGTAAAAGCTTAATTGGAGCTATTATATCTAATCATTGCTACAATAGACTTAATCAAGAAGTAAAAGATTAATCAGAGATGTTATAGCCAATTATAAGTACACAAAGGCTCAAATATAATCAATAAACCAGAGTTTTCATAGAGTTCCAGCTCGGGTGCATATAAATGTGGTCTTATGTCCTATTAATAAGACTTGATCAATAAGAAAAGGTTTGATCGGAGATATTATAGAGAATCCTTGCTACAACAAGACTTAATTAAGAAGAAAAGATTAATCCAGCTGTTATAGCCAATTCTGAGTACAAAACGCTCGAATCTAATCAATAAACCCGAGTTTTCATATAGTTCCGACTCGAATGCATGTTACATGGTCTTATCTCCTATTAACAAGACTTAATCAAGAAGTAAAAACTGAATCTACGCTATTATAGCCAACTCTCAATATAAACTACTCGACCCTAATCAATAAACCCGAGTTTTCGTAGAGTTACGACTCGAAACATATAACGTGGTTTTATCTCCTATTAAAAAGACCTAATCAAGACTTAACTGACTCTATTATATCCAATCCTTGCTACAACAATACTTAATCAAGAAGTAAAAGATTAATCATAGCCGTTATTGCTAATTCTGAGTGCAAAAGGCTCGAATCTAGTCAATAAACCCGAGTTATCATAGAGTTCCGACTCGAATGCAGGTAATGTGGTCTTATGTCCTATTAATAAAACTTAACCAAGAAGTAAAGGTTTAATGGGAGCTATTATAGCGAATCCTTGCTACAACAAGACTTAACCAAGAAAGAAAAGATTAATTTGTGCTGTTATAGCTAATTCTGAGTACAAAAGGCTTGAATCTAATCAATAAACCCGAGTTTTCATAAAGTTCCGACTCGAATGTATGTAACATGGTCTTATGTCCTATTAACAAGATTTAATCAGTAAGTAAAGGCTTAATCGGAGCTATTATATCCAATACTTGCTACAACAATACTTAATCAAGAAGTAAAAGATTAATCTGAGCTATTAAAGACAATTCTGAGTACAAAAAGGCTCGAATCTAATCAATGAACTCGAGTTTTCATAGAGTTCCAACTCGGGTGCATGTAATGTGGTCTTATGTCCTATTAACAAGAATTAATCAAGAAGTAAAGATTTAATCGGGGCTATTATAGTGAGTCCTTGGTACAACACGACTTAACCAAGAAAGAAAAGATTAATCGGAGCTGTTATAGCCAAATTTTGAGTACAAAAGGCTCGAATCTAATCAATAAACCCGAGTTTTCATACAGTTCTGACTGGAATGCATGTAACGTGGTCTTATCTCCGATTGACAAGACTTTTTTTTTTTTTTAAAAATAAATTGCTGTATTAGTGCGAAAATCAAGTCGAGGGTGGACGAGGCCCTCTACACGCCCGAAAGATTGAGGGAGGACAAACCCCTCTACAAGTCCCAAAACGAAAATCACATGAAAATAAGAGAAGCCGACCCTCAAACAAGTCTAGAGTTGCTTGGGATCACCCAAAATTACTGTATTATACATAAAATTTTCTGCTCCTAATATACGGGTAAGCAATTTTATCAAGTTTAATGAGACCGCGGATTTTCCCATTAATATTGGAGATATCATGAAGATGGAAGTCTTGACGATCACACCCTTGATTCGCTAATAAATCGGCGACCGCATTACCCTCCCGAAAAATATGAGAGAAATGAATTTCCAATTTCTCCATGAAAGCACGAATTTTAAAAATGAGACCTTGGAGTTGCCAATGGCACGAGGATGAATGCTCGATCAAATGAAGCGCAACCTTCGAATCTACTTCCACCCATACTTTGACAAAGTTGTGATCAAAACAAAAATCGAGCCCTCTCCAAATAGCATAGATTTCCACGAAATTATTAGTTTGGACCCCAAGATATTCCGAAAACATGAGGAGAGGATTGCCAAGATAATCCCTAACAACCCCCCTTGCCGCGTCGGCCGCCCTTCGCGGCACCGTATTTCGGCTTTCCACCAGCCCATGTTAGGCCTCATCCATCGAACCGTCATAATTTTGTAGCGCGGGCCCGGGCTTGGAATGACGCCCACATAGTTGGCAATTCTATCCGCTCCCTTCCAAAATTGTCTTGTAATTTTGCCATGACATTTGAGATTGGTTAAGTAATTCCAAATACGCTTACACACAAGCTTCGACGTAAAAGGAATATTATCAACCCTCTTATCATTCCTACAACACCAAATAAACCAAAAAATGAGAATCGGAATGATGTGAAAAATGTGGATTGTTCCCTTGGCTTTACCAAACCAATTAGCAATAATAAGATTGAAATTAGATGAGAAAAGGGCTTTGATCCCTGCAATATTATGGAAAAACTTCCAAACCTCTGTAGCAATTGGGCCATTTAAAAAAAGGTGGGAAAGGCTTTCAACACCATTACAACAATAACAGGAGTTGGTGGCAATAATACCCCTACGAAGGAGACCATCCGGAGTTGGGATCCATTTATTAAGGACCTTGACCATAAATAGAGAGATGATAGGTGTGATATATGGATTCCAACAAAACCGAAGGATATTATTCGAAGGTTTTCTATTACGAACTAAATCCCAAGCGCTTTTGAAAGTAAACTTCCCATTAGTAGATAAAGTCCAAGAAGGTCTATTTTCATAAGGGGAAGTAGGTAAGGAGCAAATATGGTCACAATTGCCCATCGGGAGTTAGAGATAAATTTTCCTTCTATCCCACTCCCCATTATTCCAATAAAAACCAATTTTATCTTTCGACTTACTATTGTAAAAGTTGGTGAGGGGTCTGAATTCACACCAATTGTCATGCCAAAAAGACACATCATCATTACCACTATGCCAAAAAATTTTATCATTCGCGATCGATCTAATACCACAAAGGTTTTTCCAAGTCGGAGAACTTTTAGGATTAAATTTGATAACCATGGGGTGAAGCCGAGAGCAATATTTTTTAAATAACAAGTTCGACCAAATATTATTAGAAGTTCTAAACCTCCACCACATTTTAATATGGGCAGCCCGGATAATGTCATTAAGATCCCGACACCCAAGACCCCCCTCATCCGTTGGGTAGCAAAGACGATTCCAAGCAGCCCAATGCAACTTCCGTTTATTGTCATTGGATCCCCATAGAAATTTGTTGAACAATCTTTCTATGTAATTTATGACATTAGCAGGAGGTTTGAGCACTTGTAAGCAAAATAAAGCAATGGAGTTTAAAACCGATTTAATTAGTTCCAAGCGGCCCCCCGTCGATAGCAAGTGATGGTTCCAAGTAATCATTTTATTTTTAATTTTAGAAAGGAGGGGGCTGTACATCTCAAAATTTTGAAACCCTTTCCACATAGGTACGCCAAGATACAAAATCGGTAAATCGACTTTATTAAATCCCGAAATTCTTTGCACCCAACTAACAACTTGAGGGGTCGGATTATTCATAATGAAATTACTCTTGTGGTTGTTGATCTTTTGACCGGAAACATTTTCATAATGGGTAATGCAATTGTTGAAAATATGAAGACTTTTTTTGGAAACATTAAGGAAAATGAGAATATCATCGGCATACGCAAGATGCGTGATCTTCACTTTTTTCTTAATTTTGTAGTACATCGAAGGATTGTTGGAAAACATTTGATCAATACTCCGAGAGAAGTAATCTGCGGCAAGCACAAAAATGAGAGGGGAGAGTGGGTCCCCTTGACGAATACCTCTCTCGCTTTTAAAAAACCCATAGGGCCGCCTGCTCACAAGGACCGAGAACCAACAATTAGAAATACACGACTTGATAAAATTAATTCAAACATTGGAAAAACCACAGCTAGACCTTACTTGGAATATAAAATTCCAATTTATCCTATCATAAGCTTTTTCCATATCCAATTTAATTATAGTATTAGTAGTCGATTGGGAAATGTCATGAGTAACCTCGTGAGCCGTCAAGATATTATCCGTAATATTCCTACCTTTGATGAAACCAGACTGGGCCGGATTAATAATGGATGGTAGAATTTTGGCAAGTCTTTTGCTAAGAATTTTCGAGATGATTTTGTAGGAAGTGTTGCAAAGACTAATCGGCCGAAAATCTTTCCAAGATCGAGGATTATTATTTTTGGGGATTAGTGTGATGGTGGTGGTAGTGAAAGCCCGAGGCATCGGAGATCCACCAAAGAAATCCAAAACAGCTTCCACAACATCCCGATACACTATATCCCAACAAATTTGAAAAAATTTTGCATTGAACCCGTCCGGTCCAGCAACACTCTCCCCATCCATGTCGAAAATACAATCTTTAATTTCATCAAGAGTTGGAATACAACAAATACTATCATTAATCTCATTTGAAATATTGTTAGGCACCACCCAAGGATGGATATCATCTAAAAACGGGTTGTGCTCCGCAAAACAACTGGAGAAATAAGAAACCGCAGAGTTACCTATCTCCTCGGGATTAGTGATACTACGACCACTATCCCAAATCGAATGAATACAATTTTTTTGTCTTTTCTTTTTCACTACCGAGTGAAAAAATTTACTATTCCTCTCCCCATCGATCATCCATTTCACATTAGATTTTTGTTTCCAAAAATCTTCTTCCATGGATAGGACCAAGGTAAGGTTGGCGTTCATTTTTTTAAGGTGGATGAAATTGATTATGGAGGGGTCCCGATCAAAATCATTTTCAGCCACTTCCACCGCATATTGGGCCTGATCAATTTTAGTAAAAATATTGCCAAATTCAAGTTTATTCCATTCCTTGAGGGTGTGTTTTAACCTTGAGAGTTTCTCCAAAAGTTTAAACATCCCTCGAGAATTGGTATGTAGATCCCATGATTCCTTCACCGTAGCAATGAAACAATGATGTTTAGTCCACATATTTTGAAATCTGAAGGAAGCCTTGGGTTTAGAAATATTATTACTAAATTGACATAACATGGAGTTATGGTCCGATTTGTATTTAGGAAGATGCCGAATAGACATGAAAGGAAAAGCCGAATACCATTCCGGTGATAGAAGGATTCTGTCCAGTCTTTGCCAAACACCATCACTATACCAAGTGTAGGGGGTGCCCACATATCCGCCGTCAGTCAAGTCGCAATTCAACAAAGCATCGTTGAATTCCTCCATGTCTGACTGGATTGGGATGGCCCCCCCTTTTTTTCCTCCGGTTGGAGGATAATGTTGAAATCTCCCCCAACCATCCAAGGAATTTGGCTTTGACTAACGGAGAGAAGATCATTCCACAGGTCCCTTCTCTCAATTTTGGTATTCCTACCGTAAACAACAGTTAACAGGAAAGGGTTGGGGAGGGAGTCACAGACAACTTCCACATGAAGCAATTGCTCCTTATTTTGTAAAATATTAATTTGGATACCAGATTCGGCAAAAATCCATATGTGGTTACTAATATTTGCACAAACATTAGAAAACCCAAATCGTTTAAGAAAAAAATTGGAGTCCAGATTCACTTTTGGTTCAATGAGTGCCAAAATATTAAATTTGTGTTTTCTTTTAAGCAATCTAATTTTGTTTTGGGCAGGTTTGTTCCCAATTCCTCTAATATTCCAAAAAAGTGTACTAATCATTGATGTTTAGCACTACTCCTAGTCCTCCTCTTTGGAAAATTATTAGCTTGGGTTTTATTTTTGGTGAGCAGCTGCTTATCAGAAATAACTTTTCCCTTCCGAGTATTCATTCTGATAAGCTTATTCTTACCAAACTCAGAACATCCGTCATTGTTATCCGAGAAGGACTGCTCCTGAATCGAATTTTTGGAGTTTGTGGACCTGTCCGATCCTCCTCCTGTATCAAATTCAAAATCATCATTAGATTCAGAAGAATGTTCATAGTTTACCACATCACACATCTCTAAAGAGGAGTCCATCCGGAGATCGACATCAAAAAGAGATATACAATCGGCATTATCGTGTACATCGATAATCGGTGGTTTAAATATAATTAAATCATTATGTTGCCCTCCACAATATTATCAACCGCGTGAAATACTCGAGGGCTCAGCAGCTTGTTTTTAGGGGACGATTTGCCTTGTTTAGAGACCTCGATTTTTCTATAGGCAAAACAATAGGTTTAAGAGATGGTTTTTAGGCATTTGATTCAAGCTGGTTAGTCAAGGTATCAGGAGCCTGGTTGGGAATGGTTTTCTGGCCATCAAATTCATTACTCCTACTATTAATATTGGTCTCTTCATGTATCACAGCAAGGGTTTGGAATTTGTTATGAGAGTCAAGTTTGGACAAGTCATTATTAGAGTTATTAAGGTTGGTAGTACTATTAGTGCCTGAGACATTTTTGGACTTACCAACCAAAACAAAACCATCATTATCCTGAGTAATTTGGTTAGGGAGGACATTTTTACCCAGATTTTTATGACTGAAAACAGTAGGTTTTAATGTTGGATTTTTAATGTAACACTCAGCAATATCATGGCCAATGTGTTTGCAATGTTGGCAATATTTGGGTGTTTTTTCAAATTCTATATCATATTCAGTTTTAATATCCCCAACCTGAAGATTGATTTTTTTTGTCGGTTGTTTTTCAAGATTAATAATAACACACAATCTAGCAAAATTCATTTTGGTCCGGTTAAGTGTGAAATCATCAACCTTCACAAAAGTACCAACCAAGCTAGCTATAGTTTTAAGGGATCGTAAATCAAACCATTGTGAGGGTAAAGCATGAATTTTGAACCATACAGGCACTAAAGCCGGTTCATGATTGAAATCGAAAGTTGGTGACCATTGAAACAACCTCATGGGAAAACCAGCAACATTATATTCTCGTTTCATCCACAGTTTGTCACAAATAGATTTATTAGTCAGATTTATAAGAACATGTTTACCATTCAGGAACTGCACTTTACACAATCCAAATCCTTCAGCTTTAAGTTGCTGGGATATTACCTGATTTGAAGGTTTACCGTAAGTGAATTTGCCAATGAGGGCAAATTTGTAAAATTCAGAAACTGTATCGCATTCCTCTTGTGAGAAGATGGCTGTCGGAATGTTGTCTGAAAAGTCCAAAATCCCGAACCTAATATCATCGACTTCCTCATTTGAAATGGCATCACGAAACGACTTTTGTTGTACCTTCGGACTAGCGGTTAAAGGTGGGATTTCCCCTTCTTCCAGAGCTGAGGAGCCCTCACCACGAGATTGCGCCGCCGATTTTGGAGCCACTGCATGGTTCGGTTCTTCCAGAGTGGAATACTTAAAGAGGTTCGTCGTAATTTGAGTAGCAATCCATTGAATCGTAGTTTTACTGTTATCTGGAGCGACAAGCAGATTCGCATTGGTTTTGTGTGGCAATTTCAGGGTTGAAATACCCGATTTGGAGACTGGGGATGTTGTTTTTTGTGTTGGTTTCACCGGATCTGGATCCGAAGGCTGCATGTTACCGATTTTTTTTGGTGGAATCATGGTGCCACCGTCCACCGTCGCGATCTCCCCCTGGGCATCCGAGACGCCGGCCGGAGAAGGTTCTAAAGGCACCGGCAAACCACCCACCAAAGCGTGCTCCGTCTGCTGGCCGCCGAAAATACCAGAAGCAGGGGCGTCGGAGCCGAAAGGGACCACAGACGATGTGCCAACCGACTTTCTCCCCGATTTCGAGTTTGAGGGGCTGTAATTTGTGAAGTTTGCGGTGAGGTTGGAGGGGAACGATGGAACAGCCTGGGCATATGCTGCTCCTTTTGTCTCCTTCACAACTTGGGTTTCAGATATGAGGTTTCCCAAAGTGGGAATACTAGTTGAATAATTATTCTGCAGAGAGTGTAGCACATGAGATTCCTTTTCCCCACAAAAGGTGGGGTTTGTGTTTTCAAGGGGGGCAACATGTGAGGTTTCATGTGACTGATCCGTTTTTTGTGGTAGATTAATACTGTTTTCAATAGAAATAACATCTGGATTTGTGGGAGTAGTTGACTGGATAGCCGCATGGAAGGATTCTTTAATCCCACTAAAAGTGGGCTTTGTGTTAGCTGGTGCCGCCCCATATGGTATGGTCTGGATAGATTTAATAGTTAAAGCATCCGAACAGGAATCTCCATCTGCAAAGCTGGGAGCCGTTCCATCTGTCTGATGATTTTTTTGGGGTTGAATAAACAACTCGTTTTTTGAAGATTGAGATCCGAAAATAGGGGAAGTTGACCGGGGGTTCTCCCCACACGTGATTATTTTATCTGCCATGGGGCAGATGAAATTAAAGACAGGACCGCCGCTCTAGGCGGCGGAAAATAAAAGTAAAAGAGACGTTATCAGATGAAAATACTGATAACGTCCAGAAATTTCAAACAAGAGGAAGAACACGGATGAAGATGGTAGAGAGAAGGGAGAGAAAAAATCTTAGAGAGAGAAAGCATGAAATCCTGATCCTATTAACAAGATTCCGATTGACAAGACTTAATCAAGAAGTAAAGGCTTAATCAGAGCTATTATATTCAATCCTTGCTACAACAAGACTTAATCAAGAAGTAAAAGATTAATCGGAGATTTATAACCAATTATGAATATAAAAGGTTCGAATCAAATCAATAAACCCGAATTTTCATAGAGTTCCGACTCGAATGCATGTAACGTGGTTTTATCTCCTATTAACAAGACTTAATCAAGAAGTATCAGAGCTATTATAGCGAATCCTTGCTACAACAAGACTTAATAAAGAAAGAAAAGATTAATCAAAGTTGTTATAACCAATTCTCAGTACAAAAGGCTAGAATCTAATCAATAAACCCATGTTTTCATAGAGTTCCAAGTCAAATGCATGTAAAGTGGTCTTATCTCCTATTAACAAGACTTAATAAAAATGTAAAGGCTTAATCGGAGCTATTATATCCAATCCCTGCTACAACAAGACTTAACCAAGAAGTAAAAGATTAATCAGAGCTATTATAGCCAATTCTGAGTATAAAAGGCTCGAATCTAATCAACAAACCCTAGTTTTCATAGAGTTTCGACTCGAATGCATGTAACGTGGTCTTATCTCCTATTAATAAGACTTAATCAAGAAGTAAAGGCTTAGTCGGGGATATTATAGCGAATACTTGCTACAACAAGATTTAATCAAGAAATAAAAGATTAATCGGAGCTATTATAGCCAATTATGTGTACAAAAGGCTCAGATGTAATCAATAAACCCAAGTTTTCATAGAGTCTGGACTCGAATGCATGTAATGTGGTCTTATCTCCTATTAACAAGACTTAATCAAGAAAAAGGCTTAATCGGAGCTATTATATCTTATCATTGCCTCAAAAAGACTTAATCAAGAAGTAAAAGATTAATCTGAGCTGTTATAGCCAATTTGGTGTACAAAAAGGCTCGAGCCTAAACAATAAACCAGAGTTTTCATAGAGTTCCAACTCGGGTGCATGTAATGTGGTCTTATGTCCTATTAAAAAGATTTAATCAATAAGTAAAGGTTTGGTCGGAGCTATTATAGCACATCTTTGCTTTAACAAGACTTAATCAAGAAAAAAAAGATTAATCGAGCTCTTGTAGCCAATTCTGAGTATAAAAGGCTCAAATCTAATCAATAAACCCGACTTTTCATAGAGTTCAGACTCAAATGCATGTAACGTGGTCTTATCTCCTATTAAATAGACTTAATCAAGGAGTAAAAGATTAATCGAAACTACTATAGTGAATCCTTGCCACAACAAGACTTAATCAAGGAGTAAGAGATTAATCGGAGCTGTTAAAGCCAATTTTGAGTACAAAATGCTCAGATCTAATCAATAAACCTGAGTTTTCATAGAGTTCCGACTCGAATGCATGTAACATAGTCTTATCTCCTGTTAACAAGACTTAATCAAGAAGTAAAGGCTTAATCGGAGCTATTATATCCAATCCTTGCTACAACAAAACTTAATCAATAAGTAAAAGATTAATCGAAGCTGTTATAGCCAATTCTGAGTACAAAAGGCTCAAATGTAATCAACAAACCCGAGTTTTCATAGAGTTCCGACTTGAATGCATGTAATGTGGTCTTATCTCCTATTAACAAGACTTAATCAAGAAGTAAAGGCTTAGTCGGGGATATATAAGTCTTAAATAAAAATTATCAAAAGAGTACAAAAAGGGGAGTAAAACAACACCAAGTGTCCCTGAAACCGAACAAAATAAAGTACGATACAAATGTCCGAAATCCGGAAATAACGACAAGGAAATAAAGTCCATTATTTAAATAAAGCTATAGGGTAATCCACTCTCTCTCATCCCCAAGCTAATAACCCCGCTCCTAGCTTATGTACCTGCCACATGGAGAAGAAAAGCGGCTGGGCATAAAAATATCAGTGAACAGATATAAAGCAAATAACAAAACAGATCAAATGAGATAAGATAATTAAGAGAATGCGAAGATAGAATACATATGGTGTCAATGGATAATCAAGGATATCAAAGTTTAAGGATAAAGTGTGTGAATGTGGATTCAGTATTTTACCCCAGGCCCAAACAAATATCAAATCAAAGATGCAATGTCAAGGTTCAAACGAAGAGTTCGAATATCAACAATCCAAAATAAGATAGGCAAATAATATAGAAGAGAGAGAAAGGTCATGAGAGAGAAAGTAGTTGTACTCTTGCTGGAAGAGTACGGAATATTTGTACCTTATTCAGCAGCAAAAGTAAACAAAGATAGATGGATCACAAGATATAGGATCACTCCCGGTTCACGGAACCTATACGGATTAATAACCGAGTATTACTTTAAGTCCAAATAAATTTGGTTACTCATTTTAGTAATATAATAGACTTTGAGTGTGTAACCACCTTTTTAACAAAACTCAGCTTTTAATATCAAAACATGTATCACGTTTCCGGATTTTTAAAGTATACTTGTGCACCTGCTGGAGCCTTACCAAAAATACCCCAGGTAGGTACATATGTTTTCTACTTTGTGTAATTTTTGTAGAATTTCCAGGTAGTATAGCTATAGAACAAAAATTCCTTATCAAAACTAGTACATATTCGGTGACAGATCTGAGACTCAAAAGGTAAGCAATTAAGAGGCCAATCACATCTTATATTTAAGCCCTGTCCAATTTGAGTTAATGATTCCTTACTGATTTCAAAACAAAAATCATAAACAGAGGTTGAAATTCGGATTACTAAATGACAGGTTTGACACTTGAACTTGTAAAATCAGAAAAGACATTCTCTCGACTTCTAAAAATTACAAGACTTACATATTCAGAAAGTGTTTTTCCAGAACTTGATTTTAGACTCAAGAATCACTCAAAAACATGTTGGTATCATTAAAATGGACCCCTTTCAATATGACCCAAAAACCTGACAGCATACTTGGAGATAAATTCAATACAACCCTAACCTTTATTAGCCTTGTAACCTTTTTATTAGCTTTTATCTATGAACAGGTTACAACTTGACGAATTTTTGAACCACATCAGAACTCAAAAGTAAAATTCATAAAAATTCACACAAATACTTCAATGTCTTTAGAACCCACATGGATTTTCCCAGAATTTATTAGTTAGTTTAACCCCACACGAAAAATACTCAAACTCAGACTATTCAGAAAACCGACCTGCAGTTGTACCCAAAAAGCATCCGCCTCAATGACCTATCAAAACATCCAGGAAAAATTCCCAAATTGGACAAAATGGATTGATTTCAGACTCCTGAATTTCAGATTCAATACTTACTCACACAAAAATCAAAAACACGGCCAAAACAACTCGAAATCACACCAAACTAATTGGAGAACTTAACTAAGACATAAAACTAGGTTTTCATCAAAATAAACTGAATTGAATCATTATATATCATGACCTATCTCGTTCAAAAATTCAAGTATACAAGCTGTCTTAATTCTAGAATTCATTTAAGCCATCATATCACGTGTTTAATCATACCAACACACCCGAGACCTTCAATCTACCACCAAGCCTTCCTTTGTGCACGCCTCGATCGAACGGGAATGGTAGAGAACTAGGTAGCCGCCGTTTTTAGTTTTAGGTTTTAGGGTTTTTAGTTTTGTGAAGTATGTGTGTGTGATATATATAGGGGAGTGGGGAGAAATTTCAAAAAGGAAAATGCCTAAATTATGGGGATTTGATGGAAGACTTTGCCAAATTTAAAACCCATCACGAACCTTGACATGATTCACGATTCCATATTTATGTGTACAACATATCATTCATCTAAGGACAAAAATAGAAAACATGTGACAATTTTAAATGTGTACAAATTATTTCAGTATAAGTCTTATATTCGTATTACATTAATTTGTTCAAATTTTAACGATTTAAGTACTTAGGTTATAATCGTAATGCAATATTTTAAAAAATTAAACGTCTTTTATAGATTCGAGATTAAAGGGTATTTTAACATGTTCAAAAATCTCGGTTTTACAACTCTTCCCCTCTAAAAAAAAATTTCGTCCACGAAAATGAAATAGGAAAGGTAACGAAACAAAATGAAAGCATACTAGACTATGAAAAGAAATGAGGGTAGCTGGCTCGCATAGACTCTTCGGTATCCCAGGTCGCGTCGCGTGCTGGGTGGTTCTTCCAAAGAATCTTAACAAAGCGAATGACCTTATTTCTCATGACTCTCTCCTGCCTATCAAGAATGGCTTCTGGTTCTTCCGGAAGTGACATGTCTGGTTGAATCTGGTCAAAAGGGTATGACACCACATGTAGAGGATGATAGTTGTATCCCCACAAAAGAGATACGTGGAAAATATTATGCACATGTGCTAGCTGAGGTGGAGGAGCCAAACGATAAGACACCTCACCCACACATTCCAAAATCTTAAAAAGACCAATAAAACGAGGAATCAACTTGCCCTTAATGCCAAAACGTTTGACGCCGCGAAAAGGAGAAACTTTCAGAAATACTCGGTCGCCAACCTGAAACTCTAACTCACGTCGGTGCTTGTTGGCGTAACTCTTCTGTCTGGACCTGGCTTCCTTAAGCCTCTCTCTAGCAACAGTCACCTTTTCGTTGGTGATCTCAATCTTTTCAGGACCCTCAATAATCAGTTCACCTACTTTGTCCCACACAGTAGGTGATCTACACTTACGCCCATATAACATCTCGTATGGTGCCATCCGAATACTAGCGTGCCAACTATTGTTATACGAAAACTCGACTAAACACAAGTACTCGTCCCAACTACTAGTCCAATCAAGTCCACAAGCTCGTAACATGCCTCTAACATTTGGATAGTTCTCTCAGATTGACCATCCGTCTGTGGGTGAAAAGCGGTACTGAACTTAAGACGAGAGCCCCAAGCCTTATGTAACGCCTTCAAAAAATGCGAAGTAAACCTTGGATCTATATCGGAAACAATCGCAACCGGAGTGCCGTGGAATCTAACAATCTCCTGCTGGAAGATTTCTGCCAACTTCGCTACACTATAATCTTTCTTGATCGGTAAGAAATGAGCTGACTTGGTTAGCCGATCAACGACCACCCAGATCGCATCATGTCCTTTTCGTGTGACCGGTAAATCCATAACAAAATCCATCGTTATCTCTTCTCACTTCCACTGGGGAATCTCTAACGGCTGCAAAAGACCACTAGCTCTTTGGTGCTCAATCTTTACCTGTTGGCAAGTCAAACACCTAGCAACATACGAAGCTACATCCTGCTTCATCCCGTTCCACCAGAAATGCTGTTTCAAATCCCGATACATTTTAGTAGATCCCAGATGTATGGTGAAAGGAGAAATGTGAGCTTCTGACATAACTGTATCACGAAGTTCAGGATCGCTCGGAACACAAAGGCGATCTCCTAACCAAATAATGCCGTCATCATCAACCCAAAATTCAGACTGTTTCCCCTCTTCCACATTCTGAACAATGGGCCATAGCTCACCATCGTCACGCTGAGCTTCCTTAATCTTCAAGATCAAGTTAGACTCAACCTTCAAGCTAGCCCAATAACCGTCGCGCCCAGGCAGACAGAACTCCACCTCCATGAGCTTAAGATCATGCAAAATCTTAGGCTCAAATTTCAGACTAGCAATCATACCCGACTTACTACTAAGAGCACCGGCAACTACATTAGCCTTACCCGGGTGATACTGAATGTTAGTGTCGTAGTCCTTGAGTAACTCCAACCATCTATGCTGTCTCATGTTCAACTCCTTATGGGTAAATATGTACTTGAGACTCTTATGATCCATGAAGATATCAACAGAATCCCCATACAGATAATGCCTCCAGATCTTAAGAGCAAAAACAACTGCAGCCAACTCTAGATCATGCGTAGGGTTTCAACTGGCGTGAGGCATACACAATAACCTTCCCGTGCTGCATTAAAACACAATCTAACCCTTTCTTGGAAGCATCACTATAAATATGATATCCGCCTGTACCAGATGGAAGTTCAAAATGGGAGCTAACACAAGTTTTTGCTTCAGAGTCTCAAAACTCTCTTCTTGTTCATCGGTTCAATCAAACTTCAATCCCTTCCTCATCAGCTTAGTCAATGGTGAGGCGAGTTGTAAGAATCCCTCGACAAATCTCCGATAGTAACCTACCAAACCAAGAAAACTCCGGATCTCGGTCACCATAGTAGGTATCGGCCATTTAGTGATAGCCTCAACCTTCACCGGATCCATAGTGATACCACTAGCAGATACAACATGACCAAGGACAGCAACTTGACTAAGCCAGAACTCACACTTGGAGAACTTCGCATACAACTTCTCCTGCCTCAAAATCTGCAAAACCATACTAAGATGCTGCTCGTGCTCCTCCTCGGACTTCGAATAAACCAAAATGTCATCGATGAAAACGATAACAAACTTGTCGAAAAAAGAATGGAATACGCGGTTCATAAGATCCATAAACACTGCCGGAGCATTAGTCAGTCCGAAAGGCATAACCAAAAACTCATATTGTCTATAGCGAGTTCGAAAAGCAGTCTTAGGGATATCCTGCTCCTTAACCCGAAGCTGATGATAACCGGACCTAAGATCGATCTTGGAGAAACATTTAGCTCATTGTACTCCGCCGAGTTATCCCGTTCTAACTAGTGGATCGTACCGTACTCCCTTTCATATCTCTGCTGTTCTGAGAAAGGGATGTACCTCTTATAAAAGGTTTCACGAAACACTAACCAAGTACACGTCTCAGCATAGTCATCGCCCTTCGCCTGAACATGCCCCTTCCACCAATTGAGTGTTGGGATTCAGTGATTAAAATCGAATTACGCAGCAGAAAATAAATCAGTCCAACCGGATAAAACCAAACCCCAAAAACGGACCAATCAAGCATCATATAAACGAATATAAATAACGAGGAAGAAAATCCAAGAATACTTACCCTCGTAGTCCTTTGATAACAGAATCTTCGAAGGAAAAAATCCGAGCAAGCCTTTTCTCGCTTACCGACACGAACACGAATCTAATTCGTTGTAGCTTGTTGAATGATCCAACACCGTAAATGCCGAATGTCTCTATGTTATCACGCGTCGGATATTAATCGGAAAAATAAAATATCAATTCGTTCTCAAAGAACACGGCTAGGAATTAATACGGTATTTTTTTTCTCTTCTCTTCTTCCTTTTCTTTCTCTCAAAGATGAACAAGAAACTGAAAGAAAAATTTTCTCCCTCCTATTAAGTTACTCACGGCTGAAACTATTTTTTTTGTGGTGAGTTATGGTATGATTTTATAACATGATTGAAAAAGATACTAAAGATCAAAATTCTCATGTTATCTTTTGTCTTCATGTACAAAAACAACTCAAACTCACCCCACACCACATCATGACAACTAAAGGAAGTATCATGCAAGGTGGGAGGAAAATGAGGGAGGGTGGCCCACTAGATTTTAGGTGAGAAAACGAGCCGAGCCACTCGGTTCATGTACCAGACGTTCGCGTGTCTAGTCCGTTAAATATACTTCGTTTTATCCCAAATGTATTTATACTTAATTAATTAATCCAATTAATTAATTTTATCAAATACAAAATTATAATAATATATTTCCAAGAAATAATTATTTATGAATTAAATTAATTACCCAGTAATTAATTTCAATTCACTAGACCACATGATTTATCAAATAAATCAAATTAGATATCTAATATCCAATATTAATGAAGACATAATAAATATATATTTTTCCATCAAATATCCTTGTGCGCGACTCCGTAGGTCCGTCTTAGTCGGCAATGGGAGGAACCAAGGAGTACGGGTAACACTTAGCCAGTCTAGTGCTTCGTACCGTAACCCAACTAAGAACGAATGATCGGATCATTCAAAAACCATTATGTCGTGAATACCTTATACATATAAACCCTTCAATCATATGTCCCGGTCAAGTATTAGGGTCACGGTAAAGTCAAACCCTACTATAACTTGACTCTATGCTTTCTGTTAATGCAAATTGAGATCATCGAGCTCTCGTGTATCAAATACAACTAGCTCTAAATGCTTTGGCCAAAGACTTATAATCTCATTTGCTATTAACCGCATAGGACATTTACCTGCTCACTTACAGGAGAAAGAATTATATCTTGGTATTCAGTAGAGACTGCTACTTGCCCATTAAGTTGCATTTCGAGGTTGACCCCACCCACCGGCGATTGGATCGAAGTACTCTAATGACTGACTCAATGTCACAAGCACATCTCCTACTGAAACCTCAAGTCAAAGGTCCAGGTATACCCATCACAACCTTTCGATCCAGTCATTGACAAACCCTGAGTGATATCCATGTGACCGAATTGAGGTGAGTCTTGTTCGAGTACACTAATCTCATTAGCATACCTATAACGTGTGCTCCCACTAACTCTTAGTGAAGACCGGCACTCTACATGTCAAAGTACACGTTATACAAGTCTTGTCTAAACTTATTGCCCAGTTAAGTTTTATCGACTTGCGAACGAGTTAAGCATTCGATCTCTAAACACTTCCAGTGCCTATCTCCTTATCTCCATAAGGAGTAGAATTTTTGCTCTCAAATGCAAGGACTATTATTCTATATACCAAATCACAATTCCAGTGATATACACTAATATAGAAATAATTATTGCCTTATTAAATATTCATAATTACAATACAAATACTCTCAGTCTCTCATCCTCTGAGTGGCATTCGAGGGCATATCCCTAGCAATCTCCCACTTGTACTCAATGCCACAAACTATGGTATCTAATACCCATACTCCCCAGATGTCTCTCTAAGACCTTCTGAGATAGTGGCTTGGTAAGCAGATCAGCAACGTTATTTGCTGTGTCTACTCTATGCAGTATAACATTTCCTTCCTGAACCATTTCTCTCACAAAATGATATTTTCTCGCAATATGTTTGGTTTTGTGGTGAGCCCTAGGCTCCTTAGCCTGTGCAACAGCTCCGTCGTTGTCACAAAACGGCGTCACGAGATTCTCCACATTAGGAACCACTTGAAGTTCCTCAGTGAACTTCTTAATCCAAAAAGCTTCTTTAGCAGCCTCCGTGGCTGCTTGATATTCGGCTTGACATGTAGAGATAGCAGTCGAACTTTGCTTGGCACTTCTCCAAGAAACTGCCCCACCATTCAGAGTGAAGATATACCCTGATGTGGACATCTGAGCATCCATGTCCCCCGAAAAATCTGAGTCTGTATAGCCCATCACTCTAATTTCTCTACCGCCGTATGTAAGAACCAAGTCTTTAGTCCTCCTTAGGTACTTAAGAATGTCCTTTATAGCAGTCCAATGTTCCTGCCCTGGATTTGACTGAAACCGACTTACTACGCTCACAGCATAGGCAATGTACGGTCTAGTGCAAATCATAGCGTACATGAGGCTACCTACTGCCGAAGCATAGGGCACCTTACTCATTTCCTTTCTGTCTTCCTCACTTTGAGGACACATCTCTAAGGAAAGTTTTGCACCATGTTGCATAGGAAGGAACCCTCTTTTAGAATCATCCATCCTAATTCGCTTCAGGATCTTTTCTATATAGAGGGCTTGGGAAAGACCTAACATTCTTTTTTCTTTATCCCGTTAGAGACGAATACCCAGAATATAGGTAGCTTCTCCCAAGTCTTTCATTGAGAACTCTTTAGAAAGCCAAGCTTTCACAGAACTGAGCATTCCTACGTCGTTTCCTATAAGTAGAATGTCATCTACATATAGTATTAAGAACGCAATTTTGCTCCCACTTACCTTCTTGTAAATACAGGGCTCCTCTTCGTTTTGGACAAAATCAAACTCTTTGACTGTCTCGTTAAAACGAAGATTCCAACTCCGTGAAGCTTGCTTCAGTACATAAATGGCATGCTGAAGTTTGCATACTTTATGAATATTGGTTTGAGACATGAATCCCTTAGGCTGTTCCATGTAAATCTCCTCCTCGAGGAATCCATTTAAGAATGCCATTTTCACATCCATTTGCCATATTTCATAATCTAAGTGGGCTGCTATGGCAATCATCATGCGAATAGACTTAATCATAGCTATAGGTGAGAAGGTATCGAAGTAATCGATTCCTTCTCTTTGGGAATAACCCTTTGCCACAAGCCTGGCCTTATAGGTATCAACATTGCCATCTCCATCAGTTTTTCTTTTATAGATCCATTTGTTTCCAATATGCACTATGCCTTTAGGACGATCTACTAAAGTCCAGACCTGATTAGCATGCATTGAGTCTATCTCAGCTTCCATAGATTCTTGCCACTTGGTGGAATCAACATCTACCATCACTTGGTCGTATGTAGAAGGATCATTCTCTTGACTACTTTCTGTCATCTCATGGACACCTAATTCCTCTTGATGAAGATAGCCATACCTCTTAGGTACTTGAGAAATTCTACTAGACTTGCGAGGTTGTGTTTGTATTTCAGAAGGTTGGGTTCTAATATCTTGCATAGGTGTCTCATTTGGTGTTTCTTTTATTTCTTCCAAAGAAATATTTCTACCTGACCCTCCTTCCTGAATAAACTGATCTTCCAGGAAGTGTGCTTGTATAGCAATGATGATCCTATGATCTTCGTGCAAGTAGAATAGATATCCCATGGAATCCCCTGGATATCCTATGAAACGACCTTTCAGAGACCTAGTTTCCAATTTCTCTACTTTAGTCTTCTTGACTTAAGCAGGGCATCCCTAAATCCTAATGTGATTAAGACTTGGTTTCCTACCTCTCCACATCTCATGTGGAGTCTTAGGAACGGATTTGGAAGGACATCTGTTCAAGATATGTGCAGCAGTAAGGAGCGCGTAACCCCATAGATAAATCGGTAGATCATTATAGTTAAGCATGGGGCGAACCATGTCCAACAAGGTTTGGTTCCTTCTTTCTGATACACCATTTAATTGTGGAGAAGCTGGAGGAGTGAATTGTGACACTATTCCTAATTCTTTTAAGAACTCATCAAATTCGGTACTCATGTACTCACCACCCCGGTCTGACCGAAGAGTCTTAACATGGTTACCTGTTTGATTTTCAACTAGGGCTTTAAATTCCTTGAATTTATCAAAAACTTCAGACTTATGTTTCATTAATTAGACGAATCCATACCTGGTATGGTCATCAGTGAATGTAATGAAATACTGAAAGCCGTCTCGTGCCACTTCAAAAGGGCCATAGACGTCGGTATGGATCAATCCAAGTTTTTCAGCAGCTCTTTCAAAAGTCCATGCGAAGGGTAACTTAGTCATTTTGCCTTGAAGGCAAGATTCACAAGTTGGATATGGATCTGATCCCAATGGACCCGTAAGCCCGTCTTTCTCCATTTTATGAACCTTGGTCTGACCGATATGACCAAGTCTAAGATGCCACTTAAGTGCTTGGTTCGTTTCATCCCTACCACGCTTCCTAGTTATAGTGTTCACAGTTGTTTTATTCTTTAGATTTAAATGGTATAAACCATTTAATAATGTAGCAGTACCAACCAATTTATTTCTAAAATAAATACGACAGGACCCATCTCCAATAAAGAAGTGAAATCCCTTTCGGTCCATGACCGGAATCGATACAATATTTTTGTGCCCCTTGGGCAAAACAAGTACATCATCTAAAGTAAGAATAAAACCAGATTCTAAATCCAACATAAGGGATCCGATATCAGAAGCCTCGACACTATGCCCACTTCCGACGGTGACCATCACCTCCCCTGAATCCATCTTCCTACTTCGTTCCAGATCCTGATTCATTGTACAAATGTGAGAACTCGCACCAGAATCAAGTATCCAAGAAGTAGAATATACAGTTACAGAACAATTTGTTTCTAAAACCAGTAGTTACGTACCTGAAGGCGCATTTCGGTCAAGCTTTGGACAGTACCTCTTCCAGTGGCCTAGCTCACCGCAGTTGAGGCATACATCCATTTTCTTGGCCCTCTTGCTCTTTTGAACCATTGGGGCCTTGACCTTTCCCTTGTCGATCTTGGCTATTGGACCTAACTGATTCTTGTTCTTCTTATTCTTGGACTTCCAAGTCCCAGAAGAAATCACAAGTGCAGCTTCCTTTCCCTTTGTCTTCATCTGAGACTGGGCATTCGTCAGTTTGTTCATTAGCCCAGCTAAGTTGCATGCAATCTCATTGCAGTTGAAGTTCATGACAAATTGTGAAAAGGAGTTAGGACGTGACTGCAGGATAAGGTCAGTTTGGAGAGATGCATGCATCTAAAAATCAAGAGCTTCCAACCTCTCAATCATTGAGATCATCTTGAGGACATGGTCCCCAACCCTCTCTCCTTCCTTCATCCTGGCGCCGGATAATTGCTTCGATATCTCATATCTAGCAGTTCGGCTATGCTCTCCATAGAGCTCAGCCAGGTAGATAAGATGGCTCTCGAAGACGTCATCTTTTCATGGGCTCGTTGAAGCTCATTGGTCATTGAGCCTAACATGTACCCTCGCACTCTTATGTCGTCTTTTACCCATTCCTCATGGGCATCGACATCTTCCTGATTGGCTCGGGTTCTTGCAGGAGACACTGGGATGTCCGCCTCCAAGATGTATCCCAGCATTTCCATAGTTAGGACAATCCTCAAGTTCCGAAGCCAGTCCACATAGTTCGGACCAGTCAGGACGTTCTTTTCAAGTAATATAGCAAGTGGGTTCATTGTCATATTGAGAGTTTTGTTAACTGCAGAGAATAATTTAAGATTCGTTAGTGATTGTTTAATTATGATCCGAGTAAAGAATTTAAGGACTTTCTTTATTCATAACTCGGCTCCCACTATTTTATCGGCATTTACACACTCCCATGTTAAATCCGGAAGTCTTGGGTGACTTCATAGTGGTGATCGATTTCTTTACAAAGTTTAATAGAGGGCAACCCATACGGTTTCTAATCTATTATTCTTTATAAAGTGGTGTCTATTAGCAACCCATCTAATGGATGATTCGATCTTCTTTTACCCCTAGTTCACTTGAACCCATTCGGTTTCTATGGCTCGCTGAACTATCTAAGTTTAAACCGTCAACTCCTATTAGTCTGACAATTGAATCTTACCCGGCAACCCATACGGTTTATAGGGGTTTGATTTGTCACAACCAAATGCATCTAATGCACTCTAGGAATTTATCAACTTTCCCCAAAAATATTACCCCGACATACTCGGAAGAATAATATTCCGGTTAAGATTTCAATTTTCCATGAGTTTGACGGAGGGTAGGAAACCTCATAACCTTTATAACTTAGTGTTTGTAAGTGGGAGTATTAACGCGATTATATGTTACACTTTGCACATTAATCCGTTTATAAGCGCGGTTTGTCGGTTTGTTTGTTTGTCATACAATATGAAAACATACACAACCTAAAACTAACAACATGCAGTTCATGGACTGTTTCTAGAACAAAAACATCATAATCTAATTACATGTCTTCGGTCTTGAATCTTCGTCATCTCGAGAGGATCTTCCTCCGGTCTTCGTCATTACATATAAATTTTACATTTGAAAAATTGCATCCTATACAAATTTTCTATTAAAATAAATAGACTCAAAACGGCTTTTACAACCCAATCGAACAAAACAAACGATTCAAAACTAGGTCCATGAACTACATCCCCATTCAAAATTAATGCAAGAATTACATTAAAATAAATGGCAATAATGATTAATCTAAAATTGATCTAATCAACAAAAATTAATCCAACAATTAGAATTAATCCAATTAATTCACTTAACCGTTAATTTTAATTTGCTCCGGACAAAATAAATATTTCATTAAATTAATTCTCTTAAAATAAAATTACCATAATTATATTTTAGTCAAATTAAATCTAATTTAATTTGCGGGAAATTAATTTACCGAACGAAATATAAAAACGGAGTCGGAAGACACAAGGCTCGGGCCAAGCTCGCAAGACGTGTGGGTCGCTTGTACCGACCAAGAAATTTCACCTCAACCAATATTAAATTTGACCAAATTTCGAGTCACGGTCCGGCCAATTTTCCGCTCATTTTTCGTCGAATCCAAAAATAATATTTTTCTAATTTTTATATTACCCAATTAAATTAGTTTATCAAAAGAAAAATAGATTTATATTGTAACATAAAATCATGAAAAACAATTTTTAGATGAACAATTAAACATCAACAATTAAAACGATTATGATCCTAAATCATAAAAAATAATCAAGCATACCATATGCAAATATCGAATATACGATCGCAAAGACCTCGCTCCGATACCACTGTTGGGATTCGGTGATTAAAATCGAATTACGCAGCGGAAAATAAATCGGTCCAACCGGATCAAACCAAACCCCAAAAACGGACCGATCAAGCATCATATAAACGAATATAAATAACGAAGAAGAAAATCCAAGAATACTTTTTTTTTTTAAAAAAAACAGCAGCTCTTACATTATTGCGAAAAATGGAGGGTGGACGAGTCCCTCTACACGCCCGAGAAATTGAGGGAGGACGAGTTCCTCAACACGTCCTAAAATAAGATACACAAGAAGATTATGGGTAGACGACCCCAAAGCAGGGCTAAAGTTTGCCGAGTATCTCCCAAACTAAACGACAATTACATGTAAACTTTCCTACTCCTAATGTAGAGGTAGGACATTTTATCGAGTTTAACAAGGCCTCGAATTTTCCCTTCAAGATTGGAGATATCGTGGAATGAAAATCTTGGCGATCACAACCTTTATTAGCCAATAGGTCGGCAACAGCATTGCCCTCGCGAAAAATATGTGAAAAATAAATTTCGTATTTTTCCACAAGGGCCCGAATTTTAATAATGAGACTTTGGAGTTGCCAATGACATGAGGATGAATGCTCAATCAAGTGCAGTGCAACCTTTGAATCGACCTCCACCCAAATTTTAGTAAAATTGTGATCGATGCAAATATCAAGCCCCCTCCAAATGGCGAATATTTCAGCAAAGTTGTTGGTTTGGGCCCCAAGAAATTCGGAGAACATGAAGAGCTGGTTGCCAAGATGATCCCGAACAATCCCCCCCACGGCCGCATTGCCCGGTTGCCCCTCGCAGCCCCGTCGGTATTGAGTTTCCACCATCCCATGTCCGGCTTAATCCAACGGACAACCTTGATTTTGTACCTTGGCCCCGGGGCCGGTTTGATGCCCACATAATCGGCAATTCTATCCACTCCCTTCCAAAAATGCGTTTTAATTTTGCGTTGAAGTTTGAGATTATAGATGTAGTTCCAAATATGCTTACACACAACTTTAGGCGTAAAAGGAACATTATTAACTCTATTATCATTCCTACAGCACCAAAGAAAACATAAAATGAGGATCGGGATGATGTGAAAAATGTGGATATTGCCCTTGGCTTTACCAAACCAATTGGCAATGATAAGATTGAAATTAGATGACATAAGGACTTTGATACCCGCAACTTTATGAAAAAAACTCCAAACAACTAACAATAACAATTATTGGTGGCAACAGTGCCCCTCCGCAATAGACCATCCGGCGTTGAGATCCATTTATTAAGTACCTTCACCATAAAAAGAGAGATGGTAGGTGTGATAAGTGGATTCCAACAATACCGCAGAATATTATGCGGGGGTTTTTTTTTACGAACCATCCCCCAAGCGGTTTTGAAAGAAAAAATACCGTTAGGGGAAAGAGTCCATAAAGGCTTGTTGTCGGAGGGGAAAGTAGGGAGAGAGCAAATATGGTCACAAATGCCACCCGGGAGTTTGCGACTAATTTTATCCCTGTCCCACTCCCCGTTATTCCAATAAAAACTGATTTTATCATTGGACTTATTAAGCTAAAAGTTCATGAAAGGACTGAATTCACACCAATTGTCATTCCAAAAAGACACATCACTATTACCACAATGCCAAAAAATTTTATCATTCGCGATCGATCTAATACCACAAAGATTTTTCCAAGTAGGAGAACTTTTGGGGTTAAATTTAATAATTATGGGGTGGATCCGAGAACAATATTTTTGAAGTAAGAAATTGGACCAAATGTTATTAGAGGTTCTGAATCTCCACCACATTTTAACATGGGCAGCCCGAATAATGTCATTAAAATCCCGACAGCCAAGACCCCCCTCATCCTTGGGGAAACAAAGTCGATTCCAAGCCGCCCAATGCAACTTACGTTTGTTGTCATTAGTTCCCCAAAGAAATTTGTTGAAAAGCCTTTCTATGAAAAGAATGACATTCCCAGGGGGTTTAAGGACTTGTAAGTTAAAAAAGGCAATGGAGTTTAAGACCGAATTAATTAATTCAAGGCGCCCCCCCGTCGAGAGCAAGTGGTGGTTCCAAGTAGTGATTTTATTTTTAATTTTCGAGAGGAGGGGACCGTACATATCAAAGGATTGAAATCCTTTCCATAGGGGGACTCCAAGATACGTAATCGATGAACCAGCTTTATTAAACCCCGAAATTCTTTGCACCCAACTAGCAATTTGAGGAGTCGGATTTTTCATCAAAAAATTACTTTTATGGTTGTTGATCTTTTGACCAGATACATTCTCATAGTGAGAAATGCAATTATTGAGAATGTGGAGACTTCTTTTGGAAGAATTAAGAAAAATGAGAATATCATCGGCATACGCAAGATGCGTGATTTTCACTTTTTTCTTAATCTTATAATACATCGAAGGATTATTGGAAAACATTCGATCAATACACCTAGAGAAGTAATCCGCGGCAATCACAAAAATGAGAGGGGAAAGAGGGTCCCCTTGTCGAATACCTCTCCCAATTTTGAAAAAACCCCTCGGCTGCCCATTAACAAGGACTGAAAACCAACAATTGAAAATGCACGATTTGATAAAACCAATCCAAACATTAGAAAAAACAAAGCTAGACATCACTTGAAAAATAAAATTCCAATTGATTCTATCATATGCTTTTTCCAAGTCGAGTTTAATAATAGTATTAGTTACCGATTGAGATATATCATGGGTAACTTCGAGAGCCATCAAAATATTGTCCGTAATATTTCTACCTTTGATGAAGCCCGACTGGGCTGGATTGATAATGGAAGGGAGAATATTGCCAAGTCTTTTATTAAGTATTTTCACGATGATTTTGTAAGAAGTATTACATAAGCTAATCGGACGAAAATCTTTCCATGATTGAGGATTATTATTTTTTGGGATGAGTGTAATGGTGGTGGAGGTGAAATCATGAGGCAACGGGAAACCACCAAAAAAATCCAAAACGGCTTCCAAAACATCCCAACAAACAATATCCCAACATATTTGAAAAAATTTAGCATTAAACCCGTCCGGCCCAGCAATACTATCACCATCCATATCAAAAACACAACTTCTAACTTCATCAATTGTAGGATTACTACAAAGACTATTGTTAAGATCACTGTAAATAATATTAGGCACCACCCGGGGGTCGATGCTGTCTAATAAAGAGTTGTGCTCCATAAAAAAACTCGAGAAATATGAAACCGCTGACTCACTTATCTCCTCGGGATTTGTGATCGTGCGACCATTGTCCCGAATCGAATGAATAAAGTTATTGTGTCTTTTCTTTTTCACGACGGAGTGAAAAAATTTGCTATTCCTTTCCCCTTCGATCATCCATTTCACATTAGAATTTTGTTTCCAAAAATCCTCTTCCATGGACAATACAAGGGTAAGGATGGCGTTCATTTTTTTAAGCTGGATGAGATTATTGATGGATGGGTCGCGATCAAAGTCATTTTCGGAAACTTCAACCGCATAATGGGCGTGATCAATTTTAGTGAAAATGTTCCCAAAAACAACCTTATTCCAATCGTTAAGGGTGTATTTTAACCTAGAGAGTTTTTCAACAAGTTTAAACATCCCTCTAGAATTGGTATAAAGTTCCCAAGATTCCTTCACAGTAGATAAGAAAAGACGGTGTTTAATCCACATATTCTGAAATCTGAAGGACGACTTGGGTTTAGATATATTATTACTAAATTGACACAACATGGAATTATGATCCGATTTGAATTTCGGGAGATGTCTAATGGACATGCAAGGAAAATCCGAATACCACTCTAGGGAGAGAAGGATCCTATCCAATCTTTGCCAAACACCATTGCTATACCAGGTGAAGGGGGTGCCCACAAATCCACCATCAGTCAAGTTGCAGTTTAATAAAGCATCATTAAACTCCTCCATATCTGAGTGGATTGGAACAGCCCCTCCTTTTTTATCGTTCGGTTGGAGGATAATGTTGAAATCTCCCCCAACCATCCAAGGAATCTGGCTTTGACTGACGGAGAGAAGATCATCCCAAAGGTCCCTTCTCTCAAGTTTGGTATTTCTACCATAAACCACAGTTAATAAAAAAGGGTTGGGAAGGGAGTCACATATAACTTCCACATGAAGCAACTGCTCCTTATTTTGTAAAATATTGATTTGAAAACCAGGTTCAGAAAAAAGCCAAATATGGTTACTAATATTGGCGCAAACATTAGAAAACCCAAATTGTTTAAGAAAAAAAATGGTGTCCAAATTCACTTTAGGTTCAATGAGAGCCATGATGTTGAAATGGTGTTTTATTTTTAACATTCTGATTTTATTTTGGGCAGGTTTGTTCCCAATACCTATAATATTCCAAAAAAGTGTACTAATCATTGAGTGGTTTAGCAGTACTTCTAGTCCTCCTTTTTGGAACATTATTAGTTTGGGTTTTATTTTTAGAAAGCCTCTGCTTGCCAGAAATATTGGTTTTTATCTTAATATTCCCTTTAATAAACTTATTGTCATCAAAATCAGAACAAGCGTCATTGTTATCCGAGAAGGAAGGCTCTTGAACCGATTTTTTGGAATTAGTGGACCTGTCGGACCCTCCTCCTGTATCAAAGTCAAAATCATCATTAGATTCAGAATCATAAACACTGCCCGCTACACATTTCTCGAGAGGGGAGTCCATGCAGGAGACCCTGACATCAACAAGAGTTTCACAGTTAGTAATATCATGAAAAATAATATCGGGGGGTTTAAATACAATTAAATCTGTTATGTTGCCTGCAACAATATTATCAACCATGGCTGAAGTGCCAGAAGCCTCGGCAATAACCATTTTTTCCGGAGAAGATTTACCTTGGTTAGAGGCGTGGTCCAGTTTTTCCAGAGGAAGGAGAATAGGTTTTAGGATATGGGGATGTGATGTTTTGGCCATATTTTCAGTCCCTTTACTCACAAGATTAGGTTCCACCTGGTTGTTGTTAGAGAAATCAGATTTAGCTAAATGAGAGACCTGTGTGTGCTCCTCTAATTCTTGTAAAAGAGCAAGAGTTTGAAATTTATTTTGAGAGCCAGATTTGACCGAGACCTGGTTGGGACTATTGAAATTTGCAGAAATTATTTTGGACTTACCCACCCTCACGAAGCCATCGTTATCCTGATTTTGTTTTTGAATAACTCCAGCAGTAGACTTCACATTTTTACTCAGATTTTTATGAGTGAGAACAACAGGTTTTAATGATGGGGTTTTAATGTAGCACTCTACTATGTCATGACCAATGTGTTTACAATGTTGACAATATGTTGGTATTTTTTCAAATTCTATGTCATATTCAGTTTTTACCTCCTCCACTTGGAGATTAATTTTTTTGGTAGGTTGTTCTTCCAAATTGATAACAACACATAGTCTAGCAAAATTTATTTTGGTCCGGTTAAGTGTGAAATCATCAGCCTTCACAAAGGTGCCAACCAGGCTGGCTATGGTTTTTAGGGAACGTAAATCAAACCATTGTGAGGGTAGAGAATGAATTTTAAACCACACCGGCACTAAGGCCGGTTCATGTTTGAAATCAAAAGATGGTGACCACTGGAACAATCTCATGGGAAAACCCGCAAAGTTATATTCCCTTTTCATCCATAATTTATCACATAGAGTTTTGCAAGTTAAATTAATAAGCACATGTTTAGCATTCAAGAAATGCACTTTACACAGTCCAAAACCGTCGGCTTTAAGTTGCTGGGATATTACTTGATTATATGGTTTACCGTATGTGAATTTGCCAATTAGGGCAAATCTGTAGAAGTCGGACACTGTATCGCATTCCTCCTTTGTGAAGAAGGCCGTTGGAATGGAGTCTGAAAAATCCAGCGTACCAAATCTAGAATCATCGGTATCCTCCCTGGAGATGGCATCACGGTATGACTTGGGTGCGTTCTGAAACAAAGTTGTTGTTGTAGGGTTAAGGATCGGAGGTATTTCCCCTTCCTCCAACATACCCTTTGAAGAGCCCTCTTCAAAAATGCCCGGATGCTCATTGACAGTAATTTCCGGGACTGCTTGCTCCGCTTTTTTGGGAACCTCTGCGGGGATCGACTCGTGGGTCGTGGTATATTTGAATATATTCGCCGAGATTTCATTAGCGATCGATTGAAGCTGACTTAGGTTTTTTTCGGAGCCAAGGATGGAGCTTTTGTTGCTGGGGTTGGATTAGATGAAATATGGTTTTTGTTCGAAGAAGCTATTCCCGATTTGGGGGCCGGTGGTGTTGTTTTGTTGGTTGTTTTTACCAGATTTGGGGCCAGAGATAGCTTCGAACCTGCGCCCACCGCCGGAGAAGCCGCAGAGCCTCCAACCGCCGCAAAAACCGGCTGACCCCCAAGAGAGCCATCGACAGCCGGAGATGCGCCCACCAGCCCCACAGGAGAGTGGTCTTGATTTTTCCCGTCATGGACCAGGGGAGAATCGCAGCCACCGCCGGCGCTGAGAAGAGAAATGGCATCGCGAAGTTTTTCAGAAAATTTGAAGTCTGATTTTTGAAGAGGTACAGCCGGCCCATGTGATTTGGGGAGGCTTTGATACAGATCCACATGGAGGGATTCTTTAATCCCACTAAAAGTGGGGTTTGTGTTAGCTGGCGCAGCCCCATGTGGAATAGTCTGGAGAGATTTAATAATTAAAGCATTAGAAAAGGAATCTCCATCTGAAAAGATGGAAGCAGCTCCCTTTGTTTGATGATCTTTTTGGGGTTGATTAATCAACTCGTTTTTTGAAGACTGAGATCCGAAAATAGGGTAAGTTGACTGGGGCTTCTCCCCACACGTGATTATTTTATCTGCCATGGGGCAGATGAAATTAAAGACAGGACCGCCGCTCTAGGCGGCGGAAAACGAAAGTAAAAGAGACATTATCAGATGAAAATACTGATAACGTTCAGAAATTTCAAACAAGAGGAAGAACACGGATGAAGATGGTAGAGAGAAGGGAGAGAAAAAATCTTAGAGAGAGAAAGCATGTAAAAGGACTTGCTCCTAAAATCCAAGAATACTTACCCTCGTAGTCCTTTGATAATATAATCTTCAAAGGAAAAAACCCGAGCAACCCTTTTCTCGATTACCGACACGAACACGAATCTAATTCGTTGTAACTTGTTGAATGATCCAACACCGAAAATGCCGAATGTCTCTACGTTATCACGCGTCAGATATTGATCGGAAAAATAAAATATCAATTCGTTCTCAAAGAACACGGCTAGGAATTGATACGGTATTTTTCTTCTCTTCTCTTCTTCCTTTTCTTTCTCTCAAAGATGAACAAGAAATTGAAAGAAAAATTTTCTCCCTCCTATTAAGTCACTCACGGCTGTGTTGTGTCGAGAATTATACTCTCCGACCGGCGATCGCCTCAGAGATCGGGCGACCTAGCCATAGTCGAGCAGCCGAGGCCGAACTGCCGACCAGAAATCAGGCGACCTAGCCATAGCCGAGCAGCCGAGATAGATCGGCTGACCGAAGGTCCTAGGACAAGTCCGGGTGCCGAGCGATCGACATCTAAGACGATCATCTCTCGGTGCTTGGCGATCGACTCCTGGTGGCCGACTAGCAGACGATCATCTCTCGTACTTGCCGATCGACTCTTGGCGACCGACCGATGCCGACCCCTGGTGACCGACCAATGACGACCGCCTCATGCCGCTCGAAGCAGATGGTCATCCAGTCGGCAATGACCGAATCTCAGGACAGAACCCACGTGCAGAGCTGAGACAAGATCCGCATTTCACGGATCATTAACCACAACACAAGATCTTTCCAAGAAATGACAAAGCCCGCCAAAGTCGGTAGGACCACTGTGATAAAGAATCTCGACGCATGCTAGCTCCTCATCGGGATCAAGACGACTGGCCGCCAGAAGTTTCGACTTTAGGCAGACAGCCCATGTGACTTGAAGACGATCACCCCATTATTATAATGGACGAAAGGCGATCGCCCGCCAGGAAACAAGGTATCTCAGCCCCTATAAATAGAAGGCTCCCTGCACTGGTCCACTTTCTCTGGCATTCTCGCTATTCACGCACAATAAAGAAGCAATACACACAACTTGGCTTTCCTACTCTTGGTAATAGCTATCTCTCGGTTCCTTCTTCTCTCTCAGCCTCTCTCACACAGAAGACGATCGGCCGAGAGCAAGAACACCAAAGCTTCGCTCAAGAGCTGGATAATAGGATCTCTTTACACTCATTGTACTTAGATTCTCACATTAATACTTGTATCCACGAATATTTGTATTAATAACATCTCTCGAGAGCATTCAAGCCCGAGTCTAACAAACCCAGCAAATCTTGTGTTATTCACACCCCCTCGGAAGTCCGTCCATTCCAGCAGTATTTCATCTTCGGATAAATATTTCGGGCAACAACAACTGGCGCTAGAAGGAGAAAATCTAACCCTCAATTTTATTCCTACCGTCTCGAAGAACACTCACTGTTCTCCGGGACATATACCTGAAGAAACACTCACTGTTCTTCAGAGAAAGCTTTCAGAATCATGACTTCTGCCTCCTCGTCGAAGAAAGCCGCCGGCCGCCGCGACGCCTGCGTGTCTCGGTCCCGAGCCATTGCCGATGGCGGAGGGTAGCCGCCGCGTCCGAGACGCTCGATCCCGCCTCGGGGCGGCCTGTCGCTCGCCGATCGCCCGGCCAATGAACAGATCGAGGAGGCCATGGCCGTTCTACAGGAGCGACGGAGTGCTCTCGACGCGCCTCCCGCTATCACCCCCTCGGCCATTCTCCGGAGGACCAAACGGAAGTTCAGGGAGTTGCTGACCGAGCGATCGCCAGGAGGCTCCCGTTCGCAGGGAGAGGCGCTCGCCAGCCGGGGCACCTCTATTTTCGATCGCCTTGGCAGCGACCCATCTTGGCGACCGGGGCAGTCCGGCCCCAGCCACGAGACGACGGAGCTCGAGTCCGTCACCAGGAGCTCGGCCTATCCGACTCCCAGAAGGCAGCCCAGCCGTCTGGCTCCCCCTCGCCAAATAGCCAAGGTCAGCAGCAGCGGAGTCAGGAGATCGGTGGACGATCGCCTCGGCTCCCGCTCCAAGAGCCGATCCACGATCGACCATGCCACAGCGATGTCCGCAATGCAACGCCAGCTCGATGACATGAAGGCACTCATGGAATCCGGGGCAGGCGCCAAGAACAAGATCGTCGGGCTGAGCGAGCCGCTCGCGGTCCACATCGAGCTCGCCCCCGTGCAGCACAAGATCGCTCCTCCTCAAACACCTTTGTACGAGGGGAGATCAGACCCCGAAACACACCTGAGCAAGTTCAACATCCACATGGCCGGGTGTGGGGCATCAGATGCGACCAGGTGCCGAATGTTCCCTCTGACGCTGGACGACCTTGCCCACAGGTGGTACACCTCGTTGCCGCCTCGATCCATCGGCTCGTTTAACCAACTGGCGACCGACTTCACAGCGTACTTCGCCACCAGGGTCGCTCGGCCAGAAGGTCCCCATCGCATGATGCGAATCAAGCAAGGGGAAGAAGAGTCCGACTCGGACTACATCGACCGAGTAGACGAGATCATCCTCAACGGCGAACCCATAAGCGATGATATCGCCCTCTACACGGTCTTAGGAGGATTCCATGGTCATTCGCCTATGTTCAGGCATCTTACGAAAGACCCACCCTCGACCTACGCGATCTTCCGAGCTAAGGCCGCAGACTTTCTGGCCAGGCAAAGGTTTCTTCTTAGCCTGTGAGCAGCGCTATCGGCGACCGAACGACGATTCCAGCCCGATCGCTGATATCAACCTATGAATAACGTGATCGGCAGCCGCGCGACGATCACCAGTTTTCCAGCCCGATCGCCATTATCAAGCTACATCACCAAAACCGGAGGACTCGTCCGCCATCTACAGTTCACCATCTAACATGATGGACTAAGGCATGAGATCACCTCCACCGCACAACATACAGCCATGGTCCTGGTAGTCGATGGAACCGGCTGCTTCGGCCATGCAAGGTCCCTTTGGGCCAAGATCGCCCGCCCTTCGTTTAAATACGAGGCCGGCGTAGTCTGAGGGCCCTCCAAAACTAATCATTGGACACGATCGCCCGCCCTCAAAGGTTCATCATCTAAACATGGTGAACCCGGACAATGCGACGCGTCACTACCCCCGTCTCAACGTACACCGTTGAGGTTTGCCATCTTCATGGCGGGCCGAGGTAGAAGCAGAGCTAAAAAGCCGCGGAAGTGGAGTTGATTAATCCGACGACGCCCCGCGCAAGGACTCCTCTAGACCAAGACTGCACGCCCTTCGTTTAAATACGAGGCGAGGCGCAGACTAACAGAGGACCCTCACAATAAAATGAGTCACGAGACAGTCAATGTCGTTCGCGCACAAGACACGGTCATGGAGTCGGTCCATCGAACTCCGCGACTGTGCACGGTTCCTCAGCAACGAAACAATCAAGTTTCTACGAGGGATTGGCCAATGTTGTTTTTGCAGGTACAGGACCGAAAGATAGCTAGCCAATCGACTGGATCGCCCATGTCCGAATCCAGAGTCAGCTAAGCGGATCGCCCGTCCTCATCCTACACGATCGCCAGCAAGAACCACCTCGCCCCATGTATTCAACATCGGAGCAAGCAGGGGGGCAATTGTTGTGTCGAGAATTATACTCTCCGACCGGCGATCGCCTCAGAGATCGGGCGACCTAGCCAAAGTCGAGCAGCCGAGGCCGAACTGCTGACCAGAGATCAGGCGACCTAGCCATAGCCGAGCAGCCGAGATAGATCGGCCGACCGAAGGTCCCAGGACAAGTCCGGGTGCCGAGCGATCGACATCTAAGATGATCATCTCTCGGTTCTTGGCGATCGACTCGTGGTGGCCGACTAGCAGACGATCATCTCTCGTACTTGCCGATCGACTCTTGGCGACCGGTCGATGCTGACCCCTGGTGACCGACCAATGACGACCGCCTCATGCCGCTCGAAGACGATGGTCATCCAGTCGGCAATGGCCGAAGCTCAGGACAGAACCCACGTTCAGAGCCGAGACAAGATCCGCATTTCACGGATCATTGACCACAGCCTATCAGCATCTTTCCACCAGCCGACAGGCCCGCCGAAAGGTGTCAGTAGGACCGCCTGTGATAGCAACTCCGGACGCGTGCTAGCTCCTCATTGGACCGCACGACTGGCTGCCAGCAGCAGCCTTGGAATTTAGGCAGACAACCCATGTGACTTGAAGACGATCGCCCCATTATTATAATGGACGAAAGGCGATCGCCCGCCAGGAAACAAGGCATCTCAGCCCCTATAAATAGAAGGCTCCCTGCACTGGTCCACTCTCTCTGGCATTCTCGCTATTCACGCACAATAAAGAAGCAATACACACAACTTGGCTTTCCTACTCTTGGCAACAACTATCTCTCGGTTCCTTCTTCTCTCTCAGCCTCTCTCACACAGAAGACGATAGGCCGAGAGCAAGAACACCCATGCTTCGCTCAAGAGCTGGATAACAGGATCTTTTTACACTCATTGTACTTAGATTCTCACATTAATACTTGTATCCACGAATATTTATATTAATAACATCTCGCGAGAGCATTCAAGCCCGGGCCTAACAAACCCGGCAAATCTAGTGTTATTTACACCCCCTCAGAAGTGCTCCTGCAACTTTGTTTGTTGTCCGTCCATTCCAACAGTATTTCATCTTCGGATAAATATTTCGGGCAACAACAGGCTGAAACTATTTTTTTTGTGGTGAGTTATGGTATGATTTTATAACATGATTGAAAAGATACTAAAGATCAAAATTCTCATGTTATCTTTTGTCTTCATGTACAAAACCAACTCAAACTCACCCCACACCACATCATGACAACTAAAGGAAGTATCATGCAAGGTGGGAGGAAAATGAGGGGGGGCACTAGATTTTAGGTGAGAAAACGAGCCGAGCCACTCGGTTTATGTACCGGACGTTCGCGTGTCTAGTCCGTTAAATACACTTTGTTTTATCCCAAATGTATTTATACTTAATTAATTAATCCAATTAATTAATTTTATCAAATACAAAATTATAATAATATATTTTCAAGAAATAATTATTTATGAATTAAATTAATTACCCAGTAATTACTTTCAATTCACTAGACCGCATGATTTATCAAATAAATCAAATTAGATATCTAATATCCAATATTAATGAAGAGATAATAAATATATATTTATCCATCAAATATCCTTGTGCGCGACTCCGTAGGTCCGTCTTAGTCGGCAATGGGAGGAACCAAGTAGTACGGGTAACACTTAGCCAGTCTAGTGCTTCGTACCGTAACCCAACTAAGAACGAATGATCGGATCATTCTAAAACCATTATGTCGTGAATACCGTATACGTATAAACCCTTCAATCATATGTCCCGGTCAAGTATTAGGGTCACGGTAAAGTCAAACCCTACTATAACTTGACTCTATGCTTTGTGTTAATGCAAATTGAGATCATCGAGCTCTCGTGTATCAAATACAACTAGCTCTAAATGCTTTGGCCAAAGACTTATAATCTCATTTGCTATTAACCGCATAGGACATTTACCTGCTCACTTACAGGAGAAAGAATTCTATCTTGGTATTCAGTAGAGACTGCTACTTGCCCATTAAGTTGCATTTCGAGGTTGACCCCACCCACCGGCGATTGGATCGAACTACTCTAATGACTGACTCAATGTCACAAGCACATCTCCTACTGAAACCTCAAGTCAAAGGTCCACGTATACCTTTCACAACCATTCGATCCAGTCATTGACAAACCCTGAGTGATATCCATGTGACCGAATCGAGGTGAGTCGTGTTCCCACTAATCTCCTTATCATACCTATAACGTGTGCTCCCACTAACTCTTAGTGAAGACCGGCACTCTACATGTCAAAGTACACGTTATACAAGTCTTGTCTAAACTTATTGCCCAGTTAAGTATTATCGACTTGCGAACGAGTTAAACATTCGAGCTCTAAACACTTCCAGTGCCTATCTCCTTATCTCCATATGGAGTAGAATGTTTGCTCTCAAATGCAAGGACTATTATTCTATACACCAAATCACAATGCCAGTGACATACAATAATATAGAAATAATTATTGCCTTATTAAATATTCATAATTACAATACAAATACTCTCAGTCTCTCATCCTCTTAGTGGCATTCGAGGGCATATCCCTAGCATTGAGTGTTGGGAATATGCCCTCGAATGCCACTCAGAGGATATTGAGTGAGGGCATTGTAATTGTAATTATGTAAATCATTAATATAAGACAATGAATGTTTCTTTATTTACTGATAGTTACTGGCGTTTCTAACTCGTAAATATACATATAGAAACTAGTCCATGTATTTGAGAGCAAAACGTTCCACTCCTTATTGGATAAGGAGGTCGGCACTGGAAAGGTTTATAGCTCAAATACTTAATCGTTCGCAAGTCGATGAAACTTGACTGGGCATTAAGTTTATGTGAAGACTTGTATGACGTGTTCTTTGACATGGTGAGTGCCTGTCGAACGCTAATGTTTAGTGGGAGCACACGTTATAGGTATGCTAATTGGATTAGTATACTCGAACCGACTCACCCTCGATTCGTGACACGGATTTCACTCCGGGACAGTCAATGACGGAATCGAAAGGTTGTGATAGGTATTCGTGAACCTTCGACTTGAGGATTTAGTAGGGATGTGCTTGTGACGACAAGATTTTCATTAGAGTAGTTCGACCCTATAAACCAGAAGGCGGGGGTCAACCTCGACGTGCATCTTGATGGGCAAGTAGCAGGTCCTACTGAATACCAAGATAGAATTCTTTCTCCTGTTAGTGAACGGGTTAGATGTCCTATGCGGTTATTGGCAGATGAGATCATAAGTCTTTGGCCAAAGCATTGGAGCTAGTTGTATTGGATACACGAGAGCTCGATGATGTAACACCCCAAACTAGGCGGATATTAAAGTGCCATGAATCCCCGACTGGGACCCACCAGGCAAATGAAAATGATGAATTAAATAATATAATTGTAGTACCGAACCACATTATATTACCAAGTACTCCGATGAGGAGTTTAAGTACAACACACCAGGACAATACCGAATACTAGTATATTTTATATGGAGATAAAATACACCACCCTGAACAAATAAACATTTCAAACGGAATTTGCAGCGGAAATACAACTGTAGAGAAATAAGCATGACTGAAATAAACGGAATGACTGGGGCCCCCTACTAGTATCACTGGGACTCCTCTCCGTCAACATTCTCTTCCCGTGCCTTTGCCTTGCCGTGACCTGAAAACAAAATTCCCCAACGGGGTCAGTTACACAGAACAACAATCCTCAAGGGTTGAAATTACACAATCATGATATATCTGAAGTTATGAAATATCCTTAGTTATGGATTACGCTGAAGAGGAGTATCATAGTACGCCCGTAGTGTTCTGTGCAAGTGTACAAGACGGATGACCGGACACACCCGTCCTTGTACCTAATTAGTCTCACGGAGGTAATCGTTACCGTGTGCACAGTCCAATGTATCACTCCCAATACATGGCCATCATGTGCCCGACTAAAAATTCCACACATCCGCACCCGGCCACGCAATATGAACCCATAAGGTCATAAGAACGAGAATGACCATAACGAATATCAATGAATAATAATAATCTGACAAAGTCAAGAATAACTCACCGATATGAAAGTGATAATGAAGTGATTGATAGTTTCAATGAAATAATTGGAACCGCCGTTCCTCGCTAATGAAGTGATTAATCGACAATTACAAGTCTCAATATGATTATTACAATGATGAATGAGTTATGATTATGAATGATAAACGACAAAAGGAATGAATATCCTTTTAACCGAGTAAGAATCAACTTACACAACACCGATGACAATGTCCTTCCACGAACAACGTCCCAATCGAGATACCGGTCGCTCGAACAACCTTGAATAACAATAATTACCAACAATTCGATCATTACACGAATCAAATACGATCATAATCGACTCAAATGTCGATACAACAATATCCAAACTCGAATATATCGAAACTAACTCCACGATGAGTATTTCGGTCCATCAAAACACTTCAATGATATCAATAATCCCATAGGAATCCACAATTCGAGTTAACGACAACATCTAAATCGAAAACCCCCAAGAACATCAAAGTCAACCCCAAGGTGTTCTTGAATCAAACCTCAAAATTTATGAAATCCGAAATATACACGGAATAATCCGTAGAAAAACATTTACCCACGGTAGATAATCCATATCTAACATATTCCAATAATAATCCAAGCTTACACGAAGAAATCGGAAGGAAAAACCCAAAAATCCGAAATTCTAGATCCAAGAGATTAATGTAATATCCGCATTTTTCTTTCCTTTGTATTTTTTATTTTTGGTGTATTTCTCGATCGTAGTGACCCTCGTGTATCTTTTAGTGTATCCTTCCTGTCATCTGTTGAACTGTATTCTCGTTATTGTTGTGCGGAACCGCCATTTCGGGGTTGCCGTGGATCCATTTCGTGTTATTGGTTCCCAAATATTGATTCCTATTGCTTTTATTCTCTTCCCGGATCATTTTTCATCATTTAGGACCCAAAAGGGAGTGTGGGCCGCGGCTCAAGGTGTGTGCGCCGCGGCACACACATTTCTCCAGTTGTTGGCCGAGCGGACTATACTGTGTGCCGTAGCAAACCCATCCGGTGCCGCGGCACAGTCGTGTGGCATTTTCGGCCAAAAACCCGACTGTACCGGGTGCCGCGGCACATGTCGGTGAGCCATGCACACCGCCGAACCCCGAGTAATTTTTAGCTCGTGCGCGGCACACCTTAGCTGTGGCGCGGCACACAATGCGGTCAACCCTCTATAATTGTGCTGTTTTGAGCGAGAACAGCTCATTTCCTTCTTCTTCTTCCATTGACGCGAGAGAGAGTGAGAGAGGAGGAGAGCTTCTCATCATTCATCAATTGGGGGTTGATTTTCATCATTCTTCTTCGGTTGTGCAGCCCGGATAATCAATCTAACGCGTGTTCTACGAATCTAAGTACTTGAATCTTCAAGGTAATATCTCTTGGAACCCTACCTTTTGGTTAAGTGGGGATTTTGGGGTTTTTGTCCGATTCTTTCCGTTTTGTTGGTGGATTCTTGATGAATACGATTAATATTGTTACTATCATTAACTTTCCTACGGATTCATGGTATATTTCGTGATTTTTACGGAATCGAGAGGGTTTGGTTGTGGTCCGCCCTCGTTGTTATTTTTGTACGAATATACATGAATCGTAGGCGGGTTCTCGGGGGTATTCCATTTCCGTATTCGTCTAGAGTTGGTTGTGATTATGTTCTTCAAATCGTTAGGTTCGGTTCCGTTGGTTCTTAACGTTCGTCGGTGATTATCCTGTCCGTTTGTTGCGTCATCAATTACTCAAGGCAAGTATTTTTGGAAACATTTATGCTTAACGTGAAATGGTAATGTATATTGTGTGTGCTTTACTCACCTCGGGAGGGTCCGACGGGGCCTCGAGGGAATCTATGGCTTCGTCCTGGATTCATGAGTTTGATTCGCTAGCCAGCTCGGGAGGGTCCTTAGAGGCCTCGAGTGGGATTCGTGGCTTCGTCCCGGTCCTAGGTGACGTGTGGTGCTTGATTTGTTTTATGAATGTGGCCAGCTCGGGAGGGTCCTTAGAGGCCTCGAGTGTGATTCGTGGCTTCGTCCCGGTCCTAGGCAAATTGTTTGACTATTTGTTTCCGGAAAAGACATGTCTGGTTTTGGTTTTTGAAATGATATTGGTGCATGTACTACGAAATGTGTAAGCGATTGGTTGCCTTGATTACTTGTACTAGCGTAATTGCTAACCCCTATGGGGACCCGTTTTGGGGAAATTCTTATTATGGATTTCAGGTTATGATTATCCGGACGAGCGGGCACCTGGACAGTACGAGGACGTTGGCCAGGGCCGTTGACATGTGCATTTGGGTCTTTCTATTTCTTTCGTCCATTTCGATTTGGTTGTTCTAATAATTATAAACTTATAGAGTGTACTCGCGAGTACTTAGGCTTTTCATTTCAAACTCCGTATTGTACTACTTTAAAATTGTTACATTGTCGATTGATGATCATTTCGCCGGTTGCTCCGGGCGTAACTTTTTATGGGATATCATTTAAATGTGTGTCCTCGCTAACCGGGATGGTTAGTCGAGTGGAGTTTTCTTGTTTGTAGCCTGGTGGGTCCCATGTGGGGGTCCACGGTGCTGTAATATACTCTGAATATCTCGGGGTGTTACAATTAATACCTTTGATTCGATGTGATGAGGATGTTGAAATGATGATTAATCCAAAAGATAAGCTTGAAGATGATGATTGATGATTACTCCTCGAAGAACACTCTCCAAATTGCCCGGAATCGCCCGAAACTGCCGAAGAAACGAAGAGAAATGATAAATGACGAAGTAAGGGCTGAACTGTCCTATTTATAGAAATTCCAGTTTAGTGCGCGCTAGCCCCAGCTCTTAGCGTGCGCTAACGGGTGTTTTGGGTAGTCCAGTACCCACTGTCCGAACACGGTAGCGTGCGCTACGTACCTTTTGTAGCGTGCGCTACAACCATACCATTAGCGTGCGTTAATACCCATGGTTAGCGTGCGCTAATGAATTATTTGATGCCCAGTACTGGAATCCGGAAACCGTCTGTCCTGTGATATGACCTCGGTAGCGTGCGCTACAACCAATATTTAGCGTGCGCTATAATATCGATTGCGTACGCTAAAAACAACTCATAGCGTGCGCTATGAATTAATCCAATGCAGTCCAGTAGCCACTGGACTCAACCTGATTCGACCTTAGCGCGCGCTATACCGACTGCATAGCGTGCGCTACACCGGCCTACTAGCGCGCACTACTTACCATTCGTAGCGTGCGCTACATATAACTCACTGCGATCCGGTACCTGATCGGCAGCTGTGGTAACATTAGCGTGCGCTAATGCTGAGTGGTAGCGTGCGCTACCTGTACTCAATTAGCGCGCGCTAAAAAGAGTACGTAGCGTGCGCTACTCCTCACGCACAACCCACAATGAAAATGACCATGATGAAAAACACGACACGAAACTCCAATTAGATTAGTGATGAATGACGATTGATACACCATACAATTACTCTGAACGATGAATACCATGATTGAATGCGAGTGACAAATGAACATTAATGAGTGAAAATACTGAATGATAAATACTGAATGATGATGACTGAATTACAACCGGGTATTACAGATGATCTCGATTTGCATTAACGCATGCATAGCGTCAAGTAATAGATAGGGTTTGACTGACCGTCACCCTATAACTTGATCGGGACATTTGAAAGAAGGGTTTATACGTATACTGGTATTCACGACAGAATGGTTCTTGAATGATCCCAATCATTCGTTCTCAGTTGGGGTACAGTGTAGGCCGCCCGGCTGGCTAGGTGGTGCTACTACTCTCTGGTTCCTCCCATTGCTGACTGAGACGGACCTACCGAGTCGTGCAATAGGATTGACGACGGAATAAATCAAGCTTGTTCTCTCATTATTAATATTAGATATTGGATATCTAATTTATTGGACATTGGATGTCTAATTAAATTTGGGACATTCGATTTCTAAATCAATTTATTGGATAAATTGATTTACGGCCTAATGAATTAAATAAATTACTGGGTGATTAATTTAATTCATAAATATAATTATTTCTTAGAGAAATTAATTATATTATTATGTATTTGATATGATTAATTAATTGGATTAATTAATCGATATAAATACATCGGAATGGAATCGGAGTTTATCTGTTTGGACTCACGGGAGTCCGAAACAGACCGAACTCTTCCTATCATTCATCAAGGACGCCCCTCCCCCCACTTATATCCATGTGTGTGTTTTAACTTGTCCCCATCATAATGTTTGGAATCTCATGTGTTGAGGGGACAAGTATCATGCACATTATTTAGTTGTGAATAAAATATTATGAGTTGAAGATTAAAAGGTAAGAAGACTTCATCTCACATGGGCGATAAATCAATCATACGTAAGAAGTAGAGAGAGAAACAGTGAGAAAGAACTTAGAGTTCATTCCAAAGTCTTCATCTCATTCTTCATCTTGTTCTTGTTGCTCTTGGAGAAAAATCAAGAAATTAATTGAGAGAAATAATTTATACACTTAGAGTGTTATAATCAAAGCTTCATCACTTGATTCTAGCCGTAACCTTAGAGGTTAATCAAGTGTTGTCACTCCATTCGTTTCTCCGACGCGTGACAAGTAGAGACGCGGTTTTTTCGACGTTGGATCATCCAAGGGCTTGGAGCATTTTGGATCATTTGGTGAATAGCTCAAGAGAAGGAATTCCATATAATCAACGGACGACAAGGGTATGATTTCGAATCTTCCTTTGTTTATTTTATATTCGTATATGCGTAGCTCGATCGATCCTCGTAGGGATTTGGATCGAATTAATTTTCATTTTACCGCTTCCGCTGGGCCTTCGTTTTAGGCACCGAATCCCAACAGTGGTATCGGAGCGAAGTCTTGCGATCGTATATACGATATTTAGCATTTGGAATGCTTATTTTGTGATTTAGAATCACTTTGATAATCGTAGATATTTTATTGTTCGTCGTAGTGTCGTTTTTCCGTGATTTTATGTTATGGTATAAATCAGGTTTTTCTTGGAAATATGATTTATATTGATAATATTCAGATAAGGAATAACAGGATTTTAGAAATCTGCTCGAAAACGAGCTGTATCGAATAGTTGGACGATTTTCCATACAGCTGTCGAGTATGGCCGAGCACGTCCGGCCCGTGGCGACGGTTCCGATTCTCGCCGAAGTCCGCCGAGCGCTTTGTCAGAGCCGAGTGCTCGCTGATCCGGCCGACGCTTGCCGTATTCTGCCGAGTCCGGCCGAGCGCATTCTTTATGTCGAGCCGAGTGCTCTTGGATCCGGCCGACGCTTGCCGTATTCTCGCCGAAGTCCGCCGAGCGCGTCAGTATCGAGCCGAGTGCTCATTGATCCGGCAACGCTTGCCGATTCTCGCCGACAGTGCCCGAGCGTTGCTCGTATCGAGCCGAGTGCTCGCTGAGCCGACGATCACTTGGCAGATCCCACGGTACGTCTTGTATCCTACCGGCGTGTCCGGCATGGACGGGGCCCTCTTTCTGCTCGGAGCCGGCGTGGCTGTAGCCGCCGGTGTGGCCTGTAGCCGCCGGTCGTGGTGCACAGTGCCTTCTGCGCTTTCAGTGTCGGGCACTGGGTCTCATTTTTCAGTATATTTTCGATTATTGAATTTTCCTGTATTAAAATCATTAATTTGGAATTTTTGATGAGGGAAAATTCAAAGAAAATATTTTAAGGGTACACTACGGGCGAAAATTAAATTGTCGATTATTGTTGAATTGATTTGGATCAATTCTATTTATTGTTGATTATTGATTGGATCATATGTAATCTTCTCGCTATCCATTTATTGAGTATTTATTGGATGAATGTTTTATGAATGGGGATGTGGTTCATGGACTTAGTTTGAATCGTTCGTTTTATTCGATTAGGTTGTAAAGGCCGCTTTGAGCCTATTTATTTTACTAGAAATATTTGTATCTAGGATGCAATTTTCAATGTAAAATTTATATGTAATGACGAAGACCGGAGGACGATCCGTTTCGAGAAGACGAAGATTCAAGATGAAGACTTGTAATTAGATTACGGAGTTTTTGTTTTCTAGGAACGGTCCATGAACCACATGTTGGTAGCAACTAGGTTGTGAATGGTTTTTTCATATTGTATGAATGCCACAAACGCGCTAAAACGATTAATGTGTAAAGTGTAACGTTAATCGCGAAAATTCTCCCACAACAAATTATTAAGTTTATAAGGTTTCAAGGTTTTCCTTCCCTCCATCGATTTTTCGGGAAATTGAAATCCAAATCGGATGTGCTATGCTTCCGAGTTATCGGGGTAGTCGTTCGGGGAGGACGGATTGTAACACCCCAAACTAGGCGGATATTACAGTGCCATGAATCCCCGACTGGGACCCACCAGGCAAATAAAGATGATGAATTAAATAATATAATTGTAGTACCGAACCACATTATATTACCAAGTACTCCGATGAGGAGTTTAAGTACAACACACCAGGACAATACCGAATACTAGTATATTTTATATGGAGATAAAATACACCACCCTGAACAAATAAACATTTCAAGCGGAATTTGCAGCGGAAATGCAACTGTAGAGAAATAAGCATGACTGAAATAAACGGAATGACTGGGCCCCCCTACTAGTATCACTGGGACTCCTCTCCGTCAACATGCTCTTCCCGTGCCTTTGCCTTGCCCTGACCTGAAAACAAAATTCCCCCAACGGGGTCAGTTACACAGAACAACAATCCTCAAGGGTTGAAATTACACAATCATGATATATCTGAAGTTATGAAATATCCTTAGTTATGGATTACGCTGAAGAGGAGTATCATAGTACGCCCGTATTGTTCTGTGCAAGTGTACAAGATGGACGACCGGACACACCCGTCCTTGTACCTAATTAGTCTCATGGAGGTAATCGTTACCGTGTGCATAGTCCAATGTATCACTCCCAATACATGGCCATCATGTGCCCGACTAAAAATTCCACACATCCACACCCGGACACGCAATATGAACCCAGAAGGTCATATGAACGAGAATGACCATAATGAATATCAATGAATCATAATAATCTGACAAAGTCAAGAATGACTCACCGATATGAAAATGATAATGAAGTGATTGATAGTTTCAATGAAATGATTGGAACCGCCGTTCCTCGCTAATGAAGTGATTATTCGACAATTACAAGTCTCAATATGATTAATACAATGATGAATGAGTTATGATTATGAATGATCAACAACAAAAGGAATGAATATCCTTTTAACCGAGTAAGAATCAACTTACCCAATACCGAAAACAATGTCCTTCCACGAACAACGTCCTAATCGAGATACCGGTCGCTTGAACAACCTTGAATAACAATAAATACCAACAACCGTTCAATACACGTATCAAGCAACAAAACACGACTAACCCAAAGGTCGATACAACGATAGTCAAACTCATAGGGGCATTCTAACGAATACGTAACCAACCACACAACTTCGAAAATATCCAATCCCGAATATATCGAAACCAACACCAAAATGAGTATTTCGAACTATCAAAACACTTCAATGATATCAATAATCTAATAGTAATCCACAATTCGAGATTACAACAACATCAATCGGAAAATCCCCAATTAACCGAAGTCAACCCCAAGGGTTCTTGAAATAATTCCGAAAATAGCCATTAAATCCATAGGAATATATTTATCCAAGGTAGATAATCCATATCTAACATATTCCAATGATAATCCAAGCTTACACGAAGAAATCGGAAGGAAAAACCCAAAAATCCAAAATTCTAGATCCAAGAGATTAATACCTTAGATTTGATGTGATGAGGATGTTGAAATGATGATTAATCCAAAAGATAAGCTTGAAGATGATGATTGATGATTACTCCTCGAAGAACACTCTCCAAATCGCCCGGAATCGCCCGAAACCGCCGAAGAAACGAAGAGAAATGATAAATGACGGAGTAAGGGCTGAACTGTCCTATTTATAACAATCCCAGTTTAGCGCGCGCTAGCCCCAGCTCTTAGCGTGCGCTAACGGGTGTTTTGGGTAGTCCAGTACCCACTGTCCGAACACGGTAGCGTGCGCTACGTATCTTTTGTAGCGTGCGCTACAACCATACCATTACCGTGTGTTAATACCAATGGTTAGCGTGCGCTAACAAATTATTTGATGCCCAGTACTGGAATCCAGAAACCGTCTGTCCTCTGATCTGACCTCGGTAGCGTGCGCTACAACCAATATTTAGCGTGCGCTATAATATCGATTGCGTACGCTAAAAACAACTCATAGCATGCGCTATGAATTAATCGATGCGATCCGGTAGCCACTGGACTCAACCCGATCCGTCCTTAGCGCGCGCGCCACAAAGAATTATCGCTGCACTACTACAACCCACTAGCGCGCGCTACTTACCACTCGTAGCGTGCGCTACTTATAACTCACCTGCAGTCCAGTACCTTCTGGACTGCAACCAGGGTAACATTAGCGTGCGCTAATGCTGAGTGGTAGCGTGCGCTACCTGTACTCAATTAGCGCGCGCTAGAAAGAGTACGTAGCATGCGCTACTCCTCACGCACAACCCACAATGAAAATGACAATGATGATAAACACGGCACGGAACTCCAATTATATTAGTGATGAACGACGATTGATACACGATACAATTACTCTGAACGGTGAATACCATGATTGAATATGAGTGACAAATGATCAATAATGAGTGAAATTACTGAATGATAAATACTGAATGATAATTACTGAATTACAACCGGGTATTACATACACCCCCCCTTAAAAGAGTTTCGTCCCCGAAACTAAGGGTAAAAAAACTCGGGATAACTCTCCCGCATACTATCCTCGGTTTCCCAAGTAGCCTCTTCGACTCCGTGCCTAGACCACTGAATCTTAACCAAAGGAATCGTCTTATTCCTCAACTGTTTGATTCGCCGCTCTAAAACTCGCATAGGACGCTCCTCATATGAATGATCGTCGGCGATCTCGATTTCATCGAACTGAAGTATGTGACTTGGGTCAGCAACATACTTCCGAAACTGAGAGACATGAAACACATTATGAATTCGGCTCAACGCCGGAGGTAAAGCCAGTCGATAAGCTAACTCGCCTACTCGATCCAAAATCTCAAACGGTCCGATGAATCTCGGACTCAACTTCCCCCTCTTCCCGAAACAGAAGATACCACGACTCGGGGATACCTTGACCAAAACATGGTCACCTGATTCAAACTCTAAAGGTCGACGACAGTTATCTGCATATGATTTCTGTCAACTCTGAGCGGTCAACAAACGACTCCTAATCAAAGTTACTTTCTCACGGGCGGCTATAAGCATATCGGGCTCGGTGCCGATTGATTCTGATAGGTCATCCCAACACAAAGGAGATCGACAACGACGACCATACAAGGCCTCGTAAGGTGACATCTTAATCGAAGCATGCCAACTATTATTATACGTGAACTCGATCAATGGTAGTTGGGCTTCCCAATCGTCTTTCCAATCGAGGGCGCATGCCCTCAACATGTCCTCTAATGTTTGAATAGTCCTCTCTGATTGCCCGTCGGACTGAGGATGAAAGGCGGTACTGAGATTAAGCTGAGTTCCCATAACACGATGAACTGATTTCTAAAAATGAGACACAAACCGTCCGTCACGATCGGAAACGATACTTTTAGGAGTACCGTGTAGTCTCACTATCTCTTTGATGAATAGCTGGGCAAGTCTCTGGGGACCCCACGTATCCTTGATCTCAAGGAATTGAGCTGATTTGGTTAAGCGGTCCACGATCACCCAGATCGTATTCATGCCACGACGACTCGTCGGCAAACTCGTGATGAACTCCATAGAAATGTCTTCCCACTTCCATTCGGGAATAGGAAGAGGTTTCAAAGATACCCACGGCCGCCGATGTTCAATCTTAACTTGTTGACAGGTTAAGCATCTCGAAACAAATTCTGCGACTACTCGTTTCATATTACTCCACCAGTAATTTTGTTTCAAGTCCTTGTACATCTTGCTAGACCCCGGATGAACAGAATAAGGGGTAGCATGAGCTTCTTTCAAAATCGAGTTTTTCAACTCGTCATTCACCGGTACGCACAACCGATTCTTAAACCTCAAAAGTCCATCCTTGTGGATCACAAATCCAGGGGCTTTCCCCTGAACCACATCCTCACGGATGCGTAACAATGATGGGTCCGAACCCTGATTCTCTCTGATTGCCTCCTCAAGTGACGATGAGATCTCCAATATACAAAGCTGTCCCTGAACTCGCTGAAGCCAGAACTCAATCTCGGGTCTAAGGAATTCCTGCTGGAGCTCCTTCTGGACTGTTAAACGAGAAAGCATCTGTTCCTGAACGGACTTACGACTCAAGGCGTCGGCGACAATGTTCGCCTTGCCCGGGTGGTAAAGGATCTCAATATCATAATCTTTGATTAATTCCAACCACCATATCTGTCGCATATTTAACTCCTTCTGAGTAAATATATACTTTAAACTCTTATGATCGGTGAATATCTGACAGGTAACGCCATAAAGATAATGACGCCAAATCTTCAAAGCGAACACCACGGCTGCTAGCTCCAGGTCATGTGTCGGATAATTAACCTCGTAAGGTCTCAATTGCCGTGAAGCATAGGCAATAACCTTTCCATTCTGCATGATCACACATCCGAGACCCTGTCCGGACGCATCACTATAAACCACAAATCCTTCCGTCCTCTGCGGCAAGGAAAGTACAGGTGCTGACATTAACCGTCTCTTGAGTTCCTCAAAACTCCGTTGACACGCATCGGACCACGTGTATTTCTTATCCTTTCGCAAAAGGTTCGTCAAGGGTTGAGCGATTCTAGAAAATCCCTCCACAAATCGCCGATAATAACCCGTTAAACCGAGGAAACTTCGGATTTCCTTAACATTCTTCGGAGGTAGCCAATCTTGAATAGCCTCCATCTTCTGAGGATCGACACGAACTCCGTCTGATGAAATTACGTGTCCGAGAAACATCACTTCGGACATCCAGAACTCACATTTGGAAAACTTCCCATAAAGTTGTTCTCGTCTCAACACGTCGAGCACTTGATGAAGGTGAAACTCGTGTTCCTCTCGGTCACGAGAATAAATCAAAATGTCATCGATGAAGACAACAACAAACTGATCCCAAAAGTCGATGAAAACCCGATTCATTAACTCCATGAATACCGCAGGTGCATTAGTCAATCCAAACGGCATAACCACAAACTCATAATGACCATAGCGTGTTCGAAACGCCGTCCTCGCGATGTCCGACTCTCGGATCCGCAACTGATGATATCCAGATCTTAAGTCGATCTTGGAAAATACTGAAGCTCCATGAAGTTGATCTAAGAGATCATCAATACGGGGTAAGGGATACTTATTCTTGATTGTCACCCTGTTCAATTCCCGATAATCGATACACAAGCGAAAAGAACCATCCTTCTTTTTGACAAACAACACTGGTGCTCCCCACGGGGACGCACTCGGTCGGATATAACCTTTCTCTAATAACTCCTCAAGTTGATTCGTCAACTCCCGCATTTCGGTCGGGGCCATCCGGTACGGTGCCTTCAATATCGGGGACATACCGGGCTCCAACTCAATTGTGAATTCCACATCTCTCTGTGGAGGCAAACCAGGTAACTCGTCTGGAAAAACATCGGCATATTCCTTCACTACCGGAATATCCGTCAACATTACTGATGATTTCTCGGTTTTGGTCATAAAGCACCAATAACCAACACACCCCTGATTGAGTAATCTCATTGCTTTCATCAAATTAATGACCTTACCAGAACAGCCGGGATTACCTCCCTGAAACACACATTCAACCCCATCGTCTGAAATGATAGTGATCATACGCTTACGGACACTAATAATGGCATCATGATGATCCATCCAATCAATACCCAAGATGACGTCGTCTCTCGGAAAATCTACCACGGTTAGGTCCGCTGGACATACACGACCATGAAACTGAATCGGACAATTCTGAATCTCACGATTTCCGATAATTCGTCTACCATCAGGTAGACCAATGACATAAGGCTCACAACTAGTAGCACTACCCAGACGTAGTCTACTCAAACATGACTCGGAAATGAATGAATGCGATGCACCAGTATCAAAAAGGGTACACACAGGTTGAGATAGAATATCGAGTGTACCTGAGATCATTCGGGCCTCTGGATCATCGGTCTTCTTCATCTCATAAATCCGGGGCTTGATAGTCCCGGCACCGGACGCTCCGTCTCTGGCCGTAGGCTCCACCTTTAGTCGCTCCTGTCATTTTAAACGACGCTGATTGAGTGGCCCGATTACGAGCAGTGGCCTTAGGGGCACGAGATGACGTCGAGCGAGTTTGGAGTCCCTACGGCAAAAACGGGCCTTATGCCCAACAATTCCATGATTATGACACGTGAATTTGTCTTGGACACTTAGTGCCGACATGACCAAGATCCCCACGCTTATAATAGGTGATGGCCGAGGCGGCGCTCGTGGCCGAGATTTGCGGGTTTAGACGTCACGGGAGGTCGCTCGAAAAGCGAGCCCGCACGAGGTTTCTTGAAAGTGGCACACCGCCATCGACGATTACGGTTCTTGGACTTCTTGCTAGCACATGAAGGTTGCTGCTTAGCAATCTCCTTAGAAGTAAGCTCATAGGTAAGAGCTTTCTCAATGAATTCAGCCAACGTGGTGCAATTATGATTAAGCAACTGTAGTCTCATACGGGGTTTCAGCCTCTTGCTGAAATACTTAATCTTATCTGCCTCGGAATGAATGATAGATGAGGCGAACGGAAGAAGTTCCTGAAATTTCTCGGCAATGGCGAGAACATCCTCGTCTGCTGAGGAGTCGGGGGTGAGTAATTCTGATAGTTTGGCCTCTCTGAGCGGGGTCGGATAATACCTCTCCATCATGAGAGTTTTGAACTGATCCCAAGTACATGATCCTTCGGTGGGCTTCAACGACAACCACCAAGAATGTGCGCTCTTAGCCAGGTAGTAAGCCGCAACAGAAACTTTGTGTCCTTCGGGACACTCTACCATAGCAAACAACGTCTCGAAATGCTCGAGCCAATGAATAATATCCGCCGGCTCAGACGAGCCCTCAAAAGTAGGTGGCCTCGGGCGGGAGATGTCGCCGATGATATTGCTCACATTCCTCTCTTGCCTCTGAGGTGGCGGCGGAGGAGCTTGTTGATTTTGATTGACGGAGTTATGCATCGTCTCCATCAGCTGTGCCATCTGGGACATTTGGGCCATCATGCCCTGCATAAAAGTGAGTGGGTCAACCCGGACACCTTCTGACTGAGCCGTGTCCCGGGTACGACTCCCCGTTAGTGAATGATCGCGTCCAGGTGAATGAGTGGCAGCGTCGTTGCTCGATGAATTAGCATTATTTCTCGCGTTTGCATGTGTATTCACACGAGCTCTCGGGATTCGGCCTGCTCCACGGCCTCGTCCTCCACGTCCTCTTCTTGCCCTCTCCATACTGAAGTAGGAAAGTCACATGATGATTATATTTCCCGCATGAATATCACGTTATGATTATGACATGAGATGATGAAAATGAGCATATGCGCTCTAACACAGTGATTACATGAATGATTAACTGAGGTGACATGATTATCTTGAACAAGTTAACATGATTAATGATTTGATCTTTCTGATCAACAACTGAATAATGAAATGAATTGAGTGATTAACGAGTTAACATGACCGTCCTGGTCAAATGAAAATGATGGTTGAGGATTGTTAACTGATGAATTATGAATAAATGATTCATGCCAGAAATTATACCATGGCCTTAGAAATCTTACAGTTCTTGATCTGATTGGCTCGGCATTTGCACAGGTCACAAGTGACGCGAAAGTCCAGTAATACTAGTCTGATGACGATGATTTCAAATGAGACATGACTTGGAGGGTAGTATTCAAAACCACGCTCCGATACCAACTCTGTAACACCCCAAACTAGGCGGATATTACAGTGCCATGAATCCCCGACTGGGATCCACCAGGCAAATGAAGATGATGAATTAAATAATATAATTGTAGTACCGAACCACATTATATTACCAAGTACTCCGATGAGGAGTTTAAGTACAACACACCAGGACAATACCGAATATTAGTATATTTTATATGGAGATAAAATAAACCACCCTGAACAAATAAACATTTCAAGCGGAATTTGCAGCGGAAATACAACTGTAGAGAAATAAGCATGACTGAAATAAACGGAATGACTGGGGGCCCCTACTAGTATCACTGGGACTCCTCGCCGTCAACATGCTCTTCCCGTGCCTTTGCCTTGCCGTGACCTGAAAACAAAATTCCCTAATGGGGTCAGTTACACAGAACAACAATCCTCAAGGGTTGAAATTACACAATCATGATATATCTGAAGTTATGAAATATCCTTAGTTATGGATTACGCTGAAGAGGAGTATCATAGTACGCCCGTAGTGTTCTGTGCAAGTGTACAAGACGGATGACCAGAGACACCCATCCTTGTACCTAATTAGTCTCACGGAGGTAATCGTTACCGTGTGCACAGTCCAATGTATCACTCCCAATACATGGCCATCATGTGCCCGACTAAAAATTCCACACATCCGCACCCGGCCACGCAATATGAACCCAGAAGGTCATATGAACGAGAATGACCATAATGAATATCAATGAATAATAATAATCTGACAAAGTCAAGAATGACTCACCGATATGAAAATGATAATGAAGTGATTGATAGTTTCAATGAAATGATTGGAACCGCCGTTCCTCGCTAATGAAGTGATTATTCGACAATTACAAGTCTCAATATGATTAATACAATGATGAATGAGTTATGATTATGAATGATCAACAACAAAAGGAATGAATATCCTTTTAATCGAGTAAGAATCAACTTACCCAATACCGAAAACAATGTCCTTCCACGAACAACGTCCTAATCGAGATACCGGTCGCTTGAACAACCTTGAATAACAATAAATACCAACAACCGTTCAATACACGTATCAAGCAACAAAACACGACTAACCCAAAGGTCGATACAACGATAGTCAAACTCATAGGGGCATTCTAACGAATACGTAACCAACCACACAACTTCGAAAATATCCAATCCCGAATATATCGAAACCAACACCAAAATGAGTATTTCGAACTATCAAAACACTTCAATGATATCAATAATCTAATAGTAATCCACAATTCGAGATTACAACAACATCAATCAGAAAATCCCCAATTAATCGAAGTCAACCCCAAGGGTTCTTGAAATAATTCCGAAAATACCCATTAAATCCGTAGGAATATATTTATCCAAGGTAGATAATCCATATCTAACATATTCCAATGATAATCTAAGCTTACACGAAGAAATCGGAAGGAAAAACCCAAAAATCCGAAATTCTAGATCCAAGAGATTAATACCTTAGATTTGATGTGATGAGGATGTTGAAATGATGATTAATCCAAAAGATAAGCTTGAAGATGATGATTGATGATTACTCCTCGAAGAACACTCTCCAAATCGCCCGGAATCTCCCGAAATCGCCGAAGAAACGAAGAGAAATGATAAATGACGGAGTAAGGGCTGAACTGTCCTATTTATAACAATCCCAGTTTAGAGCGCGCTAGCCCCAGCTCTTAGCGTGCGCTAACGAGTGTTTTGGGTAGTCCAGTACCCACTGTCCGAACACGGTAGAGTGCGCTACGTACCTTTTGTAGCGTGCGCTACAACCATACCATTAGCGTGCATTAATACCCATGGTTAGCGTGCGCTAACGAATTATTTGATGCCCAGTACTGGAATCCAGAAACCGTCTGTCCTCTGATCTGACCTCGGTAGCGTGCGCTACAACCAATATTTAGCGTGCGCTATAATATCGATTGCGTACGCTAAAAACAACTCATAGCGTGCGCTATGAATTAATCCAGTGCAGTCCAGTAGCCACTGGACTCAACCTGATCCGTCCATAGCGCGCGCTACAGCTATTATCAGCGTGGGCTACTACAACCCACTAGCGCGCGCTACTTACCACTCGTAGCGTGTGCTACTTATAATTCACCTGCAGTCTAGTACCTTCTGGACTGCAGCCAGGGTAACATTAGCGTGCGCTAATGCTGAGTGGTAGCGTGCGCTACCTGTACTCAATTAGCGCGCGCTAGAAAGAGTACGTAGCGTGCGCTACTCCTCACGCATAGCCCACAATGAAAATGGCAATGATGATAAACACGGCACGGAACTCCAATTAGATTAGTGATGAACGACGATTGATACACGATACAATTACTCTGAACGGTGAATACCATGATTGAATATGAGTGACAAATGATCAATAATGAGTGAAATTACTGAATGATAAATACTGAATGATAATTAATGAATTACAACCGGGTATTACAAGGATAAATTACCGGGAGCGCATTGGATGCCTTCGGTTGGAGCAAATTTTATCCCTAGAAACCTGATAGGTTGCCGGATAAGATTCAATTGTGAAACTGATTTGCGTCGATGGTATAAACTTAACTTGTTCACGAACCATAGAAACCGTATAGGTTGAGGGGAGTGAACAAGGGAAAGAGAAGATCGAATCATCCATTAGATGGGTTGGTGTTGGACACCACTTTATGAAAATTAATAGACTAGAAACCTGTTGGGTTGCCCTCTATTAAGATTTATAAAGAACTCGACCACCACTATAAAGTAGAGTGATGATACTTCCGGATATCACATGGGAGTGTGTTATTCCAATAAAAATAGTGGGAGCTGGGTAACAAGAATAGAAAAGACCTTAATTCTATACTCAGATCATAATATAACAAGTCACTAATTAATCTGTTATACTTAATGCAGACATAACTCTCAATATGACAATGAATCCGCTCGGAATTCTACTCGAAAAGAACACCTTAATGGGACCTAACATTGTGGATTGGCTCCGAAATCTGATGATTGTCCTCAGTATAGAGGCATCGGGATACGTCTTGGAGATGGACATTCCGGCGCCTCCTGTGCGGACCCGAGCCAATCAGGAAGAGATTGAAAACCCCAAAAAATGGGTTAAGGATGACGCGAAAGTCCGTGCTTATATGATGGCTTCCATGTCTAATGAGCTTCGGAGAGCTCATGAGAAAATGAGTTCTGCTAGGCAGATTGTATCTCACTTAACCGAGCTTTATGGTGAGCACAGCAGAACTGCTAGATATGAGATATCCAAGCAACTGTTCGGTACAAGGATGAAGGAAGGTGAGAAGGTTGGGGAACACGTCCTCAAAATGATATCCATGATCGAGAGATTGGAGGCTCTTGATTTTAAAATGGCTACTTCTCTCCAAACAGACCTTATCCTTTAGTCTCTCCCTAATTCCTTCTCACAGTTTGTTATAAACTTTAACTGCAATGAGATTGCATGTAATTTAGCTGGGCTAATGAACAAACTTGTGACCGCTCAGTCTCAGATGAAGACTCCGCGGATGAAGGAGTCTGCTCTTGTGATTTCTTCTGGACCTCGGAGGTCTAAGAATAAGAAGAAAAAGACCAAAAAGCAAACTGGACCACAAGTTAATTGTAACACCCCCAAAACCATATGGGAATATTACACGCCGTAGACCCCTTTTCACGAGGATCTACCAGGCTATACCTTACAAAACGACCAACTGCTTGCCCGGCCAGGGTCAAACAATAAAATAATACAGACCCTTAAGGTCACATACATGCGAACACACAGACCGATGAGGTCACCCAACTCAATCAACAAAATTGACTTATACAACATTACCCAGACATGGGTCGAAACAGAATACGGCGGAAGAATGAAATCAACTCGGACAACACAACGAAAATCAAAACAACTCTCAACTCTTGATTAGTATCGCAGCTCGTCATCCTCTTGTGCCAATCCTGTGACTGTTCCCCTGAATCTGCATGTACCTGGACGCAAAACAGACATCCACCCCCCGATTTATCGGGGGTTAGTAAAACTCCACTGTTTTACTAGTGCAAGTATCAAATCATACGAAATGTAACAAGCAAATAATAATCGTGAATCAAATATAATAATCAAGTATCAAAATATTCTCGGGAGGTTTTCACAAGGAAAGATAAGCTATGATGCATTCGAAAATAAGATTATCATCTCGGGAATTTTTAGAATTTCAAAACCTTTCGAAAATCTTAGGATCTTAACCCAAATCTCAATTTGTATTTCAACAATTTACAGTACGAAAACATTTCCATAAATCTCGTGGGGCTCGGCCCAACATTCTTTCTTAAAACTTTTCCTTTATAAACTCTGATTTGAAAAGTATCATGCTCATGACACCGTGATCCACTGTCACATGTCTCCGTAGGTTCAACAACCCGCACGGACTACATCACACACAATTAAACAAACATAATCAATTCCGACACCGTGATCCACTGTCACGTGTCTACGTAGGTTCAACAACCCACATGGATTATTCACCAGACATAATCAATTCCGACACCGTGATCCACTGTCACGTGTCTCCGTAGGCATAACAACCCGCACGGACTATATCAATCACAAAAATCACACACACAGTCCTGACACCGTAGTCCACTGCCACGTGTCACCGTAAGCCCCGTCAAGCTCACCCGGTTGGACGCACTGTGTCCGAAACTCATGGTCCACTGCCATGCGTTATCGTAGGCCTCGTCACACCAGCACGATTGGACCTCAGTACCTCACTAAGTTCTGATCCCGTAGTCCACTTCCATGAATCCTCGTAGGTCCCGTCGAACCAACACGAGTGAACTTAGCGGTCACACACATATTCACATTCACATTCACATTACATACAACAATGAGCACAATTAATCAATCACATTGATCACCACAAAATCGTACATCGCACGCACATAGCACAACCTCAACACTCGCAACAACTATCATCAATCAAAGACACTTAACGAGCATAACACACATTCGGTACACAATGCATTGCACAACCATCTCATATGTACATCGCAATCCGGCACAATTGGTACAACGCCTAACACGTATACCAATATAACACTATTATCACAAAGCCTTCAAATTGCGGAAAACACAACCAACTCAAACGGAACATATTTACGAAGGCAAGCAAAATAATCATAAATCTCATACGTGATTACTAGTCGCAAGATACAAGTCGTATAGTAAGATACTTGCCTTAATAACCATTACCGAACGATCCGAAGAACACGGTTCGACCGGGAAGCTCGGACCCCAAAGAAGGCAATGAACGGAAGGGTTCCGACTCGAGTTCTTCACAAGAATTCGTTCCTAAGTCACAATGATATCAATTCAATCACAATTATACGAAAACGTATGGAACTTCCCAAGTTCTACCCATTGAAGCATTTTATCGGACACTTTGAAGGCGTAGTCCAATTCAATCGATTATTCAAAGAAATACTCAAATCCGTTCCACAAAACTTCAAGGGTATTGAATCATTACGAGTTTACAATCAAGTTTCATCATCAATCTGAATCAAAACAAAGAAAATCGGCCAAAACACCAAGAAACCCCAAGAACATCCAAAAACCAAAAGTTTAGGTGTTCTTACCTTCGATCCGGGTGGAAGATGATGTTAATCCATGATTCCAACTTCCAAAACATGTTGTTATAAGTTTATTCTACTCAAAACCATCGATCTATGGTGAAAAATCGCGGAAGGAAGGAAGAAAAGTGGAAAATGCCGGATATGACTCGGTCCAGGCCTTAAATAGCCGGACACTGCCGGACGATTACGTAACCGTGGCCGCCCTTATGTAATGAATCGCCATGGCGAAATCTCTGCCGAAATGCCGGCATCGTTACGCACGTAACCGGCCTTACGTACGTATCGCCGAGCACTACCGGCCGTAACTCGGCGATCTTGGCTGGGCCTGATCGCCGGCCATGACTCGGCCGGGGCCAACTCCGACGGCCCGAACGACCCCGAAATCCGAACCTGAATACGAATCGAAGATACGGTTACGAAGTACTCGCAAAGACGAATCCGAAAACTAAGAGAACACACGATTCCGACCACCCGATGGCTCGAAATTCGACAACGGAAGTAATTACCCCAAACTTTGAGAAATTACGAAAATGACCCAAAATGCCCGAAAATCACGATACGTGATCGAATAACCAAACCGAAGTTCGCAACATGAATAATAACATTAAATGAACTTACGAGAAAGTCGAAACACAGTTTCGGATGAGATTCGCAAGAATCGAACTCAAGTGCGGAAAAACCGCTTAGGAACACGGAACTCAACAAAATGATACCGAAACGAACTCGGATGACAAAAAGTGCAGAATTAATCATTCTCGGAATGACGAAACGGTCATGATCGAGCCGTCCAAATGGACTTTCGCCGAAAAAAAGAAATTACCAGAAATCGAAATTACGGGTATTACATTCTACCCTCCTTAAAAGAAGTTTCGTCCCGAAACTTCAAACAAGTAGGGAGAGGAAATATAGCACCAGGAATATTTCAATGAGATGCACAAGAATGCGTAACTAACGCCCAACGGTGAAACGTTACAAACAACGCAACGGAATATACGGCGTGAAAACACGCTCCACGACGACCAACACGACGCCACCGGTAGAGACATAATAAAATCAACAAGTGACAAGCGTCATCAAACAGATAATACAATCGAGTTGATTATCTGAACAATCACGAAACACAACGAACAAAGATCAATACGATTGACCAACCCAACGGTTCATCAATCAAAACGCGAGCCAAACGCTGAACAAATACGGAATTCTACCGCCCAAGGGTTGGAAGATCGAAACGAGACTAAATCAAACGATCGAACCACAACGATCGAGACAACAAAATCGAACAATCACGTTCGAATCACGAAGAACAATAAAATTCAAACAACAACTCCAAGGTTCACATCTCGACTCGAGACAATATATGATCCGGTGAAAACAACAACATGTGCCTTCACATAAGATCCACAGGAAAGGGAATTGAAATTGAAAAGTCACAACGACAAATGATTTATTCCGAAATAATACCACGCTCGTTCGATCAACAAAAGCAAGGGGCAGGACAAGCTCAGAAAATGTCAACGAACATAAACGAGTCGACAGAGTCGAAAATACAGAAGTTCAAAATCCGATCCACTTCGAATAAAAGAACTAATAGGACCAAAAGATGTTACTTCCGAACAAGGTTCACAAGAATCGAACCGGACTCAGAAATGTCACAACGATAACCAGATCGACCCAAAACAAGATCACAGCTCGTTCGAACGACGAAACCGAAATACAGAACAAGTCCAGAAAGTATCAACGAACACGAGCGAGTTGATAGACCTGAGAAAGAGGAAATGCAGAAGTCCAAAAACAATACGGGTATTACATTCGACCTCTTATAAAAGAAATGTCGTCCCCGCAACTCATAACAACGGAAACAAGGTAACAACACAAAAAGCAACCGACAGAAAAATCTCCCATGGGCCTCTCAGAGCCGATTCTGATATCTGTACTGAAGTTCGCGCCCCGAAAGACTCGGAACCCAACTCGCAAAACTGGATCCTATGACGAGAAAAATAATTGGTACGTGCATGCCCCCGGCACACCACGGTTGAAACACCTCGGCTCGGCATACCGAAAATACAACTGTTAGGTACAATGGAATATAACGTCGCAAAACAACAAACCGGAGATGCCAACTTGGCATAAAATATCAACACATACTAAAATCATAACAACCACGACATTGTTCGATGATTACAAGAGCCCGAACGATAGCCAGCACACAATCACAAACCTCATGAACAATCACCCATGTGCATAAACGCACAAATATCCAAGCTTTAACAACTCACACTCGTGCGACAACACGCAAATCACCACGAGGCGATAAATAGTAAACACCAGTTCACACCTCTCACAGAGGGCTAGCACAATAATTGTGTGGCAACGCCTCGACGTTCATGCCACCAATTCGATCATACTCGGGAGCAACATCAAAACGACAAAGCAAAAATCATACATACATTCCCAAACGCAAACGGGAATTGATAGGTTTAAAAAAAAAGAAATAAAAACCACCTTTTGAAAATAATTTAGAAAAACACCGGTTGATCTTGAGTATCACCTTTCAAAAAAAGTACAAACGTGAAACATCATTATCGAGACTTTAGAAAACCATTTCGCATTTGATAAAAATGAGGACACTTTCTCTTAGTGGAAAACTTTCAGAATATTCGACCCTCGGGTCTAAGTAAAAGTGTTTATAAAACATTGAAGAATATCTCAAAACATTTTGGTCCTCGAGGTAGAAGAATTTTGAAACATATCGTGGCACCTTGGAAGTACCACGAGAAAACAATTCATTTTAAACGTACGTCTCGAAATTTATTTCTAGGATACTCAAGGTTTTCAAAGATAATTCAATGGGATAGAATGCCCAAAAATATCAGGTAATTACACGGAACATTATAGCGCTGTGGGTCCCGCGCCGGAACCCACCAGGATAAAAACTATTTACAAAAATGCCAAAAGGGCCGATGACGGTAATATTTCAAAAATTCACAAAAGCCATTTACAAAATACTAAATACCGTCATAAGAATTTCGCCAAAACGATTAAGGCCATAATGCCAAAAACTCGATTAAGGGAATCGATTTTCAAAATAAAACTCAGTCGGTAAAATACCGAAAGCCATTACAAAAGAACTCACGCAGCGGATAAAAAAAATACAGTCCAACATGCACAATCCAATTGAATACGTCTCACAGCATCTAGTTTAAACATATAACAAAACTATTCCTCGGAGTTTCTCACGAACTCAATCATCGATACCTTTTCGAAATCCATCAAGGTTTACAAATTTCACACCATACCACACCACCCGGTGGTTCAAAGATAAAACAATAATGTGCTCAGTTCTATACACATACTATATGCCACAAGTACTAAACACAACTATATTACACAATACTGTGTAAATAAAATCATGCACTGCAATTAACTCACTAAGATAAAATCGAGATACACAGGTACTTCGCATAAAAGAGGAGACTTACATCCACAGGTCGCACGGAGGTGACAGTCGCCCACGATACTAATCTCGTCCGACAACATAACCGACACGTTATGACTACGCACAACTCAATTTGTCACTGATGACTCGAACGACAAGATAACAAATTACTCGACAAATCACGACTTGACTCGACTCGACAACCTAGGTTTCCGCAACCTAAGCTCCGATACCATAAATGTAACACCCCCAAAACCATATGGGAATATTACACGCCGTAGACCCCTTTTCACGAGGATCTACAAGGCTATACCTTACAAAACGACCAACTGCTTGCCCGGCCAGGGTCAAACAATAAAATAATACAGACCGTTAAGGTCACTTACATGCGAACACACAGACCGATGAGGTCACACAACTCAATCAACAAAATTGACTTATACAACATTACCCACACATGGGTCGAAACAGAATACGGCGGAAGACTGAAATCAACTCGGACAACACAATGAAAATCAAAACAACTCTCAACTCTTGATTAGTATCGCAGCTCGTCATCCTCTTGTGCCAATCCTGTGACTGCTCCCCTGAATCTGCATGTACCTGGACGCAAAACAGACATCCACCCCCCGATTTCTCGGGGGTTAGTAAAACTCCACTGTTTTGCTAGTGCAAGTATCAAATCATACGAAATGTAACAACCAAATAATAATCCTGAATCAAATTTAATAATCAAGTATCAAAATATTCCTGGGAGGTTTTCACAAGGAAAGATAAGCTATGAAGCATTCGAAAATAAGATTATCATCTCAGGAATTTTTAGAATTTCAAAACCTTTCGAAAATCTTAGGATCTTAACCCAAATCTCAAATTGTATTTCAACAATTTACAGTACGAAAACATTTCCATAAATCTCGTGGGGCTCGGCCCAACATTCTTTCTTAAAACTTTTCCTTTATAGACTTTGATTTGAAAAGTATCATGCTCATGACACCTTGATCCACTGTCACGTGTCTCCGTAGGTTCAACAACCTGCACGGACTACATCACACACAATTAAACAAACATAATCAATTCCGACACCGTGATCCACTGTCACGTGTCTCCGTAGGTTCAACAACCCACACGGACTATTCACGAAACATAATCAATTCCGACACCATGATCCACTGTCACGTGTCTCCGTAGGCATAACAACCCGCACGGACTATATCAATCACAAAAATCACACACACAGTCCTGACACCGTAGTCCACTGCCACGTGTCACCGTAAGCCCCGTCGAGCTCACCCGGTTGGACGCACTGTGTCCGAAACTCATGGTCCACTGCCATGCGTTATCGTAGGCCTCGTCAGACCAGCACGATTGGACCTCAGTACCTCACTAAGTTCTGATCCCGTAGTCCACTGCCACGAATTCTCGTAGGTCCCGTCGAACCAACAAGAATGAACTTAGCGGTCACACACATATTCACATTCACATTCACATTACATACAACAATGAGCACAATTAATCAATCACATTGATCACCACAAAATCGTACATCGCACGAACACAACACAACCTCAACACTCGCAACAACTATCATCAATCAACGACACTTAACCAACATAACACACATTCGGTAGACAATGCATTGCACAACCATGTCATATGTACATCGCAATCCTGCACAATTGGTACAACGCCTAACACGTATACCAATATAACACTATTATCACAAAGCCTTCAAATTGCGGAAAACACAACCAACTCAAACGGAACATATTTACGAAGGCAAGCAAAATCATCATAAATCTCATACGTGATTACTAGTCGCAAGATACAAGTCGTATAGTAAGATACTTGCCTTAATAACCGTTACCGAACGATCCGAAGAACAAGGTTCGACCGGGAAGCTCGGACCCCAAAGAAGGCAACGAACGGAAGGGTTCCGACTCGAGTTCTTCACAAGAATTCGTTCCTAAGTCAGAACGATATCAATTCAATCACAATTATAAGAAAACGTATGGAACTTCCCAAGTTCTACCCATTGAAGCATTTTATCGAACACTTTGAAGGCGTAGTCCAATTCAATCGATTATTCAAAGAAATACTCAAATCCGTTCCACAAAACTTCAAGGGTATTGAATGATTACGAGTTTACAATCAAGTTTCATCAGCAATCTGAATCAAAACAAAGAAAATCGGCCAAAACACCAAGAAACCCCAAGAACATCCAAAAACCAAAAGTTTAGGTGTTCTTACCTTCGATCCGGGTGGAAGATGATGTTAATCCATGATTCCAACTTCTAAAACATGTTGTTATAAGTTTATTCTACTCAAAACCATCGATCTATGGTGAAAAATCGCGGAAGGAATGAAGAAAAGTGGAAAATGCGGGATATGACTCGGTCCAGGCCTTAAATAGCTGGACACTGCCGGACGCTTACGTACGTAACCGGCCGGGCCCTTACGTACGTAACCGGCCATGGCCGAAATATCTGCCCAGAAATGCCGGCATCGTTACGTTTGTAACCGGCCGAGGCTTACGTACGTAACCAGTCTTACGTACGTAACTGCTGAGCACTACCGGCAGTAACTCGGCCAGTGCTGGCCTGGGCCCAGACTGCCCGGCCATGACTCGGCCGGGGCCAACTCCGACGGCCCGAACAACCCCGAAACCCAAACCTGAATACGAATCGAAGATACGGTTACGAAGTACTCGCAAAGACGAATCCGAAAACTAAGAGAACACATGATTCCGACCACCGGAGGGCTCGAAATTCGACAACGGAAGTAATTATCCCAAACTTTGGGAAATTACGAAAATGGCCCAAAACGCCCGAAAATCACGATACGTGATCGAATAACCAAACCGAAGTTCGCAACATGAATAATAACATTAAATGAACTTATGAGAAAGTCGAAACAACAGTTTCGGACGACATTCGCAAGAATCGAACTCAAGTGCGGAAAAACCGCTTAGGAACACGGAACTCAACAAAATGATACCGAAACGAACTCGGATGACAAAAAGTGCAGAATTAATCATTTTCGGAATGACGAAACGGTCATGAGCGAGCCGTCCAAATGGACTTTCGCCGAAAAAACGAAATTACCAGAAATCGAAATTACGGGTATTACATTAAGGACCTTAAAGGGAAAGGGCAAGGCCCCGATGGTTCCAAAGAGTAAGAAGAAAGACACTTGTCTCAAGTATGGTGAGCTGGGCCACTGGACTAGAGAGTGTCCGATTCTTCATGGCACTTCAGGGAGCCTGGACCTAAAGAAGTAATGGTCACTGTCGGAAGCGGGTATAGTGTCGAGGCAACCGACATAGGATCACTTCTTTTGGATTTAGAATCCGGGTTTGTTCTGACTTTAGAAGATGTACTTGTTTTTGCCCAATGGCGCATAAAAACATTGTATCCATTCCAGTCATGGACCGAAAAGGCTTTTCATTTTTCATTGGTGATGGTTCCTGCAAAATTTATTTCAGAAATAAACTAGTGGGTACTGCTACATTGTTAAATGGATTGTATCATCTAAATCTCAGCAACAAATTAGTTGTGAATACTATGACTAGAAAACGTGGTAGGGATGAAACCAATCAAGTTTTGAAATGGCATCTTAGACTTGGTCATATTGGTCAGACCAAGGTGTACAAGATGGAAAAAGATGGACTTATGGGTCCATTGGGATCGGATCCCTTTCCTTCTTGTGAATCTTACCTTAAAGGCAAAATTACTATGTCCCCCTTCACAGGGACTTTTGAAAGAGCCACTGATAAACTGGGATTAATCCATACTGACGTTTGTGGTGTTTTGGAAGCACCACGTGACGGATATCAATATTTTATTACGTTTATAGATGATCATACTAGGTATGGTTATGTATACTTGATGAAACATAAATCCGAGGCCTTTGAGAAATTCCAGGTATTCAAAGCCCTAGTCGAGAAACAAACTGGTAATCATATCAAAGCACTTCGGTCGGACCGAGGTGGCGAGTATATGAGTATGGAGTTTGACGAGTTCCTTAAGGAACATGGAATAGTTTCACAACTAATACCTCCAGGTACTTCTCAGTTAAATGGTGTGTCAGAAAGAAGGAACCAGACTTTGTTGAAACATGGTCCGTTCCATGCTGGGCTATACCGACTTACCGATTTACTTGTGGGGGTATGCACTCCTGACTTCCGCCTACATCTTGAACAGATGTCCTTCCAAATCTATTCCTAAAACTCCACATGAGATGTGGGAGGGCAGGAAACCAAGTCTTAATCATATTATGATTTGGGGATGTCCCGCCTATGTCAAGAAGACTAAGGTGGAGAAGATGGAAGTTAGGTCCGCGAAGGGACGTTTCATTGGATTCCCGTCTGGGATGATGGGATATCTATTCTGCATTCTCGGAGATCGAAAGATCGTTGTTGCTTTACAAGCAGACTTCCTGGAAGATGAGTTCATTCAGGAAGGAGGAGCACGTAGAAATATTTCTTTGGAAGAATACAATGAAACTCCTCAGGAGACACCTGTGCAAGAAAAATGGAACCAAACCTTCTATAACACAAGTACAACCACCTCGTAGGTCAAGTAGGGTGTCTCAAATTACCTGAGAGGTATAATTTTATGCACTTGGAGGAACTGGGTTTCCTCGAGGTTCCAAGTGATAAAAAAGAGACCGACCCGCGACCAATGACCTAGAAATGGTGGATGTAGACTCCATGAAATGGATCAGAAAGATCTTCATGTAGTTGGGACCTTTATTTTGACGAGACAGTCAAAGAGTTTGGCTTTGTGCAAAATAGGAACCTTGTGTATACAAGAGGGTTAGTGGGAGCAAGATCGCATTCTTAGTACTATGTGCAGATGACATTCTACTAAAAGGAAATGATGTGGGAATGCTCAGTTCTGTGAAAGCTTGGCTTTCGAGTAATTTCTCCATGAAAGACTTCGGAGAAGCTACCTATATTCTTGGTATTTGACTCTACCGAGATAGATCGAAGAGAACAATAGGTCTTTCCCAAGCCCTCTATATAGATAAAATCTTAAAGCGATTTAAGATGCATAATTCTAAAAGAGGGTTCCTACCGATGCGACATGGAATAAAACTCTCCTTAAAGATGTGTCCTCAAAGTGAGGAACAATGGAAGGAAATGAGTAATATACCATGTGCTTCGGCCGTGGGTAGCCTTATGTATGCTATGTTGTATACGAGACCTGACATTGCGCATGCTGTAAGCGTGGTGAGTAGGTTTCAGGCAAACCCAGGTAGGGAATATTGGACTGCCGTAAAGAACGTTCTCAAGTACTTTATAAGGACAAGAGATCTGGTTCTTATTTATGGCGGTGGAGAACTGAATGTGATGGGATTCACTGTATTGAACTTCCAAGGACAGAAATACGATTCTATGTCTACTTCTGGCTACATTTACTCTTAATGGAGGAGCAGAATCTTGGCATAGTGCCAAGTATAGCGCGACTGCCAATTCCACCTGTTAGGCTGAGTATAAAGCGGCCTCGGGGGCCTCCAAAGGACGGACTTTGAAGTTACTGGGTAAACTTCACATGACACCTTGTGTTGCACTGCCAGAGTGGTAATACAGGCGTAGGAGCTGAGGTTTCATAACAGTACCAAACATATTGAGAGAGAGTATCATCTTGTGAGAGAATTTGTTCGCAAAGAGATACATTGTGCTATATAGAGTAGAGTCAGCCGACTACGTCGCTGATCCACTAACCAAGCCAATTACTCAGATTGGCTTAGAGCGTCATCTGGAGAACATGGGTATTAGATACCATAGTGTGTGGCATTGAGTGCAAGTGGGAGATTGTTGGGAATATGCCCTCGAATGCCACTCAGAGGATATTGAGTGAGGGCATTGTACTTGTAATTATGTAAATCATTAATATAAGGTGTTGTGTCGAGAATTATACTCTCCGACCGGCGATCGCCTCGGAGATCGGGTGACCTAGCCACGCTGCAATGAGGCGTAATCGCCGACAGCCGACGAGGCGGCCTAGCCTTAGCCCAGCGGGCAAGATAAATCGGCCAACCGAAGGTCCCAGGACAAGTTCCGGTGCCGAGCGATCGACATCATATATGATCGTCTCTCTGTACTTGGCGACCGACTCCTGGCGAACGACTAGCGGACGATCATCACTCGGCATCTGCCGACCGACCCTTGGTGACCGACCGATGTCGACCCTCAGCGACTGGCCGATGCCGGCCTCGGTGACCGGCTAGAGACGACCGCGTCATGCCGATCAGGGCCGATGGCCATCCAGTCGGCAAAGGCCGAGCCTCAGGACAGACACCACGTGCAAGAGCCGACACAAGATCCGCAATTCACGGATCGTTGACCACAGCCTGTCAGCATCCGTCCACCAGCCGACAAGCCCGCCGAAAGTTGTCAGTAGGGCCGCATGTGACAGTGACCCCGGACGCGTGCTGGCTCCTCATTGGACCGCCCAGCTGGCTGCCAGCCACTGCCTTGGACTTTGGGCCGACAACCCGTGTGATCGCCCCATTATAATACTGGCCGGCAGACGATCGCCCCATTATTATAATGGCCGGAAGACGATCGACCTCCAAAGGACAAGACTTGGCTGCCCCTATATATACAAGGCAGCCTGCACTTATCAAGGGAGAGAGATTCTGACTCTCAAAACACCCTGCATTATCGCGATTTCAGCACACTATACCGAATCATTACACAGCACTTGGCTATCTCCAACTCTTGGCAACAGCTATCATTCGGTTCTTTCTTCTCTCGGCCTCTTTCATTCAGCAGACGATCGGCAGGGACGAAGAACACCGAGCTTCGCTCAAGAGCCGGATTAACAGAGTCTTTTTACACTCATTGTACTTGGATTCTCACATTAATACTTGTATCCACGAATATTTGTATTAATAACATCTCGCGAGAGCATTCAAGCCCGGGCCTAACAAACCCGGCAAATCTAGTGTTTATTCATTTTCTCTCGGAAGTGCTCCCGCAAATTGTTGTTTGTTGTCCGTCTTCCAGCAGTATTTAATCTTCGGATAAATATTTTGGGCAACAACAATTGGCGCTAGAGGAAGGGGGATCTAACCCTCGAATTTTTATTCCTACCGTCTCGAAGAACACTCACTGTTCTCGGGGCAGATACTTGAAGTGACACTCACTGCGCTTCAAAGAAATCCTTCAGAAATCATGTCTTCCGCCTCCGCGTCGAAGAAAGCCGCTGACCAGCCGGCCAGACGCCTCGTTCCGTCCCAGTCCGAGCCACATCCGATGGTGGAAGGTAGCCACCGTGGTCAGAGACGCTCGATCCCGTCCCTGGACGGCGGCCCAAGCCTCTCGCTCGATCAGTTCCGAACCAATGAACAGATCGAAGAGGCCATAGCCGTCCTTCAGGAGCGACGGAGTGCTCTCAACGTGCCTCCCGCTATCACCCCCTCGACCATCCTCCGAAAGTCCAAGCGGAAGCTCAAGGCGTTACTGGCCGAGCGATCGCCAGGAGGCTCTCGTCCGCAAGAAGAGGCGCTCGCCAGCCGGGGCACCTCTGTCTTCGATCGCACAGGCGGTGACCCGACTCGCGGCCGGCGCCTGCCCGGCTACGAGGCACGACGGAGTTTGAGTCCGTCACCAGGAGATCGGCCTATCCGACTCCCAGAAGGCAGCCCAGCCGTCTGGCTCCCCCTCGCCAAATAGCCGAGGTCGGCAGCACCGGAGTCCGGAGATCGGTACACGATCGCCTCGGTTCCCGCTCCCAAAGCTGATCAGCAAGCGGCCGAGCCACGGCGATGGCTGCAATGCAGCGTCAGCTCGACGACATGAAGGCGCTCCTGGAATCCAGGGCAGGCGCCATGAAGACGATCGCCGAGCCAAGCGAGCCGCTCAGGATTGACATCGAGCTCGCCCCTGTGCAGCACAAGATCGCTCCCCCACAAACACCTTTATACGAGGGGCGATCGGACCCCCAAACACACCTGAGCAAGTTCAACATCTACATGACCGGGTGTAGGGCATCAGACGCGACCAGGTGCCTAATGTTCCCTATGACGCTGGACAACCTCGCCCACCGGTGGTACACCTCATTGCCACCTCGGTCCATTGGCTCCTTTAACGAACTGGCGAACGTCTTCACAAAGTACTTCGCCGCCAAGGTCGCTCGACCGGAAGGTCCCCATCGCATGCTGTGAATCAAGCAAGGGAAAGAAGAGTCCGACTCGGACTACATCGACCGAGTAGATGAGATCATCCTCAACGGCGAGCCCGTAAGCGATGAGATCGCCCTCCACGTGGTCCTAGCCGGATTCCATGGTCTTTCGCCTATGTTCAGGCATCTTACGAAGGACCAGCCCACGACCTACGCGGTCTTCTGAGCTAAAGCCGCAGATTTCCTAGCCAGGCAAAGGCTTCTTCTTAGCCTAGGAGTAGCGCGATCGGCGCCCGAGCGACGACCTCCAGTCTCCCAGCCCGATCGCTATTATCCAGTAGAGCCGGAGGACTCACTCACCATCTACAGTCCACCATTTAACATGAGGGACTAAGGCTCGCGATCGCCTCCACCGCACATCATGAAGCCATGGTCCTGGTAGTCGATGGAACCGGCTGCTTCGGCCATGCAAGGTCCCTTTCGGCCGAGATCGCCCACCCTTCGTTTAAATACGAGGCTGGCATAGTCTGAGGGCTCTCCAAAATTAATTAGTGGACACGATCGCCCGCCCTCAAGGATCATCATCTAACTTGGTGAACCCGGACAAAGCGACACGTGCCACTACCCCCGTCTCAACGTACACCGTCGAGGTTCGCCACCTCCATGGCGGGCCGAGGTGGAAGCAGAGCTAACAAGCCGCGGAGGTGGATTTGATTCATCCGACGCTGCCCCGCGCAAGGACTCCTCTAGACCAAGACCGCACGCCCTTCGTTTAAATACGAGGCGAGGCGCAGCCTAACAGAGGACCCTCATAATAAAGTGAGTCACGAGACACTCAATGTCTTCGCGCATCAAAGACACGGTCATAGAGTCAGTCCATCGATCTCCACGACTGTGCACGATTCCTCAAACAAGCGAAACCATCAAGTTTCCGAGGGGGATCGGCCAATGTTGTTTTTTGCAGGTACAAGACCGAAAGATAGCTAGCCAATCAACCATGATAGCCCAAGTCCGAATCCTAAGTCAGCTCAGTAAGATCGCCCGTCCTCATCCTACACGATCGCCAGCAAGAACCACCTCGCCCCATGTCTTCAACATAGGACCAAGCTGGGGGGCAATTGTTGTGTCGAGAATTATACTCTCCGACCGGCGATCGCCTCGGAGATCGGGCGACCTAGCCACTGCCGAGCAGCCGAGGCAGAACTGCCGACCAGCGACCAGGCGGCCTAGCCTTAGCCCAACGGGCAAGATAAATCGGCCAACCGAAGTCCCAGGACAATTCCCGGTGCCGAGCGATCAACATCATATACGATCGTCTCTCGGTACTTGGCGACCGACTCCTGGCGACCGACTAGCGGACGATCATCACTCGGCACTTGCCGACCGACCCTTGGTGACCGACCGATGTCGACCCTCAGCGACTGGCCGATGCCGACCTCGGTGACCGGCTAGAGACGACTGCGTCATGCCGATCAGGGCCGATGGCCATCCAGTCGGCAAAGGCCGAGCCTCAGGACATACACCACGTGCAAGAGCCGAGACAAGATCCGCAATTCACGGATCGTTGACCACAGCCTGTCAGCATCCGTCCACCAACCGACAAGCCCGCCGAAAGTTGTCAGTAGGGCCGCATGTGACAGTGACCCCGGACGCGTGCTGGCTCCTCATTGGACCGCCCAGCTGGCTGCCAGCCACTGCCTTAGAGTTTAGGCCGACAACCCGTGTGATCGCCCCATTATAATACTGGCCGGCAGACGATCGCCCCATTATTATAATGGCCGGAAGACGATCGCCCGCCAAAGGACAAGACTCGGCTGCCCCTATATATACAAGGCTCCCTGCACTTGGACCGGGGTCGGATTCCTCTCGGATTTTTACTCTCGGAACAAGCACTCTCTGCATTCCCATGAGATTTCACACAGCACTTGGCTTTCTCCAACTCTTGGCAACAGCTATCTTTCGGTACTTCTTCTCTCGGCCTCTCTCATCAAGCAGACGATCAGCAGGGACGAAGAACACCGAGCTTCGCTCAAGAGCCGGATTAACAGAGTCTTTTTACACTCATTGTATTTAGATTTCTCTCATTAATACTTGTATCCACGAATATTTGTATTAATAACATCTCGCGAGAGCATTCAAGCCCGGGCCTAACAAACCCGGCAAATCTTGTTTATTCATTTTCTATCGGAAGTGCTCCCGCAAATTGTTGTTTGTTGTCCGTCTTCCAGCAGTATTAATCTTCGGATAAATATTTTGGGCAACAACATAAGGCAATGAATGTTTCTTTATTTACTGATAGTTACTGGCGTTCCTAACTCGTAAATATACATATAGAAACTAGTCCATGGATTTGAGAGCAAAACGTTCCACTCCTTATTGGATAAGGAGGTCGGCACTGGAAAGGTTTATAGCTCAAATACTTAATCGTTCGCAAGTCGATGAAACTTGATTGGGCATTAAGTTTATGTGAAGACTTGTATGACATGTTCTTTGACATGGACAGTGCCTGTCGAACGCTAATGTTTAGTGGGAGCACACGTTATAGGTATGCTAATTGGATTAGTATACTCCAACCGACTCACCCTCGATTCGTCACACGGATTTCACTCCGGGATAGTTAATGACTGAATCGAAAGGTTGTGATAGGTATTCGTGAACCTTCGACTTGAGGATTTAGTAGGGATGTGCTTGTGATGTCAAGATTTTCATTAGAGTAGTTCGACCCTATAAACCGGAAGGTGGGGGTCAACCTCGACGTGCATCTTGATGGGCAAGTAGCAGGTCCTACTGAATACCAAGATAGAATTCTTTCTCCTGTTAGTGAACGGGTTAAATGTCCTATGCGGTTATTGGCAGATGAGATCATAAGTCTTTGGCCAAAGCATTGGAGCTAGTTGTATTGGATACACGAGAGCTCGATGATCTCGATTTGCATTAACGCATGCATAGCGTCAAGTAATAGATAGGGTTTGACTGACCGTGACCCTATAACTTGATTGGGACATTTGAAAGAAGGTTTATACGTATACTGGTATTCACGACAGAATGGTTCTTGAATGATCCCAATCATTCGTTCTCGATTAAGTGCAGTGTAGGCCGCCTACCGCTAGGTGGTGCTACTACTCTTTGGTTCCTCCCATTGCTGACTGAGACGGACCTACCGAGTCGCACAATAGGATTGACGACAGAATAAATCAAGCTTGTTCTCTCATTATTAATATTAGATATTGGATATCTAATTTATTGGACATTGGATGTCTAATTAAATTTGGGACATTGGATGTCTAAATCAATTTATTGGATAAATTGATTTACGGCCTAATGAATTAAATACATTATTGAGTGATTAATTTAATTCATAAATATAATTATTTCTTAGAGAAATTAATTATATTATTATGTATTTGATATGATTAATTAATTGGATTAATTAATCGATATAAATACATCGGAATGGAATCGGAGTTTATCTGTTTGGACTCACGGGAGTCCGAAATGGACCGAACTCTTCCTATCATTCATCAAGGCCGCCCCTCCCCCCACTTATATCCATGTGTGTGTTTTGACTTGTCCCCATCATGATGTTTGGAATCTCATGTGTTGAGGGGACAAGTATCATGCACATTATTTGGTTGGGAATAAAATATTATGAGTTGAAGATTAAAAGGTAAGAAGACTTCATCTCACATGGGCGATCAATCAATCATACGTAAGAAGTAGAGAGAGAAACAGTGAGAAAGAACTTAGAGTTCATTCCAAAGTCTTCATCTCATTCTTCATCTTGTTCTTGTTGTTCTTGGAGAAAAATCAAGAAATTAATTGAGAGAAATAAATTATACACTTAGAGTGTTATAATCAAATCTTCATCACTTGATTCTAGCCGTAACCTTAGAGGTTAATTAAGTGTTGTCACTCCATTCGTTTCTCCGACGCGTGACAAGTAGAGACACGGTTTTTTCGGCGTTGGATCATCCAAGGGCTTGGAGCATTTTGGATCGTTTGGGGAATAGCTCAAGAGAAGGAATTCCATATAATCAACGGACGACAAGGGTATAATTTCGAATCTTCCTTTGTTTATTTTATATTCGTATATGCGTTCCTAGATCGATCCTCGTAGGGATTCATATCGAATTAATTTTCATTTTACCGCTTCCGCTGGGCCTTCGTTTTAGGCACCGAATCCCAACATTGAGGGCATCACCCTCAAGCTTGATAGCATCTAAACGTGCTTTCACCTCATTAGGACAACCCACTACCTGAAACAGCTTCTCACAATGAGTAATCCAGTCCTCCGCCTCGGTAGGAGTAGAGGCGGATTTGAAAGAGATGGGCTTCAACTTGTTGAAACGCTCAATCCACACATGAATACCCTCATTGTTGGTCCTAGCCCCGTCAGTATTTCGTAGAGTCTCAAGAATCTGAGGGGTAGCAGCAGCTACTGCTCGAGCAACCATACCATCATAATTAGGAGGGTTATCACCACCAGCGTCGTTGCGTGTGTTCACCATCTAAAACGATACCAAACGATTTACGAAAGACAAACGAATGTAAGTACGAAAAGGAAAGACGAAACGAAAGCCTAGCGTCTACCCAATCTCACAGGTCATGGCCGAAGCCCTGAAGATTCAAACCTGTCTCCGATACCATAAATTGTAATGCCCCAACCCGGCAAGGGGGTGTCACTTTATGGTGACATATCAGATACAACAGATTCAAATCAAACAGCGGACGTCTTAAATAAAAATTATCAAAAGAGTATCAAAAGGGGACTAAAACAACACCAAGTGTCCCCGAAACCGAACAAAAGAAAGTATGATACAAATGTCCGAAATCCGGAAATAACGATAAGGAAATAAAGTCCATTATTTAAATAAAGCTATAGGGTAATCCACTCTCTCTCATCCCCAAGCTAATAACACCGCTCCTAGCTTAAGTACCTGCCGCATGGAGAAGAAAAGTGGCTGAGAATAAAAAGCTCAGTGAACAGATATAAAGCAAATAACAAAACAGATCAAACGAGATCAGATAATTAAAGGAATGCGAAGATAGAATACATATGGTGTCAATGGATAATCAAAAGGATATCAAAGTTTAAGTATAAAGTGTATGAATATGGATTCAGTATTTTACCCTAGGCCCAAACAAATATCCAAATAAATAGTAGCCCAATGGAGTGATCAACTCCCAAATGTGAAGGGACTGCATGCACGCATGCCCAATCACCAATCAAATATGATATGTATCCATATCATCATAGTAGCCCAAACAAATAACAAACAAATTTAGGATGCATCCATACGCCCCTGCAAACAATTCATAATCATAATAATGGCCATAGCAGATAGCAGATAAGGGACAGTGTGGTACATCTCTCCAACCACACTAGAGTGATAACATTGGTGCATCAATGCTACGGTCATGGACCCTCCATAACTAGGAACAGATAATACTTGGGTAAATACTGAAGGGTCAAAAAGTACAAGTCTAAATCAAAGGGTAGGTCTCATTCATATAGTCAAAGTTCAATATCAAAGGTTCGAATAATCAAAGGGCTAACATCAAAGGTTCAGTTCACATGTATCAAATCAAAGATGCAATGTCAAGGTTCAAATGAAGAGTTCGAATATCAACAGTCCAAAATAAGATAGGCAAATAATATAGAAGAGAGAGAAAGGTCATAAGAGAGAAAGTAGTTGTCCTCTTGCTGGAAGAGTACGAAATATCTATACCTTATTCAATAGCAAAAGTAAACAAAGATAGATGGATCACAAGATACAGGATCACTCCTGCTTCACGGAACCTATACGGATCAATAACGAGTATTACTTTAAGTCCAAATGAATTTGGTTACTCATTTTAGTAATATAATAGACTTTGAGTGTGTAACCACCTTTTTAAGAAAACTCAGCTTTTAATATCAAAACATGTATCACGTTTTCGGATTTTTAAAATATACTTGTGCACCTTCTGGAGCCTTACCAAAAATACCCCAGGTAGGAATATATGTTTTCTACTTTGTGTAGTTTTTGTAGAATTTTCAGATAGAACAGCTATAGAAGAAAAATTCCTTATAAAAACTAGTCCAGATTCGGTGACATATCTGAGACTCAAAAAGTAAGCAATTAAGATACCATGATTTGCTACTTCAAAAATTCCACCAAAAATCACAGAGGCCAATCATATCTTATATTTAATCCCTGTACAATTTAAGTTAATAATTCCTTATTAATTTCAAAACAAAAATCATAAACCAAGGTTGAAATTTGGATTACTAATTGACAGGTTTGACACTTAAAATTTTAAAATCAGAAAAGGCATTCTCTCGACTTCGAAAAAGTACAAGACTTATATATTCAGAAAGTACCTTTCCAGAGCTTGATTATAGACTCAAGAATCACTCAAAAACACGTTGGTATCATTAAAATGGACCATTTTCAATATGACCCAAAACCTGACAGCATACCTGGAGATAAATTCAATACAACCCTAACCTTTATTAGCCTTTTAACATTTTTATCAGCTTTTATCTATGAACAGGTTACAAATTGACGAATTTTTGAAGCACAACAGAACTCAAAAGTAAAATTTACAAAAATTCGCACAGGTACTTCAATGTCTTTAAAACCCACACAAATTTTCCCAGAATTTATTAGTTAGTTTAACCCCACACGAAAAATACTCAAATTCAGACTATTCAGAAAACCGACCTCCAGTTGTACCCAAATAGTATCCGCCTCAACTACCTAAAAAGCATCCAGGAAAAATTCACAAAAATTCATGGTATTACTAATCATATAGAAGTTACATACTGGAGAGTTTCATGGCCCAACTCATTATATTTTTTGAATCAAAAATCGACAAATTGGACTGATTTTAGACTCCCGAATTTCAGATTCAACACTTAATCACACAAAAATAAAAAACACGACCAAAACAACTTGATATCACTCCAAACCAATTGGAGAACTTAACTAAGATATAAAACTAGGTTTTCATCAAAAGAAACTGAATTGAATCATTATATATCATGACCTATCTTGTTCACAAATTTAAGTATACAAGCTGTCTTAATTCCAGAATTCATTTAAGCCATCATATAACGTGTTTAATCATACCAACGCACCAGAGACCTTCAATCTACCACCAAGCCTTCCTTTGTGCACGCCTCGATCGAATGGGAATGGTAGAGAACTAGGTATCCGCCATTTTTAGTTTTAGGTTTTAGGGTTTTTAGTTTTGTGAAGTATGTGTGTGTGATATATATAGGCGAGTGGGGAGGAATTTCAAAAAGGAAAATACCTAAATTATGGGGATTTGATGGAAGACTTTGCCAAATTTAAAACCCATCACGAACCTTGACCTGATTCACGATTTCATATGTTTGTGTACAACATATCATTCGGCTAGGGACAAAAATAGAAAACATGTGACAATTTTAAATGTGTAGAAATTATTTCAGTATAAGTCTTATATTCGTATTACATTAATTTGTTCAAATGTTAACGATTTAAATACTTAGATTATAATCATAATGCAATATTTTAAATAATTAAACGTCTTTTATAGATTCGAGATTAAAGGGTATTTTAACATGTTCAAAAATTTGGGTTTTACATTATAGCGAATTCTTGCTACAACAAGATTTAATCAAGAAAGAAAAGATTAATCGGAGCTGTTATAACCAATTCTGAGTACAAAAGGCTCAGATCTAATCAATAAACTCAAGTTTTCATAGAGTTTCGACTCGAATGCATGTAACGTGGTCTTATCTCCTATTAACAAGATTTAATCAAGAAAAAGGCTTAATCGGAGCTATTATATCCAATCATTGCTACAACAAGACTTAATCAAGAAGTAAGAGATTAATCAGAGCTGTTATAGCCAATTTTGAGTACAAAAAGGCTCGAGCCTAAACAATAAGCGAGCGTTTTCATAGAGTTCCAACTCGGGTGCATGTAATGTGGTCTTATGTCCTATTAACAAGACTTAATCAATAAGTAAAGGTTTGATCGGAGCTATTATAGCCAATCTTTGCTTTAACGAGACTTAATCAAGAAAGAAAAGATTAATCGTGCTATTATAGCCAATTCTGAGTACAAAAGGCTCGAATCTAATCAATAAACCCGAGTTTTCATAGAGTTCTGACTCGAATGCATTTTACATGGTCTTATCTCCTATTAACAAGACTTAATCAAGAAGTAAAAGATTAATCGAAACTACTATAGTGAATCCTTGCCACAACAAGACTTAATCAAGAAGTAATAGATTAATCGGAGCTCTTATAGCCAATTCTGAGTACAAAATGCTCGGATCTAATCAATGAACCCGAGTTTTCATAGAGTTCCGACTCGAATGCATGTAACATGGTCTTATCTCCTGTTAACAAGACTTAATCAAGAAGTAAAGGCTTAATCGAAGCTATTATATACAATCGTTGCTACAACAAAACTTAATCGAGAAGTAAAAGATTAATCAGAGCTATTATAGCCAATTTTGAGTACAAAAGGCTCAAATCTAATCACCAAAACCGAGTTTTCATAGAGTTCAGACTGGAATACATGTAACATGGTCTTATCTCCTATTAACAAGACTTAATCTATAAGTAAAGGCTTAATTGGGACTATTATAGCGAATCCTTGCTACAAGAAGATTTAATCAAGAAAGAAAAAATTAATCGAACCTGTTATAGCCAATTCCGAGTACAAAAGGCTCGGATTTAATCAGTAAATCCGAGTTTTCATAGATTTCCAACTCGAATGCATGTAACGTGGTCTTATCTCCTATTAACAAGACTTAATCAAGAAGTAAAGGCTTAATCGGAGCTATTATATCCAATACTTGCTACAACAATATTTAATCAAGATGTAAAAGATTAATCTGAGCTATTATAGCCAATTCCGAGTACAAAAAGGCTCGAATCTAATCAATGAACTCTAGTTTTCATAGAGTTCCGACTCGGGTGCATGTAATGTGGTCTTATGTCCTATTAACAAGACTTAATCAAGAAGTAAAGGTTTAATCGGAGCTATTATAGTGAATCCTTGGTACAACATGACTTAATCAAGAAAGAAAAGATTAATCGGAGCTGTTATAGCCAAATTTTGAGTACAAAAGACTCGAATCTAATCAATAAACCCGAGTTTTCATAGATTTCCGACTCGAATGCATGTAACGTGGTCTTATCTCCTATTAACAAGACTTAATCAAGAAGTAAAGGCTTAATCGGAGCTATTATATCCAATACTTGCTACAACAATACTTAATCAAGATGTAAAAGATTAATCAGAGCTATTATAGCCAATTCTGAGTGCAAAAAGGCTCGAATTTAATCAATGAACTCGAGTTTTCATAGAGTTCCGACTCGAATGCATGTAATGTGGTCTTATGTCCTATTAACAAGACTTAATCAAGAAGTAAAGGTTTAATCGGAGCTATTATAGTGAATCCTTGGTACAACATGACTTAATCAAGAAAGAAAAGATTAATCGGAGCTGTTATAGCCAAATTTTGAGTACAAGAGGCTCGAATCTAATTAATAAACGCGAGTTTTCATAAAGTTCCGACTCGAATGCATGTAACGTGGTCTTATCTCCTATTGACAAGACTTAATCAAGAAGTAAAGGCTTAATCGGAGCTATTATATTCAATCCTTGCTACAACAAGACTTAATCAAGAAGTAAAAGATTAATAGGAGCTGTTATAACCAATTCTGAGTATAAAAGGTTCAAATCAAATCAATAAACCCGAGTTTTGATAGAGTTCCGACTCGAATGCATGTAACGTGGTTTTATCTCCTATTAACAAGACTTAATATAGAAGTATCATAGCTATTATAGTGAATCCTTGCTACAACAAGACTTAATCAAGAAAGAAAAGATTAATCGACGTTGTTATAACAAATTCTCAGTACAAAAGGCTCAAATCTAATCAATAAACCCAAGTTTTCATAGAGTTCCAAGTCAAATGCATGTAACATGGTCTTATCCCCTATTAGCAAGACTTAATCAAGAAGTAAAGACTTAATCGGAGCTATTATATCTAATGCTTGATACAACAAGACTTAATCAAGAAGTAAATGATTAAACGAAGTTGTTATAGCCAATTCTTAGTACAAAAGGCTCGAATCTAATCAACACACCCGAGTTTTTATAGAGTTCCAACTCGAATGCATGTAACTTGGCCTTATATCCTACTAACAAGACTTATTCAAAAAGTAAAGGCTTAATCGGAGCTATTATATCCAATCCCTACTACAACAAGATTTAACCAAGAAGTAAAAGATTAATCAGAGCTGTTATAGCCAATTCTGAGTAAAAAAGGCTCGAATCTAATCAACAAACCCTAGTTTTCATAGAGTTCCGACTCGAATACATGTAACGTGGTCTTATCTCCTATGAACAAGACTTAATCAAGAAGTAAAGGCTTAGTCAGGGATATTATAGCGAATTCTTGCTACAACAAGATTTAGTCAAGAAAGAAAAGATTAATCAGAGCTGTTATAGCCAATTCTGAGTAAAAAAGGCTCAGATCTAATCAATAAACCCAAGTTCTCATAGAGTTTCGACTCGAATGCATGTAACGTGGTCTTATTTCCTATTAACAAGACTTAATCAAGAAAAAGACTTAATCGGAGCTATTATATCCAATCATTTCTACAACAAGACTTAATCAGGAAGTGAAAGATTAATCGGAGCTGTTATATCCAATTTTGAGTACAAAAAGGCTCGAGCCTAAACCATAAACCAGAATTTTCATAGAGTTCCAACTCGGGTGCATGTAATGTGGTCTTATGTCCTATTAACAAGACTTAATCAATAAGTAAAGGTTTGATCGGAGCTATTATAGCGAATCTTTGCTTTAACAAGACTTAATTAAGAAAGATAAGATTAATCGAGCTGTTATAGCCAATTCTGAGTACAAATGGCTCGAATCTAATTAATAAACCCGACTTTTCATAGATTTTAGACTCAAATGCATGTAACGTGGTCTTATCTCCTATTAATAAGACTTAATCAAAAAGTAAAAGATTAATCGAAACTACTATAGTGAATCCTTGCCACAACAAGACTTAATCAAGAAGTAATAGATTAATCGGAGCTGTTATAGCCAATTCTGAGTACAAAATGCTCAGATCTAATTAATAAACCCAAGTTTTCATAGAGTTTCGACTCGAATGCATGTAACATGGTCTTATCTCCGATTAACAAGACTTAATCAAGAAGTAATGGCTTAATCGGAGCTATTATATCCAATCCTTGCTACAACAAAACTTAATCACGAAGTAAAAGATTAATCGGAGCTGTTATAGCCAATTCTGAGTACAAAAGGCTCAAATCTAATCAACAAACCTGAGTTTTCAGAGAGTTCCGACTCAAATACATGTAACATGATTTTATCTCCTATTAACAAGACTTAATCTATAAGTAAAGGCTTAATCGGGACTATTATAGCGAATCCTTGCTACAAGAAGATTTAACCAAGAAAGAAAAAATTAATCGGACCTGTTATAGCCAATTCTGAGTACAAAAAGCTCGGATTTAATTAGTAAATCCGAGTTTTCATAGATTTCCGACTCGAATGCATGTAACGTGGTCTTATCTCCTATTAACAAGACTTAATCTAGAAGTAAAGCCTTAATTGGAGCTATTATATCTAATCATTGCTACAATAGACTTAATCAAGAAGTAAAAGGTTAATCAGAGCTGTTATAGCCAATTCTGAGTACACAAAGGCTCGAATATAATCAATAAACCAGAGTTTTCATAGAGTTCCAGCTCGGGTGCATATAAATGTGGTCTTATGTCCTATTAACAAGACTTAATCAATAAGAAAAGGTTTGATCGGAGCTATTATAGAGAATCCTTGCTACAACAAGACTTAATCAAGAAGAAAAGATTAATCGAGCTGTTATATCCAATCCTGAGTACAAAAGGCTCGAATCTAATCAATAAACCCGAGTTTTCATAGAGTTCTGACTCGAATGTATTTTACATTGTCTTATCTTCTATTAACAAGACTTAATCAAGAAGATTGAATCAACGCTATTATAGCCAATTCTCAATATAAATTACTCGACTCTAATCAATAAACCCGAGTTTTCGTAGAGTTACGACTCGAAACATATAACGTGGTTTTATCTCCTATTAACAAGACCTAATCAAGACTTAATCGACTCTATTATATCCAATCCTTGCTGAAAAAATACTTAATCAAGAAGTAAAAGATTAATCGGAGCTGTTATAGCTAATTCTGAGTGCAAAAGGCTCAAATCTAGTCAATAAACCCAAGTTATCATAGAGTTCCGACTCGATTGCAGGTAATGTGGTCTTATGTCCTATTAACAAGACTTAATAAGGCCTCGGATTTTCCCTTTCGTATTGGAGATATCATGGAAATGGAAATCTTGACGTTCGCATCCTTGATTGGCCAAAAAATCAGCTACGGCATTTCGTTCACGGAAAAAATGGGAAAACGAATGTCGAATTTGTCCACAATATCCCGAATTTTACATATTAGGCCTTGGATCTGCCAAGGACATGAAGAGGATTTCTCTATCAAATGAAGTGCAATCTTCGAGTCGACCTCCACCCAAACTTTGGTGAAATTGTGTTCAATGCATAAATCAAGCCCCCTCCAAATGGCGTAGATTTCAGCGTAATTGTTGGTTTGAGCCCCAAGAAATTCCGAAAACATGAAAAGTGGATTCCCGAAATGATCCCGAGCAATACCCCCTGCGGCCGCACCGCCCGGGTTGCCTTTCGCAGCACCATCCGTATTAAGTTTCCACCATCCCATATCCGGTTTAATCCAACGAACCGCACGTATTTTATATTTCGGTCCCGTGCTCGGTTTGATGCCCATGAAATCAGCAAATTTACCAGCCCCCTTCCAAAAATTTCTTCCTCGAACTTTAATGTTGTCAATGTAGTTCCAAATACGCTTGCACACAACTTTCGACGTAAATGGAATATTGTCAACCCTCTTATCGTTCCTACAACACCAAAGGAACCATAGAATGAGGATCAGAATGATGTGAAAAATGTGAAGAGTGCCTTTCGTTTTACCAAACCAATTGGCAATGACAAGATTAAAATTAGAGGATACAAGAATTTTAATACCCGCGAGGTTATGAAAAAATTTCCAAACATCTTTAGCCACCGGACCATGAAGAAAGAGGTGTGGAAGATCTTCAACACCATTACAACAATAACAATTATTGGTAGCAATAGTGCCCCTCCGCAAGAGACCATCCGGCGTTGAGATCCATTTATTAAGAACCTTAACCATAAAAACATAGATGGTAGGTGTGATAAGTGGATTCCAACAGTACCGCAGGATATTGTGCGGAGGGTTTTTTTTACGAACCAGCCTCCAAGCAGTTTTGAAAGAAAAAATCCCATTAGGGGAAAGAGTCCATGAAGGCTTGATGACAGAGGGGAAAGTAGGCAGAGAACAAATATGATCACAAATACCAAGCGGGAGTTTGCGAATAATTTTATCCCTATCCCACTCCCCATTATTCCAATAAAAACCAATTTTATCTTTAGACTTAGTATGGTAAAAGTTGGTGAGAGGGCTGAATTCACCCCAAATGTCATGCCAAAAAGACATATCATTATTGCCACTATGCCAATAAATTTTATCATTCGCGATCGATCTAATACCACAAAGGTTTTTCCAAGTAGGAGAACTTTTGGGGTTAAATTTAATAATCATGGGGTGGATCCGAGAACAATATTTTTGAAGTAAGAAATTGGACTAAATGTTATTAGAAGTTCTGAATCTCCACCACATTTTAACTTGGGCAGCCCGAATAATGTCATTGAGATCCCGACAGCCAAGACCCCCAATGCAAAGTCTATTCCAAGCCGCCCAATGCAACTTACGTTTGTTGTCACTAGTTCCCCAAAGAAATTTGTTGAATAGTCTTTCTATGAAAAGAATGACATTGCCAATGGGTTTAAGAACTTGAAGGTTATAAAAGGCAATAGAGTTTAAAACCGAATTAATTAATTCAAGGCGCCCCCCGTCGAAAGCAAATGATGGTTCCAAGTAGTGATTTTATTTTTAATTTTCGAAAGGAGGGGACCGAACATATCAAAGGATTGAAACCCTTTCCATAGGGGGACGCCAAGATATGTAATCGGTAATTCAACTTTATTAAACCCCGATATTCTTTGCACCCAACTAGCAATTTGAGGAGTCGGATTGTACATAATAAAATTAATTTTGTGGTTGTTGATCTTATGACCCGATACATTCTCATAGTGAGTAATGCAATTATTAAGAATGTGGAGACTTCTTTTGGAAGCATTAAGAAAATTGAGAATATCATCAGCATATGCAAGATGCGTGATTTTCACTTTTTTCTTAATCTTATAGTACATCGAAGGATTATTGGAAAACATTCGATCAATACTCCTATAGAAGTAATCCGTGGCAAGCACAAAAATGAGAGGGGAAAGAGGGTCCCCTTGTCGAATACCTCTCCCACTTTTGAAAAAACCCCTCGGCTGCCCATTCACAAGGACCGAGAACCAACAATTGGAAATGCAAGATTTGATAAAACCAATCCAAACATTAGACAAACCAAAGCTAGACATCACTTGAAAAATAAAATTCCAATTGATCCTATCGTAGGCTTTTTCCAAATCAAGTTTAATTATGGTATTAGTAACCGATTGAGAAATATCATGAGCAACTTTGTGAGCCGTCAAAATATTATCCGTAATATTCCTACCTTTGATGAAGCCCGACTGGGCAGGATTGATGATGGATGGGAGAATTTTGCCAAGTCTCTTACTAAGAATTTTCGAGATTATTTTATAAGATGTGTTGCATAGGCTTATCGGGCGAAAATCTTTCCATGATTGAGGGTTATTATTTTTTGGGATGAGTGTAATGGTGGTCGAAGTGAAGGCCCGAGGCAACGAGGAACCACCAAAAAAATCCAAAACGGCATCCAGAACATCCCAACAAACAATATCCCAACATGTTTGGAAAAATTTAGCATTAAATCTATCCGGCCCGGCAACACTATCACCATCCATATCAAAAACACAACTTCTAACTTCATCAATAGTAGGACTACTACTGGGCTGGTTCCTTATCCCTGGGCTGGTTCCTTATCCCTTTGATCTGACATTTGGTTCTGGTCCTTGACCCATTCCTCGACATTCTTTGGATTGACGATATTATTCTTTGATTTTTTCTTAACTTTTTCTTTGGAGGTGGTATAATAGGCGCCGAATCCGAATTGCTATCACCATTCGAGTAATAATTCTTCTCCACAAAAGCACTAGCCATGGAAAGAGCATCATTTTGAATAGTGATACACACCGGCTCGAATTCGGAGACATCATCAAAGCAATCATAAGATTGCAAGATATCATCTCTAATTTTTGAAACATTCAGTGGCTTGTTCGTTGGATTATTGCATCTTGGAGTAAAAGCGATAATTCCTTTAGAATCTAAAGAAATCGAGTCATCCAAAACCGAGACATAGGGGAGCGGCAAATCTGGTTTCGGGGGGCTAACCCGGCAGCTGGGCTGTTTCTGTGCTGAGGCCGAAACGTCAGCCCCCTTGAGAGGTCTCACCAAAATCCGAGACAGATGCTTTGATAAAAGATTTGCAAACTTAATGAAGAAGTAAAGGATTAAACAGAGTTGTTATAGCCAATTCCTAGTAAAAAAAGGCTCGAATCTAATCAACAAACTAGAGTTTTCATAGAGTTCCAACTCCAATGCATGTAACTTGGCCTTATCTCCTATTAACAAGACTTAATCAAAAAGTAAAGGCTTAATTGGAGCTATTATATCCAATCCCTGCTACAACAAGACTTAACCAAGAAGTAAAAGATTAATCAGAGCTCTTATAGCTAATTCCGAGTATAAAAGACTCAAATCTAATCAACAAACCCTAGTTTTCATAGAGTTCCAACTCGAATGCAAGTAATGTGGTCGTATCTCCTATTAACAAGACTTAATCAAGAAGTATCAGAGCTATTATAGCGCATCCTTGCTAAAACAAGACTTAATCAAGAAAGAAAAGATTAATCGAAGTTGTTATAACCAATTCTCAGAACAAAAGGCTCGAATCTAATCAACACACCCGAGTTTTCAGAGTTCCAACTCGATTGCATGTAACTTGGCCTTATCTTCTATTAACAAGACTTAATCAAAAAGTAAAGGCTTAATAGGAGCTATAATATCCAATCCCTGCCACAACAAGACTTAACCAAGAAGTAAAAGATTAATCAGAGCTGTTATAGCTAATTCTGAGTATAAAAGGCTCGAATCTAATCAAAAAACCCTAGTTTTCGTAGAGTTCCGACTAGAATGCATGTAACGTGGTCTTATCTTCTATTAACAAGACTTAATCAAGAAGTAAAGGCTTAGTCGGGGATATTATAGCGAATCGTTGCTACAACAAGATTTAATCAAGAAAGAAAAGATTAATCGGAGCGATTATAGCCAATTCTGAGTACAAAAGGCTCAGATCTAATCAATAAACCCAAGTTTTCATAGAGTTTTGTCTCGAATGCATGTAACGTGGTCTTATATCCTATTAACAAGACTTAATTAAGAAAAGGGCTTAAGCGGAGCTATTATATCCAATCATTGCTACAACAAGACTTAATCAAGAAGTTAAAGATTAATCGGAGCTGTTACAGCCAATTTTGAGTACAAAAAGGCTCGAGCCTAAACAATAAACCAGAGTTTTCAGAGAGTTCCAACTCGGGTGCATGTATTGTGGTCTTATGTCCTATTAACAAGACTTAATCAATAAGTAAAGGTTTGATCGGAGCTATCATAGCAAATTTTTGCTTTAACAAGATTTAATCAAGAAAGAAAAGATTAATGTAGCTGTTATACCCAGTTCTGGGTACAAAAGGCTCGACTTTAATCAATAAACCCAACTTTACATAGAGTTCAGACTCAAATGCATGTAACATGGTCTTATCTCCTATCAATAAGACTTAATGAAGAAGTAAAAGATTAATCGAAACGACTATAGTGAATCCTAACCACAACAAAACATAATCAAGAAGTAAGAGATTAATCGGAGCTCTTATAGCCAATTATGAGTACAAAAGGCTTGAATCTAATCAATAAACCCGAGTTTTCATAAAGTTCCGACTTGAATGCATGTAATGTAATACCCAGTTGTAATTAAATCATTATCATTCAGTATTTATCATTCAGTATTTGTCACTCAGTAATTTTTCACTCATTAATGATCAATTGTCACTCACATTCAATCATTGTATTCATCGTTCAGAGTAATTGTATCGTGTATTAATCATCATTCATCATCAATCTAGTTGGATAATCGTGCGATGTTTATCATCGTTGTCATTTTCATGGTGTGCTGTGTGTGAGGAGTAGCGCACGCTACGTACTCTCTTTAGCGTACGCTAATTGAGTACAGGTAGCGCACGCTACCTCTCAACACTAGCGCACGCTAGTATGTTCAAGCAGGCAGTTGAGAAGGCACTGGACTACAGTTGAGTCATAAGTAGCGCACGCTACGAACGGTAAGTAGCGCGCATTAGTAGGCTGGATTAGCGCACGCTATGCAGCCGGTATAGCGCGCGCTAAGGTCGGATCAGGCAGAGTCCAGTGGCTACTGGACTGCTTTGGATATATGCCTAGCGCATGCTATGAGTGGTTTTAGCGTACGCAAATGGTGTAGTAGCGCACGATAAATATTGTGTGCAGCGCGCTACCGAGATCAGATCAGAGAACAGGAGGTTCTGGACTCCAGTACTGGGCATCAGATAATTCGTTAGCGCACGCTAACCTTTGGTGTTAACGCACGCTAACTGGTGTGATCAGAGGGTACTGGACTACCCAGTACACCCGTTAGCGCACGCTACGCACAAGAGCTAGCGCACGCTAACTGGTGCTTCTATAAATAGGACAGTTCAGTCCTTTCTTCATCAATTATCATTTCTCTTCGTTTCTTCGGCGGTTTTGGGCGATTCCGGGCGATTTGGAGAGTGTTCTTCGAGGTGTAATCATCAATCATCATTTTCAAGCTTACCATTCGGATTAATCATCATTTCATCATCCTCATCACATCAAATCAAGGTATTAATCTCTTGGATCTAGAATTTCGGAGTTTTGGGGTTTTCCTTCCGATTTCTTCATGTAAGCTTGGATTGTTGTTGGAATATGTTATATATGGATTATCTACCTAGGATGAATGTATTCCTATAGATTTAATGGCTATTTTGGGAATTATTTCAAGAACCCTTGGGGTTGACTTCGGTTAATTCGGGGATTTTCCGATTGATGTTGTTGTAATCTTTAATTATGGATTCTTATTGGATTATTGATGCCATTGATATTGTTTTGCTGGTTTGAATCAATCATTTGATAGTTGGTTTCGATAATTTGGGTGTGGTTGTAACCAACGGGAAGGATATTTACAACGTATTCGTTAGAGTGCATCTATGAGTTTGGACATTTTTGTATCGACGTTTGAGTTGGTTAAATCGTGTTTGATACGTGTATTGAACGGATTATTGGTAATTGTATTATTCAAGGTTGTTCGAGCGACCGACATTTCATTTAGGACGTTGTTCGTGGTCGGACATTCTTCATCGGTGTTGTGTAAGTTAATTCTTACTCGGTTAAAAGGTTATTCATTCCTTTCATTGTTGTTCATTCATAATCACAATTCATTCATAAAGTACTAACCGTATTGAGAATTGTAATTGTCACTTAATCACTTGATTCACGAGGAACGACGGTTTCCAATCATTTCATTAAGCTGTCATTCATTTCACTATCATTTCATCTTGGTGAGTCATTATTGATTTTCGATGTAACTTTTGTTATATCGTGGCATTCCGGGTCATACTGGCATGCCGGTTGGTATGTGTAGGATTTTCATGTCGGGCACATTTAAGCCGTGTGTTGGTTGTTGGCCTCACATTGGACTGTGCACACGAGTCGATTGCTTCGTGAGACTGATTAGGTACAAGACCACACGTTTATTCGATCGATATTCGTTGGTGGCTTGTGCACGGACACATTTCCATCCCGGGCGTAGTGTGGCGCCATTCTTTGAGCCGTATTGTCTGTTGATTCATATATCATGTTTGATTGCGTATGTTTTCAACAGGATTGTGATTATTCAACTCTTGAGGATTGTTGTTTTGTGTAACTGACCCCGTTGAGGGATATTGTTTTTCAGGTCATGGCAAGGCAAAAGCACGGGAAGAGCACGTTGACGGCGAGGAGTCCCAGTGATACTAGTAGGGGGCCCCAGTCTTTTCAGTCATTTATGTTTCCATCATTTTATTCTGCTGCAGACATTCCATTTGAATACTCATTTTACTCAGTGTTGTATATTTTATCTCCATATAAAATATACATGTATTCTGTATTATCTTGGGTGTGTTGTATGAAACTCCTCATCGGAGTAATTAATGTTGTAATGTGGTTCGGTACTACATTTACCCTATGTAATCCATTCATTTTCATTCGCCTGGTGGGTCCCAGTCGGGGGTCCACGGCACTGTAATATCCGCCTAGTTTGGGGTGTTACAGAGTTTGTATCAGAGCGTGGTTTTGAATACTACCTTCCGAGTCATGTCTCATTTAAAATCATCATTCATCAGACTAGTATCATTGGACTTTAGCGTCACGTGTGACCTGTGCAAGAGCCGAGCCCTTCAGACCAAAGGACAGTAAGATTTCCTCATTTATCATTTTCATTGTGATCTAGTCGATCATGTGAATTCATTAATCACTCATTTCATTTCATTGTTTAGTTGTTGATCTTGAGGATCATATCATTAATGTTGTTAACTTGTTCAAGATATTCATTTCAAGAATTTCATCAGATAATCACGTCATTTCAGTTGATCACTCATGTAATCGTACTTGAGCGCGTATGCTCATTTTAATCATTTCATAATATAATCATAATGTGATATTAATGCGAGATATATAATTATCATATGACTTTCCACTTCAGTATGGAAAGAGCTGGCAGAGGACCTGGGGGAAGAGGCCGTGGTGCAGGCCGAAACCCGAGAGCTCGTGTGAATAAACGTGCGAATGCTAGGAATAATGCTAACTCATCGAGCAGTGACGCTGCCACTCATTCACCTGGACGTGATCATTCACTATCGGGGAGTCGTACCCGGGACACAGCTCATTTAGAAGGTGTTCGGGTTGACCCACTTGCTTTTATGCAGGGCATGATGGCCCAAATGACTCAGATGGCACAACTAATGGAGATAATGCATAACTCAACTACTCAAAATCAACATGCTCCTCCGCCGCCACCTCAGAGGCAAGAGAGGGGTGTAAGCAGTATCATTGGCGATATCTCTCGCCAGCGACCACCTACTTTCGAGGGCTCATCTGAACCGGCGGATATTGTTCATTGGCTTGAGCATTTCGAGAAGTTATTTGCTATGGTGGATTGCCCTGAAGGGCATAAAGTTTCAGTTGCGGCCTACTATCTTGGTAAGAGCGCTCATTCATGGTGGTTATCGTTGAAGCCCACCAACGGATCATGTACTTGGGATCAGTTCAAAACTCTCATGATGGAGAGGTATTATCCAGCCCCACTCACGGAGGCTAAGTTGTCGGAATTACTCACTCCCGACCTTTCAGCGGACGACGATGTTCTCGCCATCGCCGAAAAATTTCAGGAACTCCTTCCGTTCGCCTCATCTTTCATTCACTCTGAGGCGGACAAGATCAAGTATTTCAGCAAGAGGCTGAAACCTCGTATGCGGCTACAATTGCTTAATCATAATTGCACTACTCTGGCCAAATTCATCGAGAAAGCTCTTACTTACGAGCTTACTGCTAAGGATATTGCTAAGCAACAACCTTCATCTGCTGGCAAGAAGTCTAAGAATCGTAATCAGTCCGACGGCAGTCAAGCCACTTTCAAGAAACCACGTGCGGGATCTACTTTTTCTGAGCGACCTCCTATGGCGCCGAAACCCACGGAATCTTAGTCACGAGGGGCCAGTTCGGCCATCAACTGTTTCAACTGTGAAGAACAGGGTCATTTCAGCACCAAATGTCCGAAACAGACTGTCACGTGCCAAAACTGTGGGATTGCTGGGCATAGGGCCCGTTTCTGCCGAAGGGACTCTAAACCTACTCCAGCGTCTTCTCAGGCCCCAGGATATTCAGCGGTGCAGAATCAGGCCACTCAGTCAGCGTCGTTCAAGATGACAGGAGCTAATAAAGGCGGAGCCAAGAGCTATCAGACGGGAGCATCCGGCTCGGGGGCCGGCAAGCCCCGAATTTATGAGATGAAGAAGACCGACGATTCAGAGGCCCGGATGATCTCAGGTACACTCGATATTCTATCTCAACCAATGTGTACCCTTTTTGATACTGGTGCATCGCATTCATTCATTTCCGAGTCATGCTTGAGTAGACTACATCTGGGTAGTGCTACTAGTTGTGAGCCTTATGTCATTGGTCTACCTGATGGTAGAAGAATTATCGGTAATCATGAGATTAAGGATTGTCCGATTCAGCTTCATGGCCGTGATTGGTTAGCAGACTTAATCATGATGGATTTACCGAGAGACGACGTCATCTTGGGTATTGATTGGATGGATCGTCACGATGCCATCATTAGTGTTTGTAAGCATATGGTCACTATCATTTCAGACGATGGGGTTGAATATGTTTTTCAGGGAGGTAATCCCGACTGTTCTGGTAAGGTCATTAACTTGATGAAAGCAGTGAAATTACTCAGTCAGGGGTGTGTTGGTTATTGGTGCTATATGACCAAAACCGAGAAATCACCAGTAATGTTGACGGATATTCTAGTAGTGAGGGAATATGCCGATGTTTTTCCAGATGAGTTACCTGGTTTGCCTCCACAAAGAGATGTGGAATTCACGATTGAGTTGGTGCCCGGTACGTCCCCGATATCGAAGGCACTGTACCGGATGGCCCCGACCGAAATGCAGGAATTAAAGAACCAACTTGAGGAGTTGTTCGAGAAAGGTTATATCCGACCGAGTGCGTCCCCGTGGGGAGCACCCGTGTTGTTTGTCAAGAAGAAGGATGGTTCGTTTTGCTTGTGTATTGATTATCGGGAGTTGAACAGGGTGACGATCAAGAATAAGTATCCTCTACCCCGTATCGATGATCTTTTGGATCAACTTCAGGGAGCTTCAGTATTTTCCAAGATCGACTTAAGATCTGGGTATCATCAGTTGCGGATTTTAGAGTCGGATATCGCAAGGACGGCGTTCCGAACACGCTATGGTCATTATGAGTTTGTGGTTATGCCGTTTGGATTAACTAATGCACCTGCGGTGTTCATGGAGTTAATGAATCGGGTTTTCATCGACTATTTGGATCAATTCGTGGTTGTCTTTATTGATGACATTCTAATTTATTCTCGTGACCGGGAGGAGCACGAGTTTCATCTTCATCAGGTGCTCAACGTGTTGAGACGAGAACAACTTTATGGGAAGTTTTCCAAGTGTGAGTTTTGGATGTCCGAAGTGACATTTCTCGGACATGTAATTTCATCAGACGGAGTTCGTGTCGACCCTCAGAAGATGGAGGCTATTCGGTATTGGCTACCTCTGAAGAATGTTAAGGAAATCCGAAGTTTCCTCGGATTAGCAGGTTATTATCGACGATTTATGGAGGGATTTTCTAAAATCGCTCAACCCATGATGAACCTTTTACGGAAAGATAAGAAATACACGTGGTCCGATGCGTGTCAACAAAGTTTTGAGGAACTCAAGAGCCGATTAACTTCAGCACCTGTCCTTTTCTTTACCGCAAGGGACAGAAGGATTTGTGGTTTATAGTGATGCATCCGGACAGGGTCTCGGATGTGTACTCATGCAGAACAGAAAAGTTATTGCTTATGCTTCACGACAATTGAGACCTTACGAGGTTAATTATCCGACCCACGACCTGGAGTTAGCAGCCGTGGTATTTGCATTGAAGATTTGGCGTCATTATCTTTATGGCATTACCTGTCAGATATTCACCGATCATAAGAGTTTAAAGTATATATTTACTCAGAAGGAGTTAAATATGCGATAGAGGCGGTGGTTGGAAATAATCAAAGATTATGATATCGAGATCCTTTACCACCCGGGCAAGGCGAACGTTGTCGCCGATGCCTTGAGTCATAAGTCTGTTCAGGAGCAGATGCTTGCTCGATTAACAGTTCAGAAGGAACTTCAGCAGGAATTTCTGAGACCCGAGATCATGGTCTGGTTACAGCAAGTACAAGGGCAACTTTGTACGCTGGAGATTTCATCGCCACTTGAGGAAGCGATCAGGGAGAATCAGGGTTCGGACCCATCTTTGTTACGCATTCGGGAGGATGTGACTCAGGGAAAGCCCCCGGGCTTGTGTTCCATGAGGATGGACTTTTACGTTTTAAGAATCGGTTGTGCGTACCGGCGAATGATGAGTTGAAAAACTCGATTTTGAGAGAAGCTCATGCTACCCCTTATTCCGTTCATCCGGGGTCTAGCAAGATGCATAAAGACTTGAAACAAAATTACTGGTGGAGTAATATGAAGCGAGAAGTCGCGGAATTTGTTTCGAGATGCTTAACCTGTCAACAAGTCAAGATTGAACATCAGCGACCGGCGGGTATGCTGAAACCGCTCCCTATTCCAGAATGGAAGTGGGAAGATATTTCTATGGATTTCATCACGAGTTTGCCGACGAGTCGTTGTGGTATGAATACAATCTGGGTGATTATGGACCGCTTAACTAAATCAGCTCATTTCTTTGAGATTAAGGATACGTGGGGTCCCGAGAGACTTCCCCAGTTGTTTATCAAAGAGATAGTGAGATTGCACGGTACTCCTAAAAGTATCATTTCCGATCGCGACGGACGATTTATGTCTCATTTTTAGAAATCAGTTCATCGTGCTATGGGAACTTAGCTTCATCTCAGTACACCTATTCATCCTCAATCCGACGGACAATCAGAGAGGACTATTCAGACCTTGGAGGACATGTTGAGGGCATGTGTCCTCGATTGGAAAGATGATTGGGAAGCCCAACTACAGTTGATCGAGTTCACGTACAATAATAGTTGGCATTCTTCGATTAAGATGGCACCTTACGAGGCCTTATACGGTCATCGTTGCCGATCTCCTTTGTGTTGGGATGACTTATCAGAATCAATCGACACTGAGCCCGATATGCTTATAGCCGCCCGTGAGAAGATAGCTTTGATCAGGAGTCGTTTGTTGACTGCTCAGAGTCTACAGAAATCTTATGCAGATAATCGTCGTCGGCCATTAGAGTTTGAGACAGGTGACCATGTTTTGGTCAAGGTTTCCCCGAGTCGTGGTATCTTCCATTTTAGGAAGAAGGGGAAGTTGAGTCCGAGATTCATTGGACCGTTTGAGATTTTGGATCGAGTAGGCGAGTTAGCTTATCGATTGGCCCTACCTCCGGCGTTGAGCCGAATTCATAATGTGTTTCACGTCTCTCAGTTGCGGAAGTATGTTGCCGACCCGAGCCACATACTTCAGTTCGACGATATCGAGATCGCCGATGATAATTCATATGAGGAGCGTCCTATACGAGTTTTAGAGCGGCAAATCAAACAGTTGAGGAAGAAGACGTTTCCTTTGGTTAAAATTCAGTGGTCTAGACACGGAGTCGAAGAGGCTACTTGGGAAACCGAAGATAGTATGTGGAAGAATTATCCCGAGTTGTTTGACCCTTAGTTTCAGGGACGAAACTCTTTTAAGGGGGGTGTATGTAATACCCAGTTGTAATTCAGTCATTATCATTCAGTATTTATCATTCACTATTTGTCACTCAGTAATTTTTCACTCATTCATGATCAATTGTCACTCACATTCAATCATTGTATTCATCGTTTAAAGTAATTGTATCGTGTATTAATCGTCATTCATTATCAATCTAGTTGGAGAATCGTGCGATGTTTATCATCGTTGTCATTTTCATGGTGTGCTGTGTGTGAGGAGTAGCGCACGCTGCGTTCTCTCTTTAGCGTACGCTAATTGAGTATGGGTAGCGCACGCTACCTCTCAACTCTAGCGCACGCTAGTATGTTCAAGCAGGCAGTCCAGAAGGCACTGGACTGTAGTTGAGTCATAAGTAGCGCATGCTACGAATGGTAAGTAGCGCGCGTTAGCAGGCTGGATTAGCGCACGCTATGCAGCCGGTATAGCGCGCGCTAAGGTCGGATCAGGCAGAGTCCAGTGGCTACTGTACTGCTTTGGATATATGCCTAGCTCACGCTATGAGTGGTTTTAGCATATGCAAATGGTGTAGTAGCGCACGCTAAATATTATGTGTAGCGCGCGCTACCGAGATCAGATCGGAGAACAGGAGGTTCTGGACTCCAGTACTGGGCATCAGATAATTCGTTAGCGCACGCTAACCTTTGGTGTTAACGCACGCTAATACATGGTTGTAGCGCACGCTACAAAAGGTACGTAGCGCACGCTACAGTTGCGATCAGAGGGTACTGGACTACCTAGTACACCCATTAGCGCACTCTACGCACAGGAGCTAGCGCACGCTAACTGGTGCTTCTGTAAATAGGACAGTTCAGTCCTTTCTTCATCAATTATCATTTCTCTTCGTTTCTTCGGCGGTTTTGGGCGATTCCGAGCGATTTGGAAAGTGTTCTTCGAGGTGTAATCATCAATCATCATTTTCAAGCTTACCATTCGGATTAATCATCATTTCATCATCCTCATCACATCAAATCAAGGTATTAATCTCTTGGAACTAGAATTTCAGAGTTTTGGGTTTTTCCTTCCGATTTCTTCGTGTAAGCTTAGATTGTTGTTGGAATACGTTAGATATGGATTATCTACCTAGGATGAATGTATTCCTACGGATTTAATGGCTATTTTGGGAATTATTTCAAGAACCCTTGGGGTTGACTTTGGTTAATTCGGGGATTTTCCGATTGATGTTGTTGTAATCTTGAATTATGGATTCTTATTAGATTATTGATGCCATTGATATTGTTTTGCTGGTTTGAATCAATCATTTGATAGTTGGTTTCGATAATTTGGGTTTGGTTGTAACCAACGGGAAGGATATTTACAACATATACGTTAGAGTGCATCTATGAGTTTGGATATTGTTGTATCAACGTTTGAGTTGGTTAAATCATGTTTGATATGTGTATTGAATGGATTATTTGTAATTATGTTATTCAAGGTTGTTCGAGCGACCGACATTTCATTTAGGACGTTGTTCGTGGTCGGACATTCTTCATCGGTGTTGTGTAAGTTAATTCTTACTCGGTTAAAAGGATATTCATTCCTTTCGTTGTTGTTCATTCATAATCATAATTCATTCATAAAGTACTAACCGTATTGAGAATTGTAATTGTCACTTAATCACTTCATTCACGAGGAACGACGGTTTCCAATCATTTCATTGAGCTGTCATTCATTTCACTATCATTTCATCTTGGTGAGTCATTATTGATTTTCGATGTCACTTTTGTTATATCGTGGCATTCCCGGTCATACTGGCGTGCCGGTTGGTATGTGTAGGATTTTCATGTCGGGCACATTTAAGCCGTGTGTTGGTTGTTGGCCTCACATTGGACTGTGCACACGAGTCGATTGCTTCGTGAGACTGATTAGGTACAAGACCACACGTGTATTCGATCGATATTCGTTGGTGGCTTGTGCACGGACACATTTCCATCTTGGGCGTAGTGTGGCACCATTCTTTGAGCCGTATTGTCAGTTGATTCATATAACATGTTTGATTGTGTATGTTTTCAACAGGATTGTGATTATTCAACTCTTGAGGATTGTTGTTCTGTGTAACTGACCCCGTTGGGGGATATTGTTTTTCAGGTCATGGCAAGGCAAAAGCATGGGAAGAGCACGTTGACGGCGAGTCCTGATGATACTAGTAGGGGCCTCGGTCTTTTCGATCATTTATGTTTCCTTCATTTTATTCATTATGAGACATTCCGTTTGAATACTCATTTTACTCAGTGTTGTATATTTTATCTCCATATAAAATATACATGTATTCTGTATTATCTTGGGTGTGTTGTATGAAACTCCTCATCGGAGTAATTAATGTTGTATTGTGGTTCGGTACTACATTTACCCTGTGTAATTCATTCATTTTCATTCGCCTGGTGGGTCCCAGTCGGGGGTCCACGACACTGTAATATCCGCCTAGTTTGGGGTGTTACATGTAACATGGTCTTATCTCCTATTAACAAGATTTAATCAAGAAGTAAAGGCTTAATCGGAGCTATATCCAATACTTGCTACAACAATACTTAATCAAGAAGTAAAAGATTAATCTGAGCTGTTATAGCCAATTCTGAGTACAAAAAGGCTCGAATGTAATTAATGAACTCGAGTTTTCATAGAGTTCCAACTCGGGTGCATGTAATGTGGTCTTATGTCCTATTAACAAGACTTAATCAAGAAGTAAAGGTTTAATCAGAGCTATTATAGTGAATCCTTGGTACAACATGACTTAATCAAGAAAGAAAAGATTAATCGGAGCCGTTATAGCCAAATTTTGAGTACAAAAGGCTCGAATCTTATCATTAAACTCGAATTTTCATACAGTTCCGACTTGAATGCATGTAGCGTGGTCTTATCTCCTATTGACAAGACTTAATCAAGAAGTAATGGCTTAATCGGAGCTATTATATTCAATCCTTGCTACAACAAGACTTAGGTCATATTCTTTTGGACTTATTTTTTAGTTTTGATTCGATTCGATTCGATTCGATTCGAGTCCATTGATTCAATTCATTTGATTCAATTCGAGTCCATTCGATTCGATTCGATTGATTCGATTCGATTCGATTCGATTATTTCAGTTCTTCTTATTATTATTATTATTATTATTATTCTTAATTATTATTATTATTATTATTATTATTACTAATAATATTACTATTATCGTTGTTGTTAATTACTATTATTATTATTATTATTTACCATTATTATTATTATTATTATTTACCCTTAATATATATTTGATTCGATTCTGATCGAGATCCATTGATTGATTCGATTCGATTCAGTTCATTCAGTCCAAAAGAACAGAGCCTTAATAAAGAAGTAAAAGATTAATTGGAGCTATTATAACCAATTTTGAGTATAAAAAGTGTTAGGAGTATGCCCTCGAATGCCACTCAGAGGATGTTGAGTGAGGACAATGCACTTGTAATTATGTAAATCAATTATATAAGGCAATGAATGTTTCTTTATTTACTAGTAGTTACTGGCATTCCTAACTCGTAAATAAACATATAGAAACTAGTCCGTGTATTTGAGAGCAAAATGTTCCACTCCTTATTGGATAAGGGGGTTGGCACAAGAAATGTTTATAGCTCAAATACTTAATCGTTCGCAAGTTGATGAAACTTGACTGGACGTTAAGTTTATGTGAAGACTTGTATGACGTGTTCTTTGACATGGATAGTGCCTGTCGAATGATAATGGTTAGTGGGAGCACAGGTTATAGGTATGCTAATTGGATTAGTATACTCAAACTGACTCACCCTCGATTCATCACACGGATTTCACTCCGGGACAGTCAATGACGGAATCGAAAGGTTGTGATAGGTATTCGTGAACCTTCGAATTGAGGATTTAGTAGGGATGTGCTTGTGACGTCAAGATTTTCATTAGAGTAGTCCTATGAGGTTATTGGCAGATGAGATCCTAAGTCTTTGGCCAAAGCATTGGAGCTAGTTGTATTAGATACACGACAGCTCGATGATCTCGATTTGCATTAACGCATGCATAACGTCAAGTACATATATGGTTTGACTGACCGTGACCCTATAACTTGATCGGGACATTTGAAAGAAGGGTTTATACGTTTACTGGTATTCACAACAGAATAGTTCTTGAATGATCCCATCATTCGTTCTCAGTTGGGGTACAATGTAGGCCGCCAGGCTGGCTAGGTGGTGCTACTACTCTTTGGTTCCTCCCATTGCTGACTGAGACGAACCTACCGAGTCGTGCAATAGGATTGACAACGGAATGAATCAAGCTAATTCTCTCATTATGAATATTAGATATTGGATATCTAAATTTGGGACATTGGATGTTTAAATCGATTTATCGAATAAATTGATTTACAACTTAATGAATTAAATATATCACTGAGTGATTAATTTAATTCATGAATATAATTATTTCTTAGAGAAATTAATTATGTTATTTTGTATTTGATATGTTTAATTAATTGGATTAATTAATCGATACAAATACATCGGAACGGAATTGTAGTTTATCTGTTTGGACTCACGGGAGCCCGAAACGAACCGAACTCGTCCGTTTTTGCATAGTAGCCTCCCCCCCTTTGTTTCTACTCAATTTTCTCTGTCTTGTTGCTTTCATTTTATATGAAAGAACATGATATTGTGGGGTTTAAAATCATGTGGCATGCTTTGTATTATTGAAGTGAGAGTTGAATAAAGGGAAGAAGACATCTTATAACACATGCACCTTTTGATTCCTTGTGTGAAATCATACGTAAGTTGTATTGGAGAGAGAGAGAGAAAGAACTTTGAGTTCATTTCATAACTCTTTAGTCTTCTTCTTGTAACACCCCAATTCACAAATGGGACATTACACGCCGTAGAACCCCCGTGAGGTCTACCAGGCTAACTCATGACACGTAAATCACAATGATAACCCCAAAAGGTACACCCAAAAGTAAATAAGGTCGTGGCCTCGGCCAAAACATTTTAACGGAGTACATGAGACATAAGTTAAATACCAATTTATTGCCCACGCAGGGGACTTAAACCATGTTTAAGAACAAACAGTCTAACTTCAGTACTCAACAGATGCAATGACCAAACAGAAAAAAAATACAGACTCGAGCCACATCATCATGCCAACCCATCCTTTGCATGCGCATCCCGTGCCAGCTCCTCAGCTCGACCAGTACCTGAAATGCATAAGACGCATTTCCCCCATTTAAGGGATTATCATTCGAATAGCTAGTGCAAGTACACAATTACACAACATTTTATACATACAAGATTCAACGCAAATAAATCGTTAGGAAAATCATTTTGAAAATCAATATTCCGGAATATCACATTAACACCAAAACAGTATATCAACAAGTTTTCCACATCACAACTATCCACGCTTGGTAACTCGTGACCGTACCCATTAGTATCGGTCCCCAGAGGTCCCGTCGGACCGTCCCCAGGTGAGAAACCCCTTCTGTGGCCGTACCCATTAGTATCGGCCCCCAGAGGTCCTATCGAACCGTCCCCAGGTGGAAGAACATCAATGCACGCACCCAAGTCCACTTCCGTGGCCGTACCCATTAGTATCGGCCCCCAGAGGCCACATGCCATCCCCAGGTGGAAGAGAAACAATCACATTCGTTCAATAATACCATTTACATCATTCGCATCAAAATCATACGCACATAACGGAATGTAATACATGTACTTGCCTGGAATAAGACGAAACGAAGGAAACGATGAAGGAATAGGTTTCGATCCGAACAATCCTCCAAAATCCGTTCCTAACATAATAACGGTATACAACAAGTCTCAAAAATGCGGAAAGGTAAGAATTTATCCTAATTCTACCTGTTGGAACAATTTGTCGGTCATACAAGGTCAAAACCGAATCCCAACTATCAACGGGGAAAAACATCGAGTTTAATCCGTAAAACCACAAGAGAAACAAGGAATGGTGATTACGTTATTGAAATCTAACAATCGTAAGGGGCAAATCGGACTAGAAGGGTGAAACCTAAAACAAAACCCCAAAATCCCCAAAAGTTAGGGTTCTAATGAATTATACCTCGATCCGGACGGAGAATGATGATGATTAATCTTCCTTGGAACGCAATAATCAACCTTCAGAGGGTTTCTACAGATTGCACCGGATAAATCTCTCCAAATCGCTCCAAGGAAACTCACGTCGCGAGAAAGAAAGATAAGAAATGAAATGAGGCGACTGAGGTTAAGTCAGGAATTAAAAGGCCTGACAGCGCGTTACGTACGTTAACGCAAGCTGTTAACGTACGTTATGAGGGTTACGTACGTAACCCAACACTGGTTAACGTACGTAACAAACAGCCTGCCCGAAAATGCGAAGGCCATAACGTACGTTATGGATCATGCATAACGTACGTTATGCATGCAGCAGTTCCCAGTTCTGAACAATCACATTTAGCACAGTCGATACAACGACGGAACACGACACAAGGATAGAATTAAAGGTGTAATTACGAGGTGTTCATAACAACGAAGCTGAGTGTTGAAAGAAAATGCACTTCTAACTACCGAGGAATCCACAATAGGACAAGGAGGGTAAAGGCACCCTAAACTCTTAAGAAATTACAAAATGGCCCAAACATCCGAAAATTCACGATACAACGTCGGATTAGCAATCCGAAACTCACAACATGTTCTACTCAACCATACGAACTCAAGGAAATAGGAAAATGACGAAATCGAACGAGTTTAACGAGAATCGAATACACATGCGATAAAATATAACTCAAGATTAAATTACGTAAAAACATCATCGAGACTCGTCCCAACGGAGAAACTCCAAGAACAAAATAGATTCAGAATTCCAAAATGGTGCCAAGCGAGTTGTCCGAAATGAATATACACCAAAAATAGAAATTACTAAAAATAAAAAGTACGGATATTACATTCTCTCCCCCTAAAAATAAGTTTCGTCTTGAAACTTACAACGCGAATAACTCGGGGTATCTCGACCTCATACTCTCTTCCGACTCCCATGTGGCTTCCTCGGATCCATGCCTCGACCACTGCACTTTAACCAAAGGAATGGTTTTGTGCCTGAGTTGCTTCACCCGACGTTCTAAGATCTGAATCGGCCTCTCCTCGAAGGTAATGTCGGGCCCCAACTCGATCTCTCCAAAGTCAATAATATGGCTAGGGTCCGGTACGTACTTCCTAAGCTGGGAGACATGAAATACGTTATGCACGTGGCTCAGGGACGGCGGCAAGCCTAACCGATATGCAAGCTCTCCGACTCTCTCTAGGATCTCGAACGGCCCAATAAATCTCGGACTAAGTTTACCCTTCCGACCGAAGCGGTAAACTCCCCGTGTCGGCGACACCTTAAGCAACACATGGTCTCCCACCTCAAACTCCAACGGCCGGCGACATGTATCGGCATAAGACTTCTGTCGGCTCTGGGCCGTCACCAACCTATCGCGAATGAGAGCAATCTTCTCCCTCGTCTCAACTACTATATCGGGCTCAGTACCAATCAGCTCAGACGCATCGTCCCAACACAATGGCGATCTGCACCTCCTCCCATACAATGCCTCGAATGGTGCCATTTTGATCGAGGCGTGCCAACTATTGTTGTACGTGAACTCAATCAATGGCAAGTGCGACTCCCAATCATCCTTCCAATCTAAGGCACAGGCTCTCAACATATCCTCCAGTGTCTGTATCGTCCGCTCAGACTGTCCGTTAGTCTGAGGTTGGTAGGATGTACTAAGTCTCAACTCGGTCCCCAAAGCTCTATGAACGGCCTGCCAAAAATGTGATATGAACCGGCTATCACGATCCGAAACAATACTCTTAGGGGTCCCATGCAACCTCACTATCTCCGCAATAAACACTCGTGCTAGTCTCTCTGGCCCCCAAGTGTCCTTAACACTCAGAAAATGAGCTGATTTGGTTAGTCGATCGACAACGACCCAAATCATGTTTATTCCAGTCCGAGTCTTAGGCATACGGGTAATGAAATCCATAGAAATATCCTCCCATTTCCACTCCGGGATAAGAAGTGGTCGTAAAAGCCCCGTGGGTCGCTGATGCTCGATCTTAACCTGCTGACAGGTCAAACACCACGACACAAACTCACTAACGTCTGTCTTCAAATTACTCCACCAGTAGTTACTCCTCACATCTTTGTACATTTTACTTGTACCAGGATGTATGGAGTAAGGTGTGGTATGAGCTTCACTCAAGATCTTCTGTCTCAGCTCAACAACATTTGGTACACATAGTCTGCCGCGAAATCTCAAAACTCCATCATCGTGAACCACAAATCCAGGGGCTTTCCCCTTCCTCACATCCTCACTCAACTGGACCAAAAACGGATCATCATACTGCTTCGCCTTGATATCATCAGTCAAGGACGAAGTGATCTCTAATGCACATAACTGACCCTGAACTCTCTGAACCCAAACCTCGATATTCTGAAAAATAAGATCTCGCTGGATCCTACTCTGTGGTGTAAGTACCTCTAACGTCTGAAACGCCATCGGCTTCCGTCTCAACGCATCAGCCACTACGTTAGCCTTACCCGGATGGTAAAGTATCTCGAGGTCGTAATCTTTAATTAGCTCCAACCACCTACGCTGTCTCATATTCAACTCCTTCTGACTAAAAATATACTTCAAGCTCTTGTGATCCGTAAAAATCTTACATGTCGAACCATAGAGATAATGCCTCCAGATTTTTAAGGCGAAAACGACCACAGCTAATTCCAAATCGTGCGTGGGGTAATTCACCTCGTAAGGTTCAACTGGCGGGACGCATACGCAATGACCCTATCTCTCTGCATCAAAACACTTCCGAGTCCGAGGCCCGAAGCATCACTATATACCATGAAATCTTCGTTCCCCTGAGGCAACGCTAACATGGGTGCGGTAGTTAGTCGTCTCTTCAACTCGTCAAAACTACTCTGTCTGTCTGCGGTCCACTCGAATTTCTGAGTCTTCTGGAGCAACTGAGTGAGTGGTCTAGAGATCTTTGAAAACCCCTCAACAAATCTACGGTAATATCCGGCGAGACCCAGAAAACTCCTCACTTCCTTCACATTCTTAGGCGGCTCCGAAGCCATCAGCGCCTCTATCTTCTGCGGATCTACCCGAACTCCCTCTACTGAAATCACATGCCCGAGGAACATCACTTCCTCGAGCCAAAACTCACACTTAGAGAACTTCGCATACAACTGCTCAGCTCTCAGAATGTCTAATACAATCCGGATATGTAAGGCGTACTCCTCCCGACTCCGTGAATAGATAAGAATGTCATCGATAAAGACGACTACGAATTTGTCCAGATACTCAATAACAACTTTGTTCATCAACTGCATGAACACTGCTGGGGCATTGGTTAGTCCGAAAGGCATAACCACAAACTCGTAATGGCCATATCTCGTCCGAAAGGCAGCTTTTGGTATATCGCTGTCCCGAATCCTCAACTGGTAGTAGCCCGATCGCAAGTCAATCTTCGAAAAGACTGTCGCCCCTTGAAGCTGATCAAACAAGTCGTCAATCCGGGGCAAAGGGTATTTATTTTTGATGGTCAACTTGTTCAATTCTCGATAATCGATGCATAAACGAAGCGATCCATCCTTCTTCTTAACAAAGTACAGGCGCACCCCAAGGCGAAGCGCTCCGTCGAATATACCCCTTGTCTAACAACTCTCCCAACTGATTCTTCAACTCTAGCATCTCCGACGTTGCCATACGGTACAGTGCTCGAGAAATAGGGGCCGCATTTGGCTCAAGATCAATAGGAAACTCCACCTCTCGATGTGGTGGTAATCCCGGCAAGTCATCCGGAAATACATCGGGATACTCGCTAACAACTGGAATCGACGATATGTCAACCCCACTATCTCCCGCCTGCAGAGCGAAACACCAGTAGCCAACACAACCCTGGTTCAGAAGTTTCATCGCCTTCAAGGCGCTAATCACACTCCCCGATCTACCCGGCTTACAGCCGACGAGAGTATGCTCGGTGCCGTCCTCGGCAACTATCGAGATGGTACGAGTCCGATAGTTCATGATAGCACCGTGACGATCCAACTAATCGTCCCCGAGGATCAAATCCTCACCCTTAAGGTCTATAACAATGAGATTCGAGGGCCAATCCCGGCTCCCTATCCTCACTGGGCAATCCCTAACTTCCCGGTCCCCAACCATACGATCCCCGCTGGGCGTACCCACTACAAACGGCTCACACTCAAACAAGCAGTCAAAGCCAATACGACTCACACAATCCGAAGCAATAAAGAAATGGGTCGCACCCGAATCAAAATGCACTGAAACTGGATGAGAAAGGATCTGAGTGGTACCTGATGCCACCGGAACGTCTGCCTCCTCTGTGCGCCTCATCTGATACAATCGGGTATGGACTGAACCTGAACTCGACGCTGCACGGCGATCCGGATGACTCCGACCTCTACCACGACTCGAACCCTGCGGAACATGAGTAGCTGGAGTGCTGTGATCGCTCTGATCGGCAGTGGTAGTCGGAACTCTAGCGGCCCTGGTGGCTCTCTCACAATGAGCTGCCCGATGCCCGGTCTGTCCGCAAGTAAAGCAAGCAACTAACGGAAATGGGCAATCCTTCACAATGTGCTCGGGCTGACTGCAATTAAAACAAACTCTCCCGCCAGGTGCAACAGACTGGACTGAACGGCTATCCTGAGATCCACCGGCCTGATGAAACGGCCTCTTCCCAGGTGTAGGAGCAGAACGAGACCTCGAAAACTAACCACCTTTTCCGGCCGAGAACCCGCCAGTAGTCTTCTGCTTCTTAGCATCCGAAACCGACTCTGATTCCGGGACAGCCATCTCGATCACCAGAGCGCGATCCTGGTATTCCTTCAAAGTGGCACACATGAGCGGCGCCATACTCTGTCTAATATGCGGCTTCATGCGCATATTGAAGTAACGGATTTTATCAGCCTCCGTTCTTACTTGATCTCTCACGAAACCCAACTGCTGATTGTAAGAGATAATGGCCTGGGAAATCGGCACATCCTGGGGTGTGGCAGTGAAGAACTCCACAATTCTGCGTTCTTTGACTGGCGGCGGACAATATTCTGCTTCCATAGCAGTCCTGAACTAATCCCAAGTGGCCCGACGGTCTCTGGGCGCAATAGCCTCCCACCATTCCGCAGCTTCCTTATCCAGGAGGTACTGGGCAATATGTACCCTCCTGTATTCAGGACAAGCTACAGCATCGAAGGTCCTGGACAATTGAAAGAGCCAATTCTCCCAACCGAGGGAGTTAGAAGATCCGGAGAAACGAGGAGGGTGCATCTTAGTCACCGTCTGAAGCCACTTACTAGCTTCCTCTTCAGGTGTCGGGGGCGGATTCTGGCGTCCACCCTGAGCTATCTGAGCAAGCTGGGCTACTAACTGCTGAAGTACGGCAGTAGCCCCGGCGTCAGCATTATTACCCGACGGCACTGAGTGAGAGGCTGAGTTTGCAGAGGACTGAGAAAGTGAGCCCTCTTCATTATCAGCACCCCGACCACGGCCTCGGACGTGTCCCCTAGATGGTCTACCATGACCTCTCAACATACTGAAGAAAATACAAAAGGAACAAGATCAGAAAGATTCACAATCTACAAGGTTGGTATCATAATTCTCGATTCCGAACAACGCAAGAAAACGAATACAGAAATATAAGAGTTCGAGGAGACTTACAGCCACGGGTCGCATGAAAAGACGGTAGCACGATGATATTAGGCTCAACGACTGACTCTAACGACACAACTGACAGACCCAAAATTAACCAACAGCATAGGCATTCAAAACCTAAGCTCTGATACCATAAATGTAACACCCCAATTCACAAAAGGGACATTACACGCCGTAGAACCCCCATGAGGTCTACCAGGCTAACTCATGACACGTAAATCACAATGATAACCCCAAAAGGTACACCCAAAAGTAAATAAGGCCGTGGCCTCGGCCAAAACATTTTAACGGAGTACATGAGACATAAGTTAAATACCAATTTATTGCCCACGCAGGGGACTTAAACCATGTTTAAGAACAAACAGTCTAACTTCAGTACTCAACAGATGCAATGACCAAACAAAAAAAAAATACAGACTCGAGCCACATCATCATGCCAACCCACCCTTTGCATGCGCATCCCGTGCCAGCTCCTCAGCTCGACCAGTACCTGAAATGCATAAGACGCATTTCCCCCATTTAAGGGGTTAGCATTCAAATAGCAAGTGCAAGTACACAATTACACAACATTATATACATACACGATTCAACGCAAATAAATCGTTAGGAAAATCATTTTGAAAATCAATATTCCGGAATATCACATTAACACCAAAACAGTATATCAACAAGTTTTCCACATCACAACTATCCACGCTTGGTAACTCGCGACCGTACCCATCTCCCCAGAGGTCCCGTCGGGCCGTCCCCAGGTGAGAAACCCCTTCTGTGGCCGTACCCATTAGTATCGGCCCCCAGAGGTCCCGTCGAACCGTCCCCAGGTGGAAGAACATCAACGCACGCACACAAGACCACTTCCGTAGCCGTACCCATTAGTATCGGCCCACAAAGGCCACATGCCATCCCCAGGTGGAAGAGAAACAATCACATTCGTTCAATAATACCATTTACATCATTCACATCAAAATCATACGCACATAACGGAATGTAATACATGTACTTGCCTCGAATAAGACGAAACGAAGGAAACGACGAAGGAATAGGTTTCGGCCCGAACAATCCTCCCAAATCCGTTCCTAATATAATAACGGTATACAACAAGTCTCAAAAATGCGTAAAGGTAAGAATTCATCCTAATTCTACCCGTTGGAACAATTTGTCGGTCATACAAGGTCAAAACCGAATCCCAACTATCAACGGGGAAAAACATCGAGTTTAATCCGTAAAACCACAAGAGAAACAAGGAATGGTGATTACGTTATCGAAATCTAACAATCGTAAGGGGCAAATCGGACTAGAAGGGTGAAACATAAAACAAAACCCCAAAATCCCCAAAAGTTAGGGTTCTAAGGAATTATACCTCGATTCGGACGGAGAATGATGATGATTACTCTTACTTGGAACGCAATAATCAACCTTCAGAGGGTTTCTACGGATTGCACCGGATAAATCGCTCCAAATCGCTCCAAGGAAACTCACGTCGCGAGAAAGAAAGAAAAGAAATGAAATGAGGCGACTGAGGATAAGTCAGGAATTAAAAGGCCTGACAGCGCGTTACGTACAATAACGCAAGCTGTTAACGTACGTTATGAGGGTTACGTATGTAACCCAACACTGGTTAACGTACGTAACAAACAGCCTGCCCTAAAATGCGAAGGCCATAACGTACGTTATGCATGCAGCAGTTCCCAGTTCTGAACAATCACATTCAGCACAGTCGATACAACAACGGAACACGACACAAGGATAGAATTAAAGGTGTAATTACGAGGTGTTCATAACAACGAAGCTGAGTGTTGAAAAAAAATGTACTTCTAACTACCGAGGAATCCACAATAGGACAAGGAGGGTAAAGGCACCCTAAACTCTTAAGAAATTACAAAATGGCCCAAACATCTGAAAATTCACGATACAACGTCGGATTAACAATCCAAAACTCACAACATGCTCTAATCAACCATACGAACTCAAGGAAATCGGAAAATGACGAATTTGAACGAGTTTAACGAGAATCGAATACACATGCGATAAAATATAACTCAAGATTAAATTACGTAAAAACATCATCGAGACTCGTCCCAACGGAGAAACTCCAAGAACAAAATAGATTCAGAATTCCAAAACGGTGCTAAGCGAGTTGTCCGAAACGAATATACACCAATAATAGAAATTACTAAAAATAAAAGTACGGATATTACACTTCTTCCTTTCTTCATTTTGTTCTTGATAGTTCTTAGAGAAAAAATCAAGAATTCAAAGAGAGATTGTGAGTTAAACACTTAGAGTGTTATAATCAATAGCTTCATCACTTAGCTCTAGCCATATCCTTGGAGGATAGCAAGGTGTTGTCATTCCGTTCGTTTTTCCGGCGCGTGACAAGTAGAGGCGCGGTTTTTTGGCGTTGGATCATTCAAGTGCTTGGAGTGCTTCGGATCGTAGAGAATTCAACTAAAGCTTGGGGAATAGCTCAAGAGAAGGTTATCCATCTAATCAACGGACTACAAGGGTGAGTTTCTATATCTCTTGTGAATTCGTTTTTGATATTCGTATATACGTAGCTCGATCGATCGTCGTAGGGATTCGGATCGAATTAATTTTCATTTTACCGCTTCCGCTGGGCCTTCGTTTTAGACACTGAATCTCAACAGTGGTATCAGAGCGTAAGTCTTGCGATCGTATATACGATATTTGCATTTGGAATGCTCAATTAGATGGTGAATGATTTGGAATCATTTTTGTCATAATCGTGGTATATGTTTTTCGTTCGTTATAGTTCTATTTTTCGTAAGTTTATATCTAAATATAAATCTTAAATTTCTGGGAAATATGATTTATATTGAAGATATAAAAGTCGGAAAATATTGATATTGGATATCCGGTCAAAAATCTAGCCCCGAATCGTCGTCGGACGACTTTTTGGTAAAAAGGTGCATTCTGGCCGAGAGTGACTCGACCGTGTCTTGGGTGACTCGGTCGTGTCCGGCAGTCTGGCCAGGCTACTGCCAGGCAGACCCGACCATGTCAGGCGACACGGGCCGTGTCTGGCCGGCAGGCTTACGGTAGTGACTCGACAGTGTCAGGCGACACGGCCGTGTCTGGCAGGTATGTCTGGGACACTGCCGGCACGACCCGACCTTGTCAGTCGACATGGACCGTGTCTGTCCGACAGGCTTCCGGCAATGACTCGGCCATGGCAGGCCATTTTTCACCCGGCTCGATTTTTCCGTGTTTTCTTGAAAATTAATCTCCCGCATGTTAAATTGGATTTAATATGATTAAAATGATTTATGGTATTTAATTTTATATGAGAAATTCGATTAATTGGAATAATTATGGTCGACCGAATTATTTTGAACGTTATCATATTACCGATTGTGTGAATCGATTGGATCGGTTCGTTTTGTTGATTGGATCAATGTATCTCTACGCTTTCCATTTAGATAGTATTTATTGGATGAATGCTTTTGAATGGGAGTGTGGTTTGTGGACTTAGTTTTTGAATCGTTCGTTTTATTCGATTGGGTTGTAAATGCCGTTTTGAGCCTATTTATTTTACTAGAAAAATTTGTATCTAGGATGCAATTTTCAATGTAAAATTTATATGTAATGACGAAGACCAGAGGAAGATCCATTTCGAGAAGACGAAGATTCAAGACGAAGACTTGTAATTAGATTACGGAGTTTTTGTTTTCTAGGAACGGTCCATGAACCACATGTTGGTAGCAACTAGGTTGTGAATGTTTTTTCATATTGTATGAATACCACAAATGCCCCAAAATGATTAATGTGCAAAGTGTAACGTTAATTGCGAAAATTCTCCCACAACAAATTATTAAGTTTATAAGGTTTCATGGTTTTCCTTCCCTCCATCGAGTTTTCGGGAAATTGAAATCCAAACCGGATGTGCTATGCTTCCGAGTTATCGGGGTAGTCGTTCGGGGAGGACGGATAAATTACCGGAAGCAAATTGGATGCCTTCGGTTGGAGGAAATTTTATCCCTAGAAACCTGATAGGTTGCCGGATAAGATTCAATTGTGAAACTGATTTGCGTCGATGGAATAAACTTAACTTGTTCACAAACCATAGAAACCGTATAGGTTGAGGGGAGTGAACAGAGGGAAAAAGAAGATCAAATTATCCATTAGATGGGTTGGTGTTGGACACTACTTTATGAAAATTAATAGACAAGAAACCTGTTCGGTTGCCCTCTATTAAGATTTATAAAGAACTCGATCACCACTATGAAGTAGTGCGACGATACTTCCGGATTTCACATGGGAGTGTGTTGTTCCGATAAAAATAGTGGGAGCTGGGTAACAAGAATAGAAAAGACCTTAATTCTATACTCAGATCATAATATAACAAGTCACTAATTAATCTATTATACTTAATGTAGACAAATCTCAATATGACAATGAATCCACTCGCAATTCTACTCGAGAAGAATACCCTGATTTGTAATACCCGTAGTTTCATTGACTGTTTGACTTTGCCGTTCTCCTTATTTTGTCGCTTTGTAAACGCATGGAGATGTTGTTGATAGTGTTATTGAGTTTCGTATCTTGTTTTGGGTCTCGATCGTGTTGTTTAGACCATGCGGAAGTGTTCTAGGCGAGAGACAGCGCACGCTAGGCCTAGGCTAACGCACGCTAATTCTGCTTGATTAGCGCACGCTAGTTTTGTAATATCCGTGTTTTCTACTTTTGGTAATTTCTATTTTCGGTATATATTCATTTCGGACAACTCGCTTGGCACTGTTTTAGAATTCTGAGTCATTTTATTCTTGGAGTTTCTCCCTTGGGATGAGTCTCGATGATGTTTTTGCGTAATTTCACCTTGAGTTATATTCTATCGCATGTGTATTCGATTATCGTTAAACTCATCCGATTTTATCATTTCCTATTTCCATGAGTTCGTATGGTGGAGTAGAGCATGTTGTGAGCTTCGGATTGTAAATCCGACGTTGTATCGTGATTTTCGGATGTTTGGGCCGTTTTTGTAATTTCCTATAAGTTTAGGGAATTTGTTCCTTGGTCGATTGTGGTGGCGTACCTCGGATCGTTTGGGGTTTCCGTACTTCTATTTCTTGTTATTGTTGCCCAAATATCGATTCCTATTGCTTTTATTCTCTTCCCGGTTCATTTTTCATCATTTTGGGACCCAAGGGGGGGTGTGGGCCACGGCACAAGGATTGTGCGCCGCGGCACACACATTGCCCAGTTTCTGGCCGAGCAGACTGTACCGTGTGCCGCGGCACATGCCGGTAGGGCCGCGGCACACTGCCGAGTCACTGCCGCGGCACACTCGTCCGGGCCGCGGCACACTCGTGTTGCACTTATCGGCCAAACCTCTCATGCCGTGTCTTTGCGGCACATGCCGGCAGGGCCGCGGCACAATGCCGAGTCACTGCCGCGGCACACCTCGACTGGGCCGCGGCACACCGAGCGGTCTGCCGATCACTGGGCGCAATTTTTGGCCCTGTGCCGCGGCACACTTCAGCTGGATCGCGGCACACAATGCGGTCAAGCGCTATAACTGCGTTTTTCCAGCGAGTTCAGTCATTTTTCTTCCTTCCTTCCACCGTACGAGAGAGATAGGTTTGAGAGGGGGATTTTTCTCCATCTACCACTTGATTGTGTGATTTTATTCATCTCCTTTCGATCGTGTAGCTCGGATTGTGGATCTAACACATGTTCTTCGGATTATAGTGCTTGAATCTTCAAGAGGTAAGAACTCCTTTAAACCTAGTATGATTTTGGGGAGGGTTTGGTGGTGATCTTGTATTTTAATCCGATTTAACCGATGTTGTTGTTAGATTTTGATAGTATACTCGTGACCCTTGGTTTTCTTATTATTGGATGGGATGAAATCCTGTTATTACATCGTTGACCGATTTCATTTCCTTATGCACTCTTGGTGTCCGATGAATTGCCCCAACGGGTAGAATTAGGATTAATTCTTACCTTTCCGCATTATTGAGACTTGTTGTATACCGTTATTGTGTTAGGAGCGTATTTGGGAGGATTGTTCGGACCAAAACCTATTCCTTCGTTGTTTCCTTCGTTTCTTCTTATTCAAGGCAAGTACATATATTACATTTCGTTATGTATGTTGCGATTTTCGAATTGAATGATGAATTGTGATTTTTGGGTGCGTGAGTTGTGTTCCTTCCACCCGGAGTGTCCGACGGGATGTCTGGGGGTCGATACTAAGGGGTATGGCCGCGGAAGGGAACTTGGGTGCGTGTGTGATTGAACTTCCACCCGGAGTGTCCGATGGGATGTCTAGGGGTCGATACTAAGGGGTACGGCCGGGGAAGTGGTATCCCACCCGGAGTGTTCGACGGGATGTCTGGGGGTCGATACTAAGGGGTACTGCCACGGGATACCAGTTGTGATTTTGTGATATCGTGATGATTGGAACTGATTTGATGGCCAATGTAGTATTCCGGAATATTTATGGCAAATAATTTCTGATTGAGATGATTGTGTAAAAACCGTATTTGTATATAATGTAGTGTAATTATGTACTTGCACTATCTATTCGAATGCTAACCCCTTAAATGGGGGAAATGCGTCTTATGCATTTCAGGTACCGGGAGGGCTGAGGAGCAGGCACGGGACATGCACGCAAAGGATGGGCTGGCTTGATGATGTGGCTCGAGTTTGCATTTTTATGTTTTGTCATTGCATTGTCGAGTAATGAAGTTAGACTGTTTATTTTTGAAACCTGGTTTAAGTCCCCTGCGTGGGCAATGAATTGGCATTTAACTTCTGCTCATGTACTCCGTTAAAATGTTTTGGCCCAGGCCACGGCCTTATTTACTTTTGAGTGCATCATGTGGGATTACATTGTGGTTTATATGTCATGTGTTAGCCTCGTAGACCTCTCGAGGGTTCTACGGCGTGTAATGTCCTAGTTGTGAATTGGGGTGTTACATTTATGGTATCGGAGCTTAGGTTTTGAATACCTAGGCTGTTGGTAAATTTTTGGGTCTGTCAGTTGCGTTATTAGAGTCAGTCGTTGAGCCTAATATCATCATGCTACCGTCTTTTCGTGCGACCCGTGGCTGTAAGTCTCCTCGAACTCTTATATTTCTGTAATTCGTTTTCTTGCGTTGCTCAGAATTATGAATTGTGATGCCAACTTTGTCAATTGTGAATCTTTCTGACCTTGTCCTTTTGATTCTTCCTTTAGTATGTTGAGAGGTCTTGGTAGACCAACTAGGGGACGCGGCCGAGGTCGTGGTCGAGGTGCTGATAATAAAGAGGGCTCACTTTCTCAGTCCTCTGCTGACTCAGCCTCTCACTCAGTGCCGTCGGGAAATAATGCCGATGCTGGGGCTACTGCCGTACTTCAGCAGTTAATAGCCTAGCTTGCTCAGATAGCTCAGGGTGGACGCCAGAATCCGCCTCCGACACCTGAAGAGGAAGCTAGTAAGTGGCTTCAGACAGTGACTAAGATGCACCCTCCTCGTTTCTCTGGATCTTCTGACTCCCTCGGTTAGGAGAATTGGTTCTTTCAGTTGTCCAGGACCTTTGATGCCGTAGCTTGTCCTGAAGACACGAGGGTACATATTGCCCAGTACCTCCTGGATAAGGAAGCTGTGGAATGGTGGGAGGCCGTTGTGCCCATAGACCGTCGAGCTACTTGGGAGGAATTCAAGGCTGATATGGAAGCACAGTATTGTCCGCCGCCAGTCAAGGAGCGCAGAATTGTGGAATTATTCACCGCTACACCTCAGGATGTGCCTATTTCTCAGGCCATCATTTCTTACAATCAGCAGTTGGGTTTCATGAGAGATCAAGTGAGAACGGAGGCTGATAAAATCCGTTACTTCAATATGCGCATGAAGCCGCATATTAGGCAGAGTATGGTGCCGCTCATGTGTGCCACTTTGAAGGAATATCAGGATTGCGCTCTAGCGATCGAGATGGCCGTCCCGGAATCAGAGTCAGTTTCGGAAGATAAGAAGCAGAAGACTACCGGCGGATTCTCGACAGGTAAGGGTGGTCAGTTTTTGAGGTCTCGTTCTGCTCCTATACCGGGGAAGAGGCCGTTTCTTCAGGCCGGTGGATCTCAGGGTAATCGTTCAGTCCAGTCCGTTGCTTCTGGTGGCAGGGTTTGTTTTAACTGCAACCAATATGAGCATTTAATGAAGGATTGCCATTTTGCTCCAGTCACTTGGTTTACTTGCGGGCAGACCGGGCATCGGGCAACTTATTGTGAGAGGGCCACCAGGGCTATTAGAGTTCCAACTACCACTACCGATCAGAAGGATCACAGTATTCCAGCTACTCATGATCCGCAGGGTTCGGGTCGTGGTAGGGGTCGGGGTCAGCCGGATCGCCGCGCAGCCTCGAGTTCGGGTTCAGTTCACCCCCGATTGTATCAGCTGAGGCGCACAGAGGAGGCAGACGTTCCGGTGGAGTCAGGTACCACTCAGATCCTTACTCATCCAGTTTCCGTGCTTTTTGATTCGGGTGCTACCTATTCCTTTATTGCATCGGATTGTGTGAATCGTATTGGCTTTAACTGCTTGTTTGAGTGTGAACCGTTCGTGGTGGGTACGCCTAGCGGGGATCGTATGGTTGGGGACCGGGAAGTTATGATACGGAATTGAATAGTCCGAATAAAGAAACTGAAGCAAGGATCGACGTTAAAGGCCTTACAACGCGCCGTGCACGTGCGACTACATTTTTAGACGGGAAAACGGACATAAGACGTGGAGTCTCGGTCTCAGCCGTGTCATATAACACGACCCGTGTCATGCTATGCCGGAAGGTCGACAATCGGTCGGAAAATGGACGAAGTGCCGGAAAAAAAAAACCACCACCTGTCGGAAAAATCACCACCTGCCGGAACTGGCCGATCGCTGCCGACCACCACCTGCCCGAACTGGCCGATCACTGCCGACCGCATCCGGCCGTGTCATCCGACACAGCCCGAGCCAAGGTGTCCTGGATAATGAAATCTCGCTGCCGACCGAACCCGACCGTGTCGTCCGACACGACCCATGCCGACACAACCCGACCGTGTCAGGCGACACGGCCGAGTCACACTCTTCCGGATAAGTAAATTCCCGCTGCCCGACCAACCCGACCGTGCCAGGCGACACGGTCGAGTCCTGCCGAACATGTGCGCCCGCACATGCCGCCGCGGCCGTGCCGATCGGCACGGGCCGTGTCCGACAGACCAGCAAATGACCATTATTGCTGATTTTTTTTATTTTTTGTTGTTTTTCCTCCCCTCACATGTCATGATTAGACTTGCATGTTATGTGGGGTGGCTTATATTCATTTTGTTGTGTGGTTCCCCCTCCCTTTGATTTGATTCCTTTGTATTTTATCTTGTTGTTTTGTTTTTCATTTCAAGATCATGTGATCTTGTTTTTTTTCCTTAGTTGCTAAGAAGACTACCATGCTATAAGTAGTCTTGTTCATGCTTTCATTGGATATTGTATGTTAAAGAAATAAGAATACACTTGTGTTTTCTTGGTGAATGCTTTTCATCGAAACCTTGGTTATAATTCGACGCGTTTTCGAGTTTTAATCGAATCGATTCTCAATAGGTCTTGAGGAAAGATTATCTTATCAAACTATAGGTCTAGTTTGATAAATCATTCATATTGTTCTTGTTTATGTAAGCCGAATTGCCCTACTTTCGGTTATATCTTACGAGTGTTCCACATATTCGAGTGTTGTGAGGATCAATTATATTTCCGCTGCATTCCATACGAGTTTACGTTCATTCTCATATGTAATTCGTATCATTAGTGGTATCGGAGCCCAAGGTCATCTCCTTGGGCGATTTCTTCAAAGATTTTTTTTGTTCAAAACTATCTCTTGATTCGTGTTATGGATTTCTCCGATCTCAATTTCTTGATGAAACTTCGTGACGCACTAAACGGCTTAACGGAGCAACGTATGCAAGAAAGACGCAGAGACGATGCCAACAGTATTGATTTCTTGGCCAAATTCCGCAGCATACCGGAATTTCACGGAGATAGTAATCCAGATGCGTGCATAGATTGACTTCGTGTTTGTGAGGAACACTCGGACTTCAAGGCTGCCCCGATCAGCCGCCACGTTTCGTTGGTGGCAAGGCGCCTCCGCGGTAGCGCCGCCGTCTGGTGGCAAAAATTGAAACAGTCCCGTTCACAACAACGTAAGCCTAAAATCCAAGATTGGCTTAAATTCAAAAAATATTTCAATCGAAGGTTCAAATCCCCATCTTACCACCAATCCTTCGATGCCCCGCCACCAACCTTCGATCTAAGGTTTATCCCCATCGAAGAATTTCCAGCAAAGCCATTTTTCGATGAAGACGATGTCCCTACCACCGTTTTCGATGGAGTAGATGAGACAGAGGTTTCAACACCGCAATACAACGAAGAAAGTGAGTTGAGCCATGTTTCCATAATTGACGAACTTGGAACTTGCTATTATGAGCATGAACCAATCAGTTGTGTTGGTCAAATTGACCAAAACGGAATTGATGGGTCGAAGGAATTATTCACACAAATCAGACCTTTTAAAGATGTGGAAGACGAAATGGAGCTTGGGACTAAAATTGGTTGGTTGAAAGAAAACGAGAATTTTGAACCCAATTTTTATATCGACTCAGTTTCTGGTGATGGACTTATGGTCTTGGATGCTTACCAAATTGAGGTTAGTAAATTATTTTGTGATGGGCCATTATTGGGGGAGCCCAATAATTTTGAAACGGAGAGTTGGTCAGATTGCGACGGACCGCCAACATTTGATGAGGAACCAGTTGATGAAGAGGACTCCGTAATAAATTCTGTGTTTTCCATTTTTGATGGTGAACCCGATATGGAATTATCAGTGTTTCCAATTCTGGAGGAGGAACCCGATGTGGAGTTAACCGTGCGTCCCATTTCAGATATCCACTCATGTCATGATATCGGTATTGCCTGGCGGAGTAATTATTATTATTTTATTAATAATGATAGTTATTTTTTTGGTGATTCTCGAGGGGGGCCCACTACCTATCGTCTCAAGATTTTGGGCCATGTACGTACTGCGGACATTTTCGAGATCAAGTACTTAGAGGCGTTAATTAATTATCTTGATGACGGAGGAAGTTCGGAATTGAGGACAATTCCCTTTAAAGGAGGAGGGGATGATACGGAATTGAATAGTCCGAATAAAGAAACAGAAGCAAGGATCGACGTTAAAGGCCTTACAACGCGCCGTGCACATGAGACTACATTTTTAGACGCGAAAACGGACATAAGACGTGGAGTCTCGGTCTCAGCCGTGTCATATAACACGGCCCGTGTCATGCTATGCCGGAAGGTCGACAATTGGTCGGAAAATGGACGAACTGCCGGAAAAAAAAAACCACCACCTGCCGGAAAAATCACCACCTGCCGGAACTGGCCGATCGCTGCCGACCACCACCTGCCCGAACTGGCCGATCACTGCCGACCGCATCCGGCCGTGTCATCCGACACGGCCCGTACCGAGGAGTCCTGGATAATGAAATCTCGCTGCCGACCGAACCCGACTGTGTCGTCCGACATGGCCCGTGCCGACACAACTCGACCGTGCCAGGCGACACGGCCGAGTCACACTCTTCCGGATAAGTAAATTCCCGCTGCCCGACCAACCCGACCGTGCCAAGCGACACGGTCGAGTCCTGCCGAACATGTGCGCCCGCACATGCCGCCGCGGCCGTGCCGATCGGCACGGGCGTGTCAAACGGCAAAGAAATGACCATTATTGCTGATTTTTTTTTATTTTTTGTTGTTTTTCCTCCCCTCACATGTCATGATTAGACTTGCATGTTATGTGGGGTGGCTTATATTCATTTTGTTGTGTGATTCCCCCTCCCTTTGATTTGATTCCTTTGTATTTTATCTTGTTGTTTTGTTTTTCATTTCAAGATCATGTGATCTTGTTTTTTATCCTTAGTTGCTAAGAAGACTACTATGCTATAAGTAGTCTTGTTCATGCTTTCATTGGATATTGTATGTTGAAGAAATAAGAATACACTTGTGTTTTCTTGGTGAATGCTTTTCATCGACACCTTGGTTATAATTCGACGCGTTTTCGAGTTTTAATCGAATTGATTCTCAATAGGTCTTGAGGAAAGATTATCTTATCAAACTATAGGTCTAGTTTGATAAATCATTCATATTGTTCTTGTTTATGTAAGCCGAATTGCCCTACTTTCGGTTATATCTAACGAGTGTTCCACATATTCGAGTGTTGTGAGGATCAATTATATTTCCGCTACATTCCATACGAGTTTACGTTCATTCTCATACGTAATTCGTATCAAGTTAGGGATTGCTCCGTGAGGATCGGGAGCCGAGATTGGCCCTCGAATCTCATTGTTATAGACCTTAAGGGTGAGGATTTAATCCTCGGGGACGATTGGTTGGAGCGTCACGGTGCTATCATGGACTATCGGACTCGTACCATCTCGATAGTAGCCGAGGACGTCACCGAGCATACCCTCATCGGTCGTAAGCCGGGGAGATTGGGGAGTGTGATTAGCGCCTTAAAGGTGATGAAACTTCTGAACCAGGGTTGTGTCGGCTATTGGTGTTACGCCCTGCAGGCAGAGGATGGTGGGGTTGACATGTCGTCAATTCCAGTTGTTAGTGAGTATCCCGACGTTTTCCCAGACGACTTGCCGGGGTTACCACCACAACGAGAGGTGGAGTTTCCTATCGATCTTGAGCGGAATGCAGCCCCCATTTCTCGAGCGCCGTACCATATGGCACCATCGGAGATGTTAGAGTTGAAGAATCAATTGGGAGACTTGTTAGATAAAGGGTATATTCGACCGAGCGCATCGCCTTGGGGTGCGCCCATACTTTTTGTTAAGAAGAAGGATGGATCGCTTCGTTTATGCATCGATTATCGAGAATTAAAAAGTTGACCATCAAAAATAAATACCCTTTGCTCCGAATAGACGACTTGTTTGATCAGCTTCAGGGGGCGACAGTCTTTTCGAAGATTGATTTGCGATCGGGCTACTACCAGTTGAGGATACGGGACATCAATATACCGAAAGCTGCCTTTCGGACGAGATATGGCCATTACGAGTTTGTGGTTATGCCTTTCGGGCTAACCAATGCCCCAGCAGTGTTCATGCAGTTAATGAACAAAGTTTTTATTGAGTATCTGGACAAATTCGTAGTCATCTTTATCGATGACATTCTGATCTACTCATGGAGTCGGGAGGAGCACGCCTTACATCTCCGGATTGTATTAGACATTTTGAAAACTGAGCAGTTGTATGCGAAGTTCTCTAAGTGTGAGTTTTGGCTCAAGGAAGTGATGTTCCTCGGGCATGTGATTTCAGCAGAAGGAGTTCGGGTAGATCCACAGAAAATAGAGGCGGTGATGGCTTGGGAACCGCCCAAAAACGTGAAGGAAGTGAGGAGTTTTCTGGGACTTGCAGGCTATTACCGTAGATTTGTTGAGGGATTTTCTAAGATCGCTAGACCGCTCACTCAGTTGCTCCAGAAAACCCAGAAGTTCGAGTGGACCGCAGACAGACAGAGTAGTTTTGACGAGTTGAAGAGGCGACTAACTACCGCACCCGTGTTAGCATTGCCTCAGGGGAACGAGGATTTTGTGGTATATAGTGATGCTTCGGGCCTCGGGCTCGGATGTGTTTTGATGCAGAGAGACAGGGTGATTGCTTATGCGTCCCGCCAGTTGAAACCGTATGAGGCGAATTACCCCACACACGATTTGGAGTTAGCCGCGGTCGTTTTCGCCTTAAAGATATGGAGACATTATCTCTATGTATCGTCGTGTAAGATTTTTACGGACCACAAGAGTCTGAAGTATATCTTCAGTCAGAAAGAGTTGAATATGAGACAGCGTAGGTGGTTGGAGCTAATTAAAGATTACGACCTCGAGATACTTTACCATCCGGGTAAGGCTAACGTAGTGGCTGATGCGTTAAGCAGGAAACCGATGGCATTACAGATGCTAAAGGTACTTACACCACAGAGTAGGATCTAGCGGGATTTTATCCGTCGGAATATCGAGGTTTGGGTTCAGAGAGTTCAGGGTCAGTTATGTACGTTGGAGATCACTTCGTCCTTGACCGATGATATCAAGGCGAAACATTATGATGATCCGTTATTAGTCCAGCTGAGGGAGGATGTGAGGAAGGGGAAAGCCCCTGGATTTGTGGTTCAGGATGATGGCGTTCTGTGATTTTGCGGCAAATTATGTGTACTGTATGACATTGAGTTGAGACAGAAGATTTTGAGTGAGGCTCATGCTACGCCTTATTCCATACATCCTGGTACGAGCAAAATGTACAAGGATGTGAGGAGTAACTACTGGTGGAGTAATTTGAAATCGGACGTTAGCGAGTTTGTGGCGAAGTGTTTAACCTGTCAGCAGGTTAAGATTGAGCATCAGCGACCTGCGGGGTTGCTACGACCACTTCCCATTACGGAATGGAAATGGGAAGACATCTCTATGGATTTCATTACCGGGATGCCTAGGACTCGGACTGGAATGAACATGATTTGGGTTATTGTTGATCGACTAACCAAATCAGCTCACTTTCTGAGTATTAAGGATACTTGGGGACCGGAGAGGCTGGCGCGAGTGTTTATTGCGGAGATCGTGAGATTGCATGGGACTCCTAAGAGTATTGTTTCAGATCATGATGCCCGATTTGTATCACATTTATGGCAGGCGGTTCATCGAGCTTTGGGGACTGAGTTGAGACTCAGTACATCTTACCACCCTCAGACTGACGGACAGTCGGAGCGGACGATCCAGACGTTAGAGGATATGTTGAGAGCCTGTGCCTTAGATTGGAAGGATGATTGGGAGACGCACTTGCCGTTGATCAAGTTCACGTACAACAATAGTTGGCATGCCTCGATCAAAATGGCACCATTCGAGGCATTGTATGGAAGGAGGTGCAGATCGCCGTTGTGTTGGGATTATGCATCCGAGCTAATTGGTACTGAGCCCGATATAGTAGTTGAGACGAGAGAGAAGATTTCCCTGATTCGCGATAGATTGGTGACGGCCCAGAGCCGGCAGAAGTCTTATGCCGATACACGTCGCCGACCGTTGGAATTTGAGGTGGGAGATCACGTCTTGCTTAAGGTGTCGCCGAAACGGGGAGTTTACCGCTTCGGTCGGAAGGGTAAACTTAGTCCGAGATTTATTGGGCCGTTCGAGATTCTAGAGAGAGTTGTAGAGCTTGCATATCGGTTAGGTTTGCCGCCGTCCCTGAGCCAAGTGCATAATGTATTTCATGTTTCTCAGCTTAGGAAGTACGTACCGGACCCTAGCCATATTATTGATTTTGGAGAGATCGAGTTGGGGCCCGACATTACCTTCGAGGAGAGGCCGATTCAGATCTTAGAGCATCGGGTGAAGCAACTCAGGCACAAAACTATTCGTTTGGTTAAAGTGCAATGGTCGAGGCATGGGTCCGAGGAAGCCACATGGGAGACGGAAGAGAGTATGAGATCGAGATACCCCGAGTTATTCGTGTTGTAGGTTTCGGGATGAAACTTATTTTTAGGGGGAGATAATGTAATATCCGTGTTTTCTACTTTTGGTAATTTCTATTTTCGGTATATATTCGTTTCGGAAAACTCGCTTGGCACTGTTTTAGAATTCTGAATCTATTTTATTCTTGGAGTTTCTCCGTTGGGATGAGTCTCGATGATGTTTTTGCGTAATTTCACCTTGAGTTATATTCTATCGCATGTGTATTCGATTCTCGTTAAACTCGTCCGATTTTATCATTTCCTATTTCCATGAGTTCGTATGGTGGAGTAGAGCATGTTGTGAGCTTCGGATTGTTAATCCAACATTGTATCGTGATTTTCGGATGTTTGGGCCGTTTTTGTAATTTCCTATAAGTTTAGGGAATTTGTTCCTTGTTCGATTGTGGTGGCGTACCTCGGATCGTTTGGGGTTTCCGTACTTCTATTTCGTGTTATTGTTGCCCAAATATCGATTCCTATTGCTTTTATTCTCTTCCCGGTTCATTTTTCATCATTTTGGGACCCAAGGGGGGGTGTGGGCCGCGGCACAAGGATTGTCTTGTTGCGGCACACATTGCCCGATTCGGCCGAGCGGTATGCCGTGTGCCGCGGAACATGCCGGCAGGGCCGCGGCACACTGCCGAGTCACTGCCGCGGCACACTCGTCCGGGCCGCGGCACACTCGTGTTGCACTTATCGGCCAAACCTACTGTACCATGTGCCGCGGAACATGCCGGCAGGGCCGCGGCACAATGCCGAGTCACTGCCGCGGCACACCTCGACTGGGCCGCAGCACACCGAGCGGTCTACCGATCACTGGGCGCAATTTTTGGCCCTGTGCCGTGGCACAGATCAGCTGGGCCGCGGCACACAATGCGGTCAAGCGCTATAACTGCGTTTTTCCAGCGAGTTCAGTCATTTTTCTTCCTTCCTTCCACCGTACGAGAGAGAGAGAGAGGTTTGAGAGGGGGATTTTTCTCCATCTACCACTTGATTGTGTGATTTTCTTCATCTCCTTTCGATCGTGTAGCTCGGATTGTGGATCTAACACGTGTTCTTCGGATTATAGTGCTTGAATCTTCAAGAGGTAAGAACTCCTTTAAACCTAGTATGATTTTGGGGAGGGTTTGGTGGTGATCTTGTATTTTAATCCGATTTAACCGCTGTTGTTGTTAGGTTTTGATAGTATACTCGTGACCCTTGGTTTTCTTGTTATTGGATGGGATGAAATCCCGTTATTACACCGTTGACCGATTTCATTTCCCTATGCACTCTTGGTGTCCGATGAATTGCCCCAACGGGTAGAATTAGGATTAATTCTTACCTTTCCGCATTAGTGAGACTTGTTGTATACCGTTATTGTGTTAGGAGCGGATTTGGGAGGATTGTTCGGACCAAAACCTATTCCTTCGTTGTTTCCTTCGTTTCGTCTTATTCAAGGCAAGTACATGTATTACATTTTGTTATGTATGTTGCGATTTTCGAATTGAATGATGAATTGTGATTTATGGGTGTGTGAGTTGTGTTCCTTCCACCCGGAGTGTCCGACGGGATGTCTGGGGGTTGATACTAAGGGGTACGGCCGCGGAAGGGTACTTGGGTGCGTGTGTGATTGAACTTCCACCCGGAGTGTCCGACGGGATGTCTGGGGCTCGATACTAAGGGATACGGCCGCGGAAGTGGTATCCCACCCAGAGTGTTCGACGGGATGTCTGGGGGTCGATACTAAGGGGTACGGCCACGGGATACCAGTTGTGATTTTGTGATATCGTGATGATTGGAACTGATTTGATGGCCAATGTAGTATTCCGGAATATTTATGGCAAATGATTTATGATTGAGATGATTGTGTAAAAACCGTATTTTTATATAATGTAGTGTAATTATGTACTTGCACTAGCTATTCGAATGCTAACCCGTTAAATGGGGGAAATACGTCTTATGCATTTCAGGTACCGGGAGGGCTGCGGAGCAGGCACGGGACATGCACGCAAAGGATGGGCTGGCTTGATGATGTGGCTCGAGTCTGCATTTTTATGTTTTGTCATTGCATTGTCGAGTAATGAAGTTAGACTGTTTATTTTTGAAACTTGGTTTAAGTCCCCTGCGTGGGCAATGAATTGGTATTTAACTTCTGCTCATGTACTCCGTTAAAATATTTTGGCCGAGGCCATGGCCTTATTAACTTTTGAGTGCATCATGTGGGATTACATTGTGGTTTATATGTCATGTGTTAGCCTGGTAGACCTCTCGAGAGTTCTACGGCGTGTAATGTCCTAGTTGTGAATTGGGGTGTTACAAGTTTTGAGCCGTAGCGCGTGGTAAGGGACCAGTCAGGTCAGAACCAGTAACTCAAACTGCTCTCTGGACTGGCGGATTAACGCACGCTAGGAGTTCGTTAGCGCGCGCTATTCGTGGTTAGTAGCGCACTGTCACGCCCCACCTTAAGGCAGCAGGCATCGCACAGCATCTGGCCGAAGCCTGCCGGACGGGCGCGCAGCATGCTCGCGCGCGTGCATGGACCGGGCCAAGCTCACAGAGGACTACCCCCCTATAATAGGCTTAGACGGAAAAAGCCTTGTGACAGCAGTAGACATTGAAAAGCCGAGGAACCCACTCTTCAGAAAGAAGACCCTAGAAGCTTCAAGATGGAGACCAATCAATTCCAGAAGGTCAAAGAGGGTTCCAGAAGGTCAGAAATCGGGTCGGATTGTTACGGGCCGAATCGGGCCTTGGCCGGGCCGGGCCGGGACACTTCGGGCCGGGTCGGGCCGGACGTTCCAGAGAGGTCTGGGGACTCCAAGAAGACTTCTTAGAATTATTTATAATTGTATAGATCATTCTAGATGATGGCATTTGTAACGCCCCCAAAATGAACCGGGTCGCCACAGTGTAGATCCCATGAGGGACCCACAAGGCAAGTTTTTGAAAATATTTTCTAAAATATTTTATTAAACAGTGGTAATATACGGAAGTAATTAAGAAAGTCTTCGTACAACCCAAAGCACCAAAAGCAAATAGTGTCCGTACATACGGTTATTACACAACGTGGAATGTTCAAATTATTTAAGAAATTAACAGGCCTTCTTCCAACACAGCTCATGCCTGGCCATAACCTTCGGGGGTGTCCTGCACAAATTCAACAAATTTACCTGGCACGACATGTCGTGCCAGTAACCTAGGTCAGAAACAATCCAAACCAAACTCAAAGGTAAAATCTAATAATTTCAAGGAATAAAGTTGTCACCGAATGTTCCATGTTATTCCTCTTATCGGACATAAACTCCCAAGGTCACAACCAAGGGTCACGGAAGTATCTACGGGACTACTCCGGACGTGGCTACCATTCAGGTTTTATCCCGCAACACGGTCCAACAAGAAAACTCCCAAGGCCGCGGCCAAGGGTCACGGTAGTATCTACTCGGGAATACTCCGGACAAGATAATCGTAAGAGCACCATTCCACAATAGTAACATTTACTATGTCTAAAATTATAAGACGTAAAGTCTGAGCAAGATTCACTTGCCTCAAATCCGACGCGAGTTATTTCTTGACAAGGCAACGGCTTGAACGATCGCACTTGGAAATCCGACCTATTACATGTTTGTCGATTAACATCTTATGATAATAATAATGATCAATGACGTTCCTCCCCCTCCCGCCTGTTAGAACCCTATCTTAGTTGCTTATGATGTCGGAATCGAATTTCTCCATTTTTATCCATAATGCGTGCCATTAATTTCTTTAGGTTCGGCAACATTCTTTATAAGTTATCCTTCCGCTAAACAATAGTGTTCTAACACAACATTCCTAGTTAATGATAACCAACAATCATCAAGATTTCATCGTTGTCTTAATATGCAAGTATAGAACGATTAATCCATCATCTTAACATGTTTCGGCATCTATTTGGCTAGAAATTGTTGGTAACTTCATCAAGGATTCATTAACGGTTTTATTCAACATGATAATACGGTTATACATGAAATCCTTCAAGATGATTCCGAGAAGTTGGTGATTAGAAATATGATTATGAGTTCTACCATTATTCATTCCAATTTCAAGCTTTGATGGATATCGATTAACAATTGCGATAGCTATATACCGGTTCGATTATTATGGAGGGTTCTAAGCTACCCAAGGCATCCGAGGTTTACTAAAACTTACTAAACAATACTGAAATGAGTTCAAGGTTGGATAAACTTACCTTTACTGACAAAAGATGATGAAGAACGACGGTGGACGAAGGAGAACGAGAGGATAACACCTTCAAGACCTTCCCCGAAACTTGATTATCGTACTCTAATAGGATAGCACTTGAATTGGGAGGTTAGAATTGGTTCAATGATGGTGGAGAGTAGTGTACAAGGAAGAGGAATGATTTTTGGGACGGAAGAAATGAAAGGCAAAGTGTTCTTTTATAAACTCAGATTGCCCTTACGTACGTTATGCCTTACGGTTTACGTACGTAAGAGGCTTTACGTACGTTATGGCAAAATACTTAATGTACGTAAGGAACTCGCTGGAACGATTCACTCACATCGTTAAATGCGTAGCAGCGGGTTAACGTACGTAACACCTCGTTGACTTGCCTGTCGCAATCACGCCGAAAGTTGGTCGGCACGCGTACTACCGGACGAAGATTCCTGTCCGAACACCGAAGACCGATGTTACGTACGTAAGGGCCGATATTTAACGTACGTAATGGCTCAGATATAGCGTGCGTAATGAGTCGGAGTATAACGTACGTAATGGACAGTCTTGTTTGCCAAATTATCATCACATTAATTTCTTATGACACGACTCCCTCTCCATGTCGTCTGGAAATCTCTCGGGGAACAAGACGTTGGCCACCGTCATATTCGCACCGATAATTACCTAACGACATCGAGGTATGTCACTGGAAGTTCGTCAATCATCATACCATCACAATACACGAATAATAGATGCGATACCGTACAACCATATTATACAAAATATGTTTTATTGCAATGGAGTACATTTATTTATCAAACAGGAGAAATAGACGTGAGCGCCCAAAGTGAAAAAGCATGTAATACTGGTGGTATTACATACCACCCCCCTTAAAAATAGTTTCGTCCCGAAACTAAGAAAATAACTCGGGATGATTCTCTCTCATGCTTGGCTCGGTCTCCCAAGTCGCTTCTTCCGTACCGTGGTGCGACCACTGAACTTTAACAAGGGGTATGTTCTTGTTCCTTAGTGTCTTTACGCGTCGATCCAAAATCGCTGTTGGAACTTCCCTAAAGGTAGCATCATTGGAAATCTCTACTTCCTCGAAGTTGATCTTGTGGCTAGGATCGTACACGTACTTTCTCAGCTGGGAGACGTGGAAGACATTATGCACTCCATCTAACGATGGTGGTAATGCTAACCGATAAGCGAGTCTACCGACTCGGTCCAGTATTTAGAACGGGCCAATAAATCTCGGGCTTAGCTTGCCCTTCTGGCCGAAGCGTCGAATGCCCCGCATTGGCGATACTTTAACCCAAACATGATCCCCAACCATAAATTCCAACGGTCGCTGCCGGTCCATAGCGTAAGACTTTTGGCGACTCTGCGCTTCCAACATGTGTTTTCGAACAATGGATATCTTCTTAATAGATTCCTGGATTAGATCCAACTCGGTGGCGATGACATCGGATGCATCGTCCCAACATAGGGGAGACTTGCACTTTCTACCATACAAGGCCTCAAAGGGAGCCATGCCTATGCTTGCATGCCAGCTGTTGTTGTACGAAAATTCCGCTAAGCAGAGGTGTTTAGCTTGATCCTTGCCCCAATCGAGTACACATGCTCTCAACATATCTTCCAGGGTCTGTATGGTGCGTCGCTTGTCCATCCATTTGAGGATGATAGGCGATCTGAAATGCGATTGAGTACCCATGGCACGGTGGATGCCTTCGAAGCGGGACACATATCTAGTGTCTCTATACGAAATAATACCCGACGGAACGCCATTTAATCTCAACATTTACCGAACAAAGATGGTAGCCACTGCTCTGTTACGATGGCCTCTGAATTGGAATGAAGTGTGCCGACTTTGTCAGTCGGTCTACAATAACCCATATCGTGTCCTTTCCCCCCGCCGTCACTGGTAACTTGGTGACAAAGTCCATTGATATGCTCTCCCATTTCCATTCCGGAATGGGTAAGGGCTGCATGATTCCGGCCGGTCTACGGTGTTCAATCTTCACCTGTTGACATATCATACATCGAGCGACAAACCTTGCTACCTCTTGCTTCATATTCTTCCACCAGAAACTCTTTCCCAGGTCTTTGTACATTTTGCTCGCCCTGGGATGTATCGAATAGGGAGTAGAATGAGCTTCCTTGAGTATAGTTTGCTTAAGCTCGTATTTAGGTGGAATGCAAATCCTGTTCTTGAATCTAACTAAGCCCCATTGGATCCTGTAGTCTGAAATAACTCCCCCTTCGGCCTTTGCGCCGATCGCACGAAGTTCTGGATCCTCCATCTGTGCTAGGCGTATCTCGTCCAGCAGGGACGAGCGAATATCAATCGAGCACAACTGTCCGTGGCGGTGTTGTATCCACACTTCAATGTCATTTTTCCGGAGATCTTGCTGCAACTCCAGCTGTACTTTCAAACCAGATAGTGTTACCTCCTGCGCAGTTTTCCGACTCAGTGCGTCTGCTACGACGTTGGCCTTCACAGGGTGATATAGAATCTCTACATCGTAATCCTTGATTAACTCCAGCCAACGCCTCTGTCTCATATTTAACTCTTTCTGCGTGAAAATGTACTTTAAACTCTTGTGGTCCGTAAAGATCTTACAGGTAACCCCATATAGGTACTGTCTCCAAATCTTAAGAGCGTGGACCACTGCAGCTAGTTCCAAGTCATGTGTCGGGTAGTTCACCTCATAAGGTTTAAGTTGACGAGAGGCGTAAGCGATAACCCTGTCATTTTGCATGAACACACATCCCAGCCCGTGCTTAGACGCATCGGTGCATATTACGAATCCCTCCGTACTCGCGGTAGTACCAACACCAGGCGTAGTAAGCTTCCTTTTTAGCCTGTCGAAACTCTCCTGACAATCTGTTGTCCAGACAAACTTGGTGTTCTTCCTAAGCAGATTTGTTAATGGCTGAGCGACACAGGAGAAGGCCTCGACGAACCGTCGATAATATCCCGCCAACCCCAGGAAACTTCTCACCTATTTTACATTTCTAGGTGGTTCCCAATTCATAACTGTCTCGATCTTCTGGGGGTCTACTTTAACGCCTCCTGCTGAAATCACATGCCCCAAAAAGGTTACCTCTGGCATCCAGAACTCGCATTTAGAAAGTTTAGCATACAGTTGATGTTGCCTTAAAACGCTCAACACCTGCCTCAAGTGTTCCTCATGCTCCCATCGGCTTCGGGAATAAATTAAAATATCGTCAATGAAAACCACCACACACTTATTGAGAAACTCTGTCAGAACCCTGTTCATCAATTCCATAAAAACAGCTGGAGCATTAGTCAGGCCAAACGACACCACCATGTACTCATAGTGCCCATATCTCAATCGAAATGCGGTCTTCGGAATATCCTCCTCTCGAATTCTCAATTGGTGATATCCCGAACGTAAGTCGATCTTTGAAAACACAGTCGCCCCTTGCAGTTGGTCCAATAAATCATCAATCCTTGGAAGTGGGTAACGGTTCTTAATAGTGACCTTATTAAGTTCCCTGTAATCGATACACAGGCGCAGAGAGCGGTCCTTTTTCTTCACAAAAAGAACTGGCGCACCCCATGGCGAAGTACTTGGACGAATGAGCCCCTTCCTTAGCAATTCTTCGAGTTGTGACTTTAGTTCCTTCATTTCGGCTGGTGCCATCCTGTATGGTGCCTTGGAGATAGGCGTCGTTCCTGGCTCAAGTTCGATTGAGAGATCGACCTCCCTTTGTGGTGGCAATCCAGGTAGTTCGTCGGGGAATATGTCCGGAAATTCGTTCACTACAGGAATATTAGCAACCGACAATTGTGACGTGCCCTCCTGAAGAATATAGCACCAGTAATACGCTCCTCGATCATCACGAGGTGCTTCTGTGGAAGGAGACCGAGGACCCCTTTGTCCGAAGTGCTCTCGGCCTCTAATTGTGTGAGTGGCACCGTCATGGGTCGTAATAGAAGCAGTCAGTGATAGGTATCCAATACCGTCTTGTGCATCGTCATCCAGTCCATACCTAAAATCACATCTTCGTTTTGGAGTGGAAAGACCATGAGATTGGGTCATCCCAGATTATTGATACGACCTGACGATTTCGAACTTCCAAATTACCCTCCACCTTGCCGCCTCGTAGTTTAACGATAAAGGACTCACAGGGGTACACAAGGGAGATGCAAACGGTTAACACATTCTACGGATATAAACGAGTGGGTTGCTCCAAGATCAAACAGACATGAACAGTGAGATTTAATAAGGAGTGTACGAGGCAGCCAGGAGTGGTGCAGTTGTCGTGAGCCCTTAGTTCGAACACGCGGACGGCCGTGTCCCCGAGGAGGGTGCGGTACCTCCCCGCCACCACGTCCTCTTAAGACCGTGTAGAGGAGACCGGTGAGGTGGAGATCGGTAGTCGGACATGGCAGACGCTCGGATGTCTGTCTGAGCCTTGTTGACTACGGCGGTGGGTTTGGTGTAGGTTTGATCCGAGAACAGTAGCGAGACATGTGCCCACCCCTTCCGCATGAAAAGCACTTTGTCGATGCTTTACGACACTGACTCATGGTATGCCCTGCTATGCTACAATTGAAACAGCTACGGCGAGAAGGCCCGTCAGATGTTCCTTTCTGTTGGGACAAAGCTGCTGATTTGGAGGGGAACCCAATTCCCAAATTCACTCTGCTGGTGCTCCCGGACTGATTTGCGGTCTTCTGCTTCTTTTGGTTGTGCCCGGCATCCGAACTGACAACCGTACCGGCGTATGCTGTGACTACGTCCTCATATGCCCTCAATGTGGTGCAATGAAACCCCGCCGCGTAGCATTGAACATCCTCTGGAAACCATTGAGCAAGGTGACAAATTCGCTGGTCTTCGGATGGAACCATCTGTGCGACATAGCTTAGCTCGGTCCTGTATGCCCAAATGATTTCTTGTACTGGCAAATTCTGAGGGCCTGCGCTGAAGAAACTCCGCGCTCGTGCAGTTTGAACTGATCGGGGACAGTACTCGTCTCTCAATAGTTTGGAAAACTCGGGCCATCCGACCATTCTGTCCTCTGGCTTATAGGTCCTCCACCATCGAGCTGCGGTGTCACGGAGCTGGTTGATCCCGAGTGGCACTTTTCGGTTTCCTGGGCAGCCGATCACCTCGGCGATCTCCATTTCGAGATCCAAGCGTCCACGTGCTTATCCCCGACCCATCTAATGGCGGTCGGCCTTGACATTTCTCCCACCAACGGTCCTTTCCGGTGTTCTCTTCTACGTTAATGACTGGTACTTGTTACGCCCGGTTGACTGAGCGATTCCCATGGCAATGGCCTGGGCGAGAGTCCGAACGAAGGTGGATCAAATCCCCGTTGTTACGGTTTTCCGCTTCTGCTCGTTACGATTAACGGTGGTGGTTGATTTCCGGCGGATTAGTTTCTCCGGTGTTTCTATCTTCCTGCTGGTTCATAGCGGAACCTTGTGCGTCATTTACGTTTCTTCTAGCTCCTCGACGTGCCATTGGTGATGTTCGTTCAATCTAACAGGTTAGTTTAATGCAAACATTCTCTGAGTTCTTACTGAATCCAAACATCATACTTGATCCTTAAGAATTTACATGTATTTTACCTCGACATCCCTCGAGGAGTTACGGTCGTCAGAAGTGTTGGATTTTGAAGGCAAAACGTTTTCAAAATATTTTTGGTAAAACTTTCCACGTGAGTGTTTAGGCTCCGATACCATTTTCTGTAACGCCCCCAAAATGAACCGGGTCGCCACAGTGCCGTAGATCCCATGAGGGACCCACAAGGCAAGTTTTTGAAAATATTTTCTAAAATATTTTATTTAACAGTGGTAATATACGGAAGTAATTAAGAAAGTCTTCGTACAACCCAAAGCACCAAAAGCAAATAGTGTCCGTACATACGGTTATTACACAACGTGGAATGTTCAAATTATTTAAGAAATTAACAGGCCTTCTTCCAACACAGCTCATGCCTGGCCGTAACCTTCGGGGGTGTCCTGCACAAATTCAACAAATTTACCTGGCACGACATGTCGTGCCAGTAACCTAGGTCAGAAACAATCCAAACCAAACTCAAAGGTAAAATCTAATAATTTCAAGGAATAAAGTTGTCACCGAATGTTCCATGTTATTCCTCTTATCAGCACATAAACTCCCAAGGTCGCAACCAAGGGTCACGGAAGTATCTACACAGGACTACTCCGGACGTGGGTACCATTCAGGTTTTATCCCGCAACACGGTCCAACAAGAAAACTCCCAAGGCCGCGGCCAAGGGTCACGGTAGTATCTACTCGGGAATACTCCGGACAAGATAATCGTAAGAGCACCATTCCACAATAGTAACATTTACTATGTCTAAAATTATAAAACGTAAAGTCTGAGCAAGATTCACTTGCCTCAAATCCGATGCGAGTTATTTCTTGACAAGGCAATGGCTTGAACGATCGCACTTGGAAATCCGACCTATTACATGTTTGTCGATTAACATCTTATGATAATAATAATAATGATCAACGACGTTCCTCCCCCTCCCGCCTGTTAGAACCCTATCTTAGTTTCTTATGATGTCGGAATCGAATTTCTCCATTTTTATCCATAATGCGTGCCATTTATTTCTTTAGGTTCGGCAACATTCTTTATAAGTTATCCTTCCGCTAAACAATAGTGTTCTAACACAACATTCCTAGTTAATGATAACCAACAATCATCAAGATTTCATCGTTGTCTTAATATGCAAGTCTAGAACGATTAATCCATCATCTTAACATGTTTCGGCATCTATTTGGCTAGAAATTGTTGGTAACTTCATGAAGGATTCATTAACGGTTTTATTCAACATGATAATACGGTTATACATGAAATCCTTCAATATGATTCCGAGAAGTTGGTGATTAGCAATATGATTATGAGTTCTACCATTATTCATTCCAATTTCAAGCTTTGATGGATATCGATTAACAATTGCGATAGCTATATACCGGTTCGATTATTACGGAGGGTTCTAAGCTACCCAAGGCATCCGAGGTTTACTAAAACTTACTAAACAATACTGAAATGAGTTCAAGGTTGGATAAACTTACCTTTACTGACAAAAGATGATGAAGAACGACGGTGGACGAAGGAGAACGAGAGGATAACACCTTCAAGACCTTCCCCGAAGCTTGATTATCGTACTCTAATAGGATAGCACTTGAATTGGGAGGTTAGAATTGGTTCAATGCTGGTGGAGAGTAGTGTACAAGGAAGAGGAATGATTTTTGGGACGGAAGAAATGAAAGGCAAAGTGTTCTTTTATAAACCCAGATTGCCCTTACGTACGTTATGCCTTACGGTTTACGTACGTAAGAGGCTTTACGTATGTTATGGCAAAATACTTAACGTACGTAAGGAACTTGCTGGAATGATTCACTCACATCGTTACGTACGTAACGAAAGCGGGTTAACGTACGTAACACCTCGTTGACTTGCCTGTCGCAATCACGCCGAAAGTTGGTCGGCACGCGTACTACCGGACGAAGATTCCTGTCCGAAGACCGATGTTACGTAGGTAAGGGCCGATATTTAACGTACGTAATGGCTCAGATATAGCGTGCGTAATGAGTTGGAGTATAACGTACGTAAAGGATAGTTTTGTTTGCCAAATTATCATCACATTATTTTCTTATGACACGACTCCCTCTCCATGTCGTCTGGAAATCTCTCGGGGAACAAGACGTTGGCCACCGTCATATTCGCACCGATAATTACCTAACGACATCGAGGTATATCACTGGAAGTTCGTCAATCATCATACCATCACAATACACGAATAATAGATGCGATACCGTACAACCATATTATACAAAATATGTTTTATTGCAATGGAGTACATTTATTTATCAAACAGGAGTAATAGACGTGAGCGCCCAAAGTGAAAAAGCATGTAATACTGGTGGTATTACAGCATTCTTGTAAATACTTGGAATAGTAATGTTTTCTTGGTCAATTGCTAGACTAGGAGGATTAGTATAAATACCCCTCCTTGGGGCTCATTTGTAACTCACCTTGAGAAATCTGATTTGCTACAGTGCAATAAGAGAAAACCTTCCCCAAGCAATTTCCTTACTTTCCTTCCTAGCAGTCTTGTTTATTAGTAGGCTTACTACTTAGGCTTGAGACGACCTAAGAGTGCCGCACGGCAAGGACTTAGCGAGGCGCAAGTGTAACCCCGTGACAGTTGGTATCGGAGCCAAGGTTGAGACAACCAGGCAGATTTCGAAGATTGCTAGCTGATCGTGCAAGGAGTAAGATGGCACAATCATCCGACGTTACCCAACCCAACACTCAGGCAGAGAAGACCAAGAAGGGCAGAGACAAGTCTGTCGACCGGATTGCTGCCATGGATAGCCGAGTTACTCGACTGGAGGAGGTCTACGATGAGGTTGCGAAGAGGGTGGATGACTTGGAAGAAGCTGGTGAGGAGCTGCACAACTAGGTTCTTTCTACTATCAATGCTTGTGATGGGGACATGAAGCAGGAGTTGGCCGATTTTCGGGCTATGATCTTGGCCATGCAAGAGGGCATGGAGGTTCTCAAGACGGAGATGGCAACAGTGAAAAGGGCGATTGCCAATGGAAAACATGTGGGTGCGACACCCGCACGAATTGACATCCCAAGGCCTGGGAAGTTCAACGGATCGAGAAACGCCAAGGAGATTGACAATTTCTTGTGGAACATGGAGCAGTACTTTGGTGCCTCAAACATTCGAGATGATGACACCAAGTTACGGACGGCGCCCTTATACTTAGCCGACACAGCCGTACTGTGGTGGCGGACCAAGCAGGGCGACATTGAGAGTGGTGCGTGCAGGATGGCTTCCTGGGAAGACTTCAAGGCCAAATTGAAGAGGCAATTCTATCCCGAGAATGTGGAGTTCGAGGCTCGGGGCAGGCTAAAGAGACTTAGCCACACCCGTACGATCAAAGACTATGTCAAGGAGTTCCAAGAAATTGTGCTGGAGATACCAAGTTTGACGGCGACCGACAAGCTGTTTGCATTTATGGACGGACTCAAGCCTTTCGCGAGGCAAGAGTTGGAACGGCGAAATGTCCAGGACGTGGCGATTGCCATTGCTGTGGCCGAGGGCTTAAAGGAGTTGAAAACCAGCGACAAGCCAAGGACTTTCCACACAGATAAAGACAAAGGTGGGGGAGACCGCCCATCAAGATTCAGGGCAAACAAATACTCGGACAAGCAACCAGTGGACGAGAACGATAAGCCGAGAGGTTGTCACATTTGTCATAGTACCTCTCACATGAAGTACGATTGCCCATTTCGGAGGAAGAAGGTCGCAGCCATTCAAGAGACCATGGAGACCGAGGTTGCGGATGGTGCGCATATGGGCTCATTGAGTTTGCTCAATGCTGTCAAAGCCGTTGTGGAACCGGCAAAGGGACCCAGAAAAGGGTCTATGTTCGTGGATGCCTTGATCGGAGGCACACACATCAAAGCCTTAGTGGATACAGGAGCTACGCACAATTTCATGCGGGACGGCGTAGCCAAAGCCTTACGACTTACCATCACTCCAACTAATGGATCGATCAAGACAGTGAACACCCATGCTAAACCGGTGACCGGCGAAGCACGAGGAGTGAAAGCAAAGATAGGTGACTGGCAGGGAATGATCACCTTCACTGTAGTGACCATGGATGACTACGATTTGGTTCTTGGGTTACAATGGTTCGATCAGGTACGGGCTTGCATTCTTCCATTTTCAGATTCCTTAGTCATTTTGGACTCCGACCGGACACAGGCCATTCCGGACAGGAGGGAAGCGAAGGGGACAAGCACCCTTTTAGCCATGCAACTTAGTCGAGGACTTCGAAAGTAGGAAGAGACCTTCGCTGCATTTTACGTTCCTGATGATGGGAACGATGTCGAAAGCAAGGATGTAACAAAGGAAGTTCAAGCCGTTTTGGAGGAGTTCCAAGACGTGATGCCCGCGTAACTACCTAAGAAGTTGCCGCCCAGACGGGATGTGGACCACAAAATTGAACTTATTTCCGATGCGAAGCCACCTTCGAGGACACCCTATAGGATGTCACCACCAGAACTTAAGGAGCTGCAGAAGCAATTGAAAGAGTTGTTGGATTCCAAGATGATCCAACCATCCAAATCTCCTTATGGATCCCCCGTTTTGTTCCAGAAGAAGCATGATGGATCCTTACGTATGTGTGTGGACTATAGGGCACTCAACAAACTGACGGTTCGCAACAAATATCCCATTCCACTCATTGGAGAGTTGTTTGACCAACTGGGAGGTGCCAAATACTTTTCAAAGATCGACCTAAGATCCGGATATTGGCGAGTCGGATGGCGAGCGAGCGAACCCAAGACCGCCATGGCGACCAGGTATGGTTTGTTTGATTTCCTTGTGATGCCGTTCGGGCTTACAAATGCCCCAGCGACCTTTTGCACACTGATGAACAAGGTATTTCAACCATACATAGACAAGTTTGTTGTCGTTTATTTGGATGATATTGTCATTTACTCATCATCGATGGAAGAGCATGTAGAACACTTGCGACAGGTGTTCCAGGCATTGCGGGACAACGAACTTTATGCATAGTTGGAGAAGTGCTCATTTGCCCAACAGGAAGTGACTTTTCTGGGGCACCGTATCAAAGATGGTCGCATAATGATGGATGAGGCCAAAGTGAAAGCCGTTCGAGATTGGGAACCGCCGACCAGTGTAACCCAACTCCGATCATTTCTGGGACTCGTGAACTACTACCGGAAGTTCATCAAGGGATACTCTCGGATAGCAGCACCATTAACGGACCTATTGAAGAAGGACCACAAATGGGAGTGGACGGATAAGTGCCGAGAGGCCTTTGAGCGACTCAAAGGCAAAGTGACGGAGCAACTAGTTCTTGCCTTGCCAGACCATACCAAGGCATATGAGGTTCAGACCGATGCATCTGATTATGTCATCGGGGGAGTTTTGATGCAGCTAGGGCATCCCGTTGCCTACGAGAGAAGAAAATTGAATGACACCGAGAGACGGTACTCGGTACATGAGAAGGAAATGACCGCCGTGGTACATTGCCTTAGATCTTGGAGGCATTATTTACTTGGGAGCAAGTTTGTGGTACGAATAGACAACGTAGCCACAAGTTATTTTCAAACTCAGAAGAAGCTCACGCCAAAACAAGCAAGATGGCAGGAATTCCTAGCTGAGTTCGATCATACCCTAGAGTACAAGCCTGGAGTACTTAACCGAGTAGCCGATGTATTAAGCCGGAAGGCCGAGATTGCAGCCTTGACCAAGGCCGAAGGAAGCATCAAGGACCGCATACGCGAGGGACTCAGGCAGGACCCTTTCGCAGAAAACATCATGCAACTTGCTAGGAGCGGCAAGATAAGACGGTTCTGGGAACGAGACGAGCTACTCTTTACCAAAGGCAACCGTTTGTACGTGCCCAAATGGGGGAACTTACGGATAGACATCATGAAGGAATGCCACAATACACTATGGGCTGGACACCCAGGTATGTACCGTACAATGGCTTTAATTGACAATTCTTACTTTTGCCCAGGATGCGAGAGGACGTTGAGGCATACGTCCGGACATGTCTTGTATGTCAACAAGACAAGGTGGAACAACAACAACCTGGTGGACTACTTCAACCCTTACCCATACCGGAACACCCTTTTGAAAGCGTTTCAATGGACTTTATTTGGGCTTTGCCTAAATCGGATGGGTACGGGTCGATCATAGTTGTGGTGGACAGGTTCTCAAAATACGCAACCTTTATTCCAGCACCGGCGGATGTGACGGCTCTGGAGACGGCCAAGTTGTTCTTAAAGCATGTGGTAAAACATTGGGGCATTCCAAGGACAATCGTGAGTGACCGAGACCCACGTTTCATAGGAAAGTTTTGGTCTGGACTTTTTAAGCTATTGGGCTCGAATTTAGCATTCTCAACAAGTTTCCACCCACAGACGGACGGGCAGACAGAACGAGTTAATGCACTGCTTGAATGCTACTTGCGGCACTATGTGAGTGCCAATCAACGGGATTGGGCCAAACTCTTAGACACGGCCCAATTCTCATACAATTTGCAGAAGAGTGAATCAACGGGACGCAGCCCATTCGAGCTCGCTATAGGGAGACAACCGGCGACAACGAACAATATTGCCACCGGGTACATGGGACAGAGCCCCGCAGCCTATACCTTTGCTAAGTCATTACAGGAGGAATCGGACTTGGCTCGAGCATCTTTGGACAAGGCAACCAAGAAGATGAAGAAATGGACCGATCTCAAGCGACGAGCGGTCGAGTTCAATGAAGGCGACTTAGTTATGGTGAAACTTCTCCCGCAGAAATTTAAAGCATTTCGGGCTGTGCATAAGGGACTTATCCGAAGATACGAGGGACCCTACAAGATCGAGCGGCGTGTTGGGACAGTTTCCTATCGAGTGGAACTACCGCCGAAGATAAAGATACACCCGGTCTTTCATGTTAGCCAACTGAAGCCTTACCATCAGGACATGGAGGATCCGGGCCGAGCTCAGTCACATCAAGCACCGACTGCCGTGATTACTTCCTTCGACAAGAAAGTAGCCGAGATCATTTCGCATCGGGACGTTCGACGAAGGGGCGTGGCCCCATACACCGAATACTTTGTGCATTGGAAGGGACTCCCAGACGCTGAAAATAGCTTGGAACACGAGGATCACCTATGGCAATTCCGGCAGAAGATTGAAGAATATCGGGACAGCATCGTGCCGAGGACGGTCACGACTTTGGTGGGGGAGAATGTCACGCCCCACCTTAAGGCAGCAGGCATCGCACAGCATCCGGCCGAAGCCTGCCGGACGGGCGCGCAGCATGCTCGCGCGCGTGCATGGACCGGGCCAAGCTCACAGAGGACTACCCCCCCTATAATAGGCTTAGACGGAAAAAGCCTTGTGACAGCAGTAGACATTGAAAAGCCGAGGAACCCACTCTTCAGAAAGAAGACCCTAGAAGCTTCAAGATGGAGACCAATCAATTCCAGAAGGTCAAAGAGGGTTCCAGAAGGTCAGAAATCGGGTCGGATTGTTACGGGCCGAATCGGGCCTTGGCCGGGCCGGGCCGGGACACTTCGGGCCGGGTCGGGCCGGACGTTCCAGAGAGGTCTAGGGACTCCAAGAAGACTTCTTAGAATTATTTAGAATTGTATAGATCATTCTAGATGATGGCATTCTTGTAAATACTTGGAATAGTAATGTTTTCTTGGTCATTTGCTAGACTAGGAGGATTAGTATAAATACCCCTCCTTGGGGCTCATTTGTAACTCACCTTGAGAAATCTGATTTGCTACACTGCAATAAGAGAAAACCTTCCCCAAGCATTTTCCTTACTTTCCTTCCTAGCAGTCTTGTTTATTAGTAGGCTTACTACTTAGGCTTGAGACGACCTAAGAGTGCCGCACGGCAAGGACTTAGCGAGGCGCAAGTGTAACCCCGTGACAGCACGCTAACATCCGTCCGTAGCGCACGCTAATTGGCTGGTCGGCAGAGGCAGTGAGGTTGCCAGGTTTTTGGACTATCAGGTAGCGTACGCTAGGCTTCGGCTAGCGCACGCTAAATCTATTGCATAACATACGCTAAGCCATACCGTAGCGCGCGCTAACAGACTGAGTCGACGGAGGCAGTGAGGTTTCATACTTTCTGGACTAGCAGGTAACGCACGCTAGGCAGCGGCTAGCGTACGCTATATGTGTTGCGTAACGCACGCTAGTGCTCAGTATTAACGCACGCTAGCGGACTGAGACAGTGAACTGAGATTTTGGCAGGACTCCAGTTAGCGCACGCTAGGGATGATTCGTAGTGCACGCTAACGTCTTATGACAGTAGCCACTGGACTACCAGGTGACCCGATAGCGCACGCTAATATTGAGGCATAGCGTGCGCTAGACTGGGACAGTATATAAGGGGACAGTCAACCTCTGCACTTGTCATTTCACATCATTTCCACTTTTCTGATCGGGAGAGCTCGGGAGAGGCGATTTGGGACGATTTAAGGCAGTCCTTCTTCAGATATCGTCACCTTGGGTTGAATAACAAGGTTTATGCAACATCTAGCACATCTCTATCCTCCGAATCAAGGTAAAAATCCTTAGAACCCTATTTTTGGGAATTTTGGGGTTTTCACAGATTCGTGCGATTTATCCATTTTGAAGCTTGAGGACCTTGAGATTATGATGTATCTATCCCGTAAGCATGCTTTTCCTACGATTTTACGGATTGGATTGTGCCGTTTTCGGACTTGTGAGAGTTTGGACAATTTTCCAACCTCTAGTTGTTTATCCGTGTATTTTCTTGAATCGTAGATAGGTTTCGGGAGTTTCTTCGTGTAATTTGAATAAGGATTATTGATTATCATATTCCTTGCGAATCGTTTAGGTGCCGGAAACGCGTTCTTGGACCTACCGAACTCATACCCTTTTTCCGTTTGATTTCTCGATGTCTCAAAGGAAAGTATATATTTATGATTATACGTTCTCGACTTTGAAAGTAAGATATATTAATGGCATGATTATTTATATTCACTCTGGGGCGGGCCGACAGGTCCCCTGAGGGTTTCGTAGCCTCTGGTGCGATTCCACGGATGATATGAACGAACCACTCTGGGATGGACCGATGAGTCCTCTGAGGGTTCCGTAGCCTCTGGTGCGGTTCCACGGTATTCATATATGTATTAATGTGATGCTATGAGATTTAGTTATTCCGGAATACTAGTCTTGAATTGATGAATTGACGGTTACATTTACTTTATTGTCGAGGAGTATTATGTTTCATACTTGATATACTTGCACTAGCTATTCGACGGCTAACCCCTTTATGGGGGAAATACTTTTTATGTATTTCAGGTTCCAGGAGAGTGGACAGGCAGGTATCGGGTCGGCATGAAGATGATGGGCAAGTGTGATACTGTGTCTTTCCTCCGGTTATGTTCTGAGTTTTCCATTCAGTGTTGTTGTACTAGAACGGTTATTGAATACTCGAGTATTGTTTTCCATTTTTCCTTGATGTTCCGGCCTGTGTTTGCCGAGGTATTGATTTGTGTTGTGATGTCTGTGGATAAAATGGTTATGTCTTGAACACCTTTTGTATTGTTCTTCGTTCCATTGTATGTAGACCTTCTCGGTCAAAATTTATAATTTCGCGTATGTTTATCCTTGTGAGTCCTACGGTGGGGCTTACGGCACTGTAATATTCCCCGAATAACTTGGGGGTGTTACAGAATATGGTATCATAGCTTAGGTCTATGGATACTTAGGTTGTCGGTCTTTTGGGTCGAACGAGTCGTCATTTGTCCACAGTATCACTACTCTGCCATCATCACAGTGCGACTGGTACTTGTAAGTCCTCTTACTCTTCGGGTGTTTCCTTATTCGTTTTGCTTCGATTTTGGTATTTTTGAGAATCGGTCACTTTGATGACGTGCGATTGAACTGTACTTACGTGCCTTGTGTGTTCTTCAGTATTTCAGCTGGTAGGGGCCGTGGCCGTGGTCGTGGCCGTGGACGTGGGAGAGGTCGTGGCGCGGCCGTTTCCATCAGTTCTGTTGCGGGGTCGACCAACCCCAGTTTGTTGAACTCAGTGCATCATGAGACTGAAAGTTAGCACGACCAGTCGAATGGCCAGGGGAACAGCGCGGACGTTGGAGTTGCGAATGTACTTCAACAATTGGCTACCCATATGACCATCTTCTCCCAAACTGTTCAGCTGAATAATCCGAACCCGAACATGGATGCCTTGCTTCAGAACGTAATCCGTATGCACCCTCCACAGTTTGGTGGTGCCACAGACCCGTTAGGATGGGAAGATTGGCTAGCAGAATTGGAAAAGATTTTCGAAGCGGTCGATTGCCTCGAAGTGAGGAAAGTACCAATTGCTCAGTATTTCCTTACCAAGGAGGCCGCTACGTGGTGGAAAGTCAACAAGCCCCATGATCATGTTGCCACGTGGGATGAATTTAAAGAGCTTTTGGAGGCCGAGTTTTGTCCTTGGCCGGTACGAGAGGTCCGAATCCGAGCCTTTTTCGAGGCTAAACCACAGGATATTCCCGTTTCGCAGGCGATCGTGGAGTACAACCAACAATTGATCCATGTGAAGGATCAAGTGCGTAACGAGCGTGATAAGATTCGTTACTTTGATATGCGAATGAACATGGACTTACGGCGGTACATGGCCGGATTTGCTTGCACCACACTGAAGGAATATCAGGACAGAGCTTTAGCTCATGATATGTTAAGCCCCGACAACGATACCGTTGAAGAATCGAAGAAGCAGAAGGTCGCGGGAAATTTTTCTGGCTCTAAGAGTGGCAACTTTCAGAGGTCACAGACGACTAACCGTTCTGCCAGACAGTCGTCACGTTCTAATAAGGGAAAGAGGGGTTACCGTTCTACTCCGGGTACAACAAATCACACGGTGACTTGCTACAATTGTGGTCGTCCAGGCCACGTTAATTTGGAATGCAACTTTCCACCATTGAAGTGTCACATGTGCGGACAGTTGGGACATAGAGCGGCTTATTGTTCTGATCCGAATCAGACTTTGGACACTCGGGCTTCTGCCCCAGCACCACTCGACCAAGGTATAAATCAGCGACAATCTTTTGGTCAACCTCAACAGAATTTCGGCAGGGGATGGGGACGAGGTCAGAACGTTAGAGGGGGAAACTTTAGCGTCGGTTCAGTACAACCACGAGTTTATGAGTTGCGTCGAACAGACGAACCCGATGCGGCGGTGGCTTTAGGTACCATTCATATTTTATCTCATCCAGTCCGTGTACTTTTTGATACGGGTGCTACACATTCTTTTATTCCCTTGGAGTGTGTACGCCGTTTGAATATAACTTGTATGACTGCTTGTGATCCCTTCATTGTGAAACTGCCCAGCAGGGATAGAATTGTGGGGAACCGGGAGATTAGAGATTTTCCGATGATTATATCCGGTATGGAATGGTTATCGAATTTGATTGTAGTTGATATGGAAGGCGAGGATGTGATCCTCGGCGAGGATTGGCTTGATAGTCACCAAGCGATTATGAATTACCGTACCAAGGTTATCACCATGATGACTAAAGACGGATCTGAGTACTCATTTTTTGGATGTAAGTCGGTCCAATCCAAGTTACTTATCAGTGCCATGAAGGCCGTGAAACTTTTGAATAAATGTTGTACGGGCTATTGGTGTTACGCCTTAAAAATGGAAGGAAACGAAGTTGATTTCTCTTCGATTCCGGTTGTTAATGAGTATCCCGATGTTTTTCCGGATGACCTCCCGGGATTACCGCCAGATCGGGAGATAGAATTTACCGTGGACTTAGATCCAGATGCGGCTCCGATTTCTAAAGCACCTTACCGGATGGCACCTTTCGAGATGCAAGAATTGAAGAATCAATTGGGAGAACTTCTGGAAAAAGGGTACATCAGACCGAGCGCTTCGCCTTGGGGCGCACCTGTTCTTTTCGTGAGGAAGAAGGATGATTCACTACGTTTGTTCATCGACTACCGTGAGCTAAACAAAGTAACCATCAAGAACAAGTATCCTTTACCTCGTATAGACGATTTATTTGATCAATTGCAAGGGGCCGCAGTTTTCTCAAAGATTGATTTAAGATCCGGGTATTATCAACTCAGGGTGAGGGAGTCCGACGTTCCGAAGACGGCATTTCGGACGAGATATGGGCATTATGAATTTGTAGTTATGCCTTTTGGGTTGACAAATGCACCGGCAGTATTCATGCAGTTAATGAATAAGATATTCATCGAGTACCTCGACAGGTGTGTAGTCGTATTTATTGACGACATCTTGATCTATTCTCGAGATAAGGAGGAACATGCCCGACACTTGCGTTTGATATTAGACATTTTGAGAACCGAGCACCTCTATGCAAAATTCTCGAAATGTGAGTTTTGGTTAGAAGAAGTTATGTTTCTCGGCCATGTGATTTCGGCCGAAGGGGTTCGTGTAGACCAAGAAGATTGAGCGGTGCAGTTGGGAACCGCCTAAAAATGTTAAGGAAGTCCGTAGCTTTTTGGGTCTTGCTGGGTATTACCGACGGTTTGTCGAGGGTTCTCAAAACTCGCTCTACCGCTACGAAATTACTCCAGAAGACCGAAAAGTTTATTTGGACGGATGAGAGACAGCAGAGCTTCGAAGAACTGAAGAGACGCTTGACTTCAGCGCCGATTTTAACCTTACCACATGGTAGTGAGGGCTTTGCAGTTTATAGTGACGCTTCGGGTCAAGGTCTGGGCTGTGTACTTATGCAACATGATAAGACGATAGCTTTTGCGTCACGACAATTAAAGCCTTATGAGATGAATTATCCTACTCACGACTTAGAGTTGGCCGCAATTGTCTTCGCACTCAAGATTTGGCGGCATTATTTATATGGTTCACCGTGTCGGATTTATACCGATCACAAGAGCCTGAAAAGCCTGAAGTATATTTTCAGTCAGAAGGAGCTGAATATGAGACAGAGACGTTGGTTAGAGTTGATAAAGGATTATGATTTGGAAATTCTTTACCACCCCGGAAAAGCCAATGTCGTTGCGGATGCTTTGAGCCGCAAATTGGCATCTCTTCAAATGCTCGAGGTTCTTACATCTCAGACGAAAATTCGTCAGGATTTAATTGAGCAATGGATAGAAGTTTGGCTTCACTGAGTACAAGGACAGTTGTGTATTCTCGAAATTACTTCGTCCTTGATTGATGACATCAAAGGGAAGCAGTGGAGTGGCCCGATGATTTCTCAACTGAAGGAAGATGTAATTAAAGGAAAAGCTCCTGGTTTTATGGCTCACGAGGATAGTATTCTGAGATTTCAGGGCAGACTTTGTGTTCCGAATGATTTAGAGTTGAGGCAGAGAATTCTCCGAGAAGCTCATGCTACGTCTTACTCAATCCACCTTGGGACGAGTAAGATGTACAAAGACTTGAAGCGCAATTTTTGGTGGAATAACATGAAGAAGGATGTCACGGAGTTTGTATTACGGTGCTTGATGTGTCAACAAGTCAAGATCGAACATCAACGACCAGCAGGGTTGTTGAAACCACTTCCCATTCCTGAGTGGAAATGGGAAGACATCTCTATGGATTTCATCACTGGCATGCCGAGAACTCGGGCCGGAATGAATATGATTTGGGTAATTGTCGATCGGTTGACCAAGTCTGCGCACTTCATGGGTATTAACGATACTTGGGGACCGGATAGACTGGATCGAACCTTTATTGCTGAGATTGTGAGGTTGCACGGTGCCCCCAAGACCATTGTATCGGATCGAGACGGCCGTTTCGTATCGCATTTTTGGCAGGCCGTTCATCAGGCTTTGGGTACTGAGTTGAGATTGAACACTTCCTTTCATCCTCAGTCGAATGGTCAGACAGAGAGGACGATTCAGACGTTGGAAGATATGTTGCGGGCTTGTGCCTTAGACTGGAGTAATGATTGGGAGTTTCACTTACCATTGATCGAGTTTGCTTACAATAATAGTTGGCATGCGTCGATCAAAATGGCACCATTCGAGGCACTTTATGGTAGGCGATGTAGGTCGCCATTATGTTGGGACGAGGCTCTGAGCTAGTTGGGACGGAGCCGGATATGTTGATGGAGACTAAGGAAAAGATTTCTATTATCCGGGACCGATTGCTGGCTGCCCACAGTCGTCAGAAATCTTATGCTGATACTCGTCGTCGACCCTTGGAGTTTGAAGTGGGGGATCATGTCTTGCTCAAGGTGTCGGCAGGCGATTTTCGCTTCGGGAAAAAGGGGAAACTTAGTCCGAGGTATATCGGACCTTTAGAGATTTTGGACAGAGTTGGAGATTTAGCTTATCGCTTAGCGTTGCCTCCAGCTTTGAGTCACGTCCATAGTGTTTTGCATGTGTCTCAGCTGAGAAAATACGTACCGGATTCGAGCCACATTATCGACTACAGTGAGATTGACATAGCCGAGGATATTACCTTTCCGGAGAAACCCGTGAAGATCCTTGAGCGTCGCGAGAAACAACTTCGGCATAAGACCATTCCACTGATTAAAGTTCAATGGTCGAGACATGGAGTCGAGGAGGCGACTTGGGAGACGGAAGAGAAGATGTGGGTGGATTACCTCAAACTTTTTATTTCTTAAGTTTCGGGACGAAACTTCTTTTTAGAGGGGGAGAATGTAATACCCGTACTTTTATTGACTGTTTGACTTTGCCGTTCTCCTTATTTTGTCGCTTTGTAAACGCATGGAGATGTTGTTGATATTGTTATTGAGTTTCATATCTTGTTTTGGGTCTCGATCGTGTTGTTTAGACCTTGCGGAGTGTTCTGGGCAAGAGATATAGCGAACGCTAGGCCTAGGCTAACGCACGCTAATTCTGCTTGATTAGCGCACGCTAGTTTTGAGCCGTAGCGCGCGCTAAGGGACCAGTCAGGTCAGAACCAGTAACTCAAACTTCTCTCTGGACTGGCGGATTAACGCACGCTAGGAGTTCGTTAGCGCGCGCTATTCGTGGTTAGTAGCGCACGCTAACATCCGTCCGTAGCGCACGCTAATGGGCTGGTCGGCAGAGGCAGTGAGGTTACCAGGTTTTTGGACTATCAGGTAGCATACGCTAGGCTTCGGCTAGCGCACGCTAAATCTATTGCATATCGTACGCTAAGCCATAGCGTCGCGCGCGCTAACAGACTAAGTCGGCAGAGGCAGTGAGGTTTCAGACTTTCTGGACTAGCAGGTAATGCACGCTAGGCAGAGGCTAGCGTACGCTATATGTGTTGCGTAACGCACGCTAGTGCTCAGTATTAACGCACGCTAGCGGACTGAGACAGTGAACTGAGATTTTGGCAGGACACCAGTTAGCACATGCTAGGGATGTTTCGTAGTGCACACTAACATCTTATGACAGTAGCCATTGGACTACCAGGTGACCCGTTAGCGCACGCTAATATTGAGGCATAACGTGCGCTAGACTGGGACAGTATATAAGGGGACAGTCAACCCATGCACTTGTCATTTCACATCATTTCCACTATTTCCGATCGGGAGAGCTCGGGAGAGGTGATTTGGGACGATTTAAGACAGTCCTTTTTCAGATATCGTCACCTTGGGTTGAATAACAAAGTTTATGCAACATCTAGCACATCTCTATCCTCTGAATCAAGGTAAAAATCCTTAGAACCCTATTTTTGGGAATTTTGGGGTTTTTCATAGATTCGTCCGATTTATCCGTTTTGAAGCTTGAGGACCTTGAGATTATGATGTATCTATCCCGTATGCATGATTTTCCTACGATTTTACGGATTGGATTGTGCCGTTTTCGGACTTGTGAGAGTTTGGACGATTTTCCAACCTCTAGTTGTTTATCCGTGTATTTTCTTGAATCATAGATGGGTTTCGGGAGTTTCTTCGTGTAATTTGAATATGGATAATTGATTAACATATTCCTTGCGAATCGTTTAGGTGCTGGAAGTGCGTTCTTGGACCTACCGAACTCATACCCTTTTTCCGTTTGATTTCTCGATGTCTCAAAGGCAAGTATATATTTATGATTATACGTTCTCGACTTTGAAAGTAAGATATATTAATGGCATGATTACTTATATCCACTCTGGGGCGGGCCGACGGGTCCCCTGAGGGTTTCGTAGCCTCTGGTGCGATTCCACGGATGATAGGAACGAACCACTCTGGGATGGACCGATGAGTCCTCTGCGGGTTCCGTAGCCTCTGGTGCGGTTCCACGGTATTCATATATGTATTATTGTGATTCTATGAGATTTAGTTATTCCGGAATACTAGTATTGAATTGATGAATTGACGGTTACATTTACTTTATTGTCGAGGAGTATTGTGTTTCATACTTGATATACTTGCACTAGCTATTCGACGGCTAACCCCTTTATGGGGGAAATACTTTTTATGTATTTCAGGTTCCAGGAGAGTGGACAGGCAGGTATCGGGTCAGCATGAAGATGGTGGGCAAGTGTGATACTGTGTCTTTCCTCCGGTTATGTTCTGAGTTTTCCATTCAGTGTTGTTGTACTAGTATGGTTATTGAATACTCGAGTATTGTTTTCCATTTTTCCTTGATGTTCCGGCCTGTGTTTGCCGAGGTATTGATTTGTGTTGTGATGTTTGTGGATACAATGGTTGTGTCTTGAAGACCTTTTGTATTGTTCTTCGTTCCATTGTATGTAGACCTTCTCGGTCAAAATTTATAACTCCGCGTATGTTTAGCCTTGTGAGTCCCACGGTGGGGCTTACGGCGCTGTAATATTCCCCGAATAACTTGGCGGTGTTACATGATTGGACCTAACTTTGTGGACTGGCTCCGCGATCTGATGATAGTCCTCAGTATAGAGGCACTGGGATACGTCTTGGAGACGGACATTCCGGCGCCTCCTGTGTGGACCAGCAATCAGGAAGAGATCGAAAACCATGAAAAGTGGGTTAAGGTTGACGTAAAAGTCCATGCATACATGATGGCTTCTATGTCTAATGAGCTTCAGAGAGCTCATGAGAAAATGACTTCTGCAGATTCTATCTCACTTAACCGAACTTTATGGTGAGCACAGCAGAACTGCTAGATATGAGATATCCAAGCAACTATTCTGTAACACCCCAAACTAGGCGGAGATTACAGTGCCGTGGACCCCCGTCTGGGACCCACCAGGCGAGTGAAAATGAATGAAATACACAGGGTAAATGTAGTACCGAACTACATTACTTCATTAATTACTCCGATGAGGAGTTTCATACAACACACCCAAGATAATACAGAATACATGTATATTTTATATGAAGATAAAACATACGACACTGAATAAAATGAGTATTCAAACGGAAATCTGCAGCGGAAATAAAATAAGGAAAACACGAGTGAATGAAAAAGGACTGGGGCCCCCTACTAGTATCACTGGGGCTCCTCGCCGTCAACGTTCTCTTCCCGTGTCTTAGCCTTGCCATGACCTGAAAACAAAATCCCCCAACGGGGTCAGTTACACAGAACAACAATCTTCAAGAGTTGACTAAACACAATCATATATGCTGTATAAACCACAAGTTCGATCAAAATCTCAAATCGTCGAACACATGCGATAAAAAGTGAATCGGTCAGATTATAACCCAATCTTGTTGAAAACATACGCAATCAAGCATGCTGTATGAATCAACTAACGGTACGGCTCAAAGGGTGGCGCCACACTACGCCCGGGATGGAAATGTGTCCGTGCACAAGCCACCAACGAGTATCGATCGAATACACGTGTGGTCTTGTACCTAATCAGTCTCACGAAGTAATCGTCTCGTGTGCACAGTCCAATGTGAGGCCAACAACTAACACACGACTTAATATGTGGCCGACATGAAAATCCTACACATACCAACCGGCACGCCAGTATGACCCGGAATGCCACGAGATAACAAAAGTGAGATCGAAATCAATAATGACTCACCGAGATGAAATGATAGTGAAATGAATGATAGCTCAATGAAAGGATTGGAACCGTCGTTCCTCGTGACTGAAGTGATTAATTGACAATTACAAGTCTCAATACGGTTAATACATTATGAATGAACTATAATTATGAATGAACAATGAAAGGAATGATTATCCTTTTAACCGAGTAAGAATTAACTTACACAACGCCGATGAAGAATGTCCTTCCACGAACAACGTCCTAAATGAGATGTCGGTCGCTCGAACAACCTTGAATAACACAATTACCAACAATCTGGTTCAACACACGAATCAAATACGAGTATAACTAACTCAAACGTCGATACGACTAAACCAAGTTCATTGGGGCATTATATCGAACACGTTGTGGCCAATCTTCGATTGTTTACAACCAAACCTCAATAATACCAATATCAAATCCCCAAGAAGTGTTTCAAACCAACAAAACATCTTCAATACGATCAATAATCTAATATGAATATCCAAATTCGTGATTTCAACAACAATTAATCGAAAACCCCCAAATCCAACTCAATATTCAAAGTGTTCTTGAATAATCCTTCAATAATCCAATGAATATCCTTGACAATTCATAATCACAAGTATATCACTTACTACAACACGATTATAACGTCTAAAACGTCATATCTCAAGAAAAAATCGAAATCCAAGAGGTTTGATGAATATTACCTTTGAAGATCCAAACACTTTGATCCGATGAAATCGTGTTAGATCGACTATCCAAGCTTCACAACCGAATAAAGATGATGAAAACCGAGTACTCAAGTGATTGATTGTGAAAAATCTCTCTCACAAACCCTCTCTCTCGGAAGTAGGATGAAGAAATGGTGAAAATGAGAAAAAAACCCGTCGGTCCACTTATATAGGTCACAGGGACGCACGACCAACCCGCACGACCAAGTGTCCGTGCGTCCGGTCGTGCGTGAGGCTTCTGCCGGCTACTCTCTTAGCGCACGAGCGCCGCGCATGAGCAGCAACTCGTGTGGCCTGCTCGTGCGGCCCTGACTCGAACGCTAGGCCTCCTGCCCAGTACAGCCGCAACACACAAGCACCACGCCCGAGCAGCTGCTCGTGTGGCCTGATCGTGTGGCACTGACTTGACCACTGGGCCTCCTGCCCAATCCAGCCGCAACACACGAGCACCGCGCACGACCAGATGCTCGTGCGGCCTGCTCGTGCGGCACTGACTCGGCCTCTGGGTCTCCTGCCCAGTCCAGCCGCAACGCACGAGCGCTGCGCACGACCAGATGCTCGTGCGGCCTGCTCGTACGGCCCTGCTCGACAAGCAGTTCAGCCTATAACGATGCACCTAGTACAAAAATCACAGAATTCGAGAAGTACGGGGGCAAAAGCACGAGTAACACAATTATTACGCCGAACGGTGAACACAATTGAATGAGTATGAATGATGAGTGATTATTAATGAATGAAAATTACTGAGTGAGAATTACTGATTGATAATTACTGAATAAAAATGACTGAATTACAACCGGGTATTACATACTCCCCCCCTTAAAAAGAGTTTCGACCTCGAAACTAAGGGTCAAACAACTCGGGATAACTCTCCCACATACTATCTTCGGTTTCCCAAGTAGCCTCTTCGACTCCGTGTCTAGACCACTGGATCTTTACCAAAGGAATCATCTTGTTCCTTAACTGTTTGATTCGCCACTCTAATACTCGTATAGAACGCTCCTCATATGAATGATCATCGGCAGTCTCGATTTCGTCGAACTGAAGTATGTGGCTCGGGTCGGCAACATACTTCCGTAACTTAGATACGTGAAACACATCATGAATTCAGCTCAACACCGGAGGTAAGGCCAATCGATAAGCTAGCTCGCCTACTCGATCCAAAATTTCAAACGGTCCAATGAATCTCGGACTCAACTTTCCCCTCTTCCCAAAACGGAAGATACCTCGACTCGGGGATACCTTGACCAAAACATGGTCACCTGTCTCGAACTCTAATGGTCGACAACAATTATCTGCATAAGATTTCTGTAGACTCTGAGCGGTCAACAAACGACTCCTGATCAAAGCTACCTTCTCACGGGCGGCTATAAGCATATCGGGCTCGGTGCCGATTGATTCTGATAAGTCATCCCAACACAACGGAGATCGACAATGACGACCGTACAAGGCCTCGTAAGGTGCCATATTAATCGAAGCATGCCAAATATTATTGTACGTGAACTCAATCAACAGTAGTTGGGATTCCCAATCGTCTTTCCAATCGAGGACGCATGCCCTCAACATGTCCTCCAATGTTTGAATAATCCACTCTGATTGTCCGTCAGACTGAGGATGAAAAGCGGTACTGAGATTAAACTGAGTTCCCATAGCACAATGAACTGATTTCCAAAAATGTGACACGAATCGTCCATCACGATCGAAAACGATACTCTTAGGAGTACCGTGCAGTCTCACTATCTCTTTGATAAACAACTGGGCAAGTCTCTCGGGACCCCACGTATCCTTAATCTCAAGGAAATGAGTTGACTTAGTTAAGCAATCCACAATTACCCAGATTGTATTCATGCTACGACGACTCGTCGGCAAACTCGTGATGAAGTCCATTGAAATATCCTCCCACTTCCATTCTGGAATAGGGAGAGGTTTCAGCATACCTGCCGGTCGCTGATGCTCTATCTTGACTTGCTGACAGGTCAAACATCTCGAAACAAATTCCGCGACTTCTCGCTTCATATTACTCCACCAGTAATTTTGTTTCAAGTCTTTATACATCTTGCTAGACCCCGGATGAACGGAATAAGGGGTAGCATGAGCTTCTCTCAAAATCGAGTTTTTCAACTCGTCATTCGCCGGTACACATAACCGATTCTTAAAACGCAAAAGTCCATCCTCTTGGACCACAAACCCGGGGGCTTTCCCCTGAGTCATATCCTCTCAAATGCGTAACAGAAATGGGTCTGAACCCTGATTCACCATGATCGTCTCCTCGAGTGGCGATGAAATCTCCAACGTACAAAGTTGCCCTTGTACTCGCTGTAACCAGACTTCGATCTCGGGTCTCAGAAATTCCTGCTGAAGTTCCCTCTGAACTTTTAATCGAGCAAGCATCAGCTCCTGAACGGACTTACGACTCAAGGCGTCGGCGACAACGTTCACCTTGCCCGGGTGGTATAGTATCTCAATTTCATAATCTTTGATTAGTTCCAACCACCGCCTCTGTCGCATATTTAACTCCTTCTGAGTAAATATATACTTTAAGCTCTTATGATCGGTGAATATCTGACAGGTAACACCATAAAGATAATGACGCCAAATCTTCAACGCGAAAACCATGGCTGCTAGCTCGAGGTCGTGGGTCGGATAATTAACCTCGTAAGGTCTCAATTGCCATGAAGCATAGGCAATAACCTTCCCATTCTGAATGAGTACACATCCGAGACCCTGTCCGGACGTATGACTATAAACCACAAATCCTTCCATCCCTTGCGGTAAAGAAAGGACAGGTGCTGAAATTAACCGGCTCTTAAGTTACTCAAAACTCTGTTGACACGCGTCGGACCACGTGTATTTCTTATCTTTCCTTAAAAGGTTCGTCATGGGTTGAGCGATCTTAGAAAATCCTTCCACAAACCGCCGATAATAACCGGCTAATCCGAGAAAGCTTCAGATTTCCTTAACATTCTTCAGAGGTAACCAATCTTGGATAGCCTCCGTCTTCTGAGGGTCAACATGCACCCCGTCTGATGAAATTACATGTCCGAGAAACATCACCTCGGATATCCAGAACTCACACTTGGAAAACATTCCATAAAGTTGCTCTCGCCTCAACACGTCGAGCACCTGATGAAGGTGAAACTCGTGCTCCTCCCGGTCACGAGAATAAATTAAAATGTCATCAATGAAGACAACCACAAACTGATCCAAAAAGTCGATGAAGACCCAATTCATTAACTCCATGAACACCGCAGGTGCATTAGTTAACCCAAACGGCATTACCACAAACTCATAATGACCATAGCGTGTTCGGAACACCGTCCTAGCAATATCCGACTCTCGGATTCGCAACTGATGATACCCAGATCTTAAATCAATCTTGGAAGATACTGAAGCTCCCTGAAGTTGATCCAAAAGATCATCAATACGGGGTAGGGGATATTTATTCTTGATCGTCACCCTGTTCAGCTCTCGGTAATCAATACACAAACGAAAAGAACCGTCCTTCTTCTTGACAAATAATACCGGTGCTCCCCACGGAGACGCACTCGGCCAGATATAACCCTTCTCGGTCAAATCCTCCAATTGATTTTTTAGTTCCAACATTTCGGTCGGGGCCATCCGATACGATGCCTTCGATATAGGGGGCATACCGGGTTCCAACCCAATCATGAATTCCACATCTCTTTGTGGAGGCAAACCAGGTAACTCGTCTGGAAATACATCGGCATATTCTATCACCACAGGAATATCCATCAACACTACCGATGGTTTCTCGGTCTTGGTCATATAGCACCAATAACCGACACACCCCTGATTGAGTAATTTCACTGCTTTCATCATATTAATAACTCTACCGGAACAACTGGGATTACCTCCCTCAAATACACATTCGACCCCATCGTCTGAAATGATAGTGACCAAACGCTTACGGACGCTAATGATAGCATCGTGACGATCCATCCAATCAATACCCAGAATGACGTCGTCTCTTGGTAAATCCACCACGATTAGGTCTGCTAACCAATCACGGCCATGAAGTTGAATCGGACAATCCTTAATCTCACGATTTCCGATAATTCTCCTACCATCAGGTAGACCGATGACATAAGGCTCACAACTAGTAGCACTACCCAGACGTAGTCTACTCAAACATGATTCGGAAATGAAAGAATGCGATGCACCAGTATCAAAAAGGGTACACACAGGTTGAGATAGAATATCGAGTGTACCTGAGATCATCCGGGCCTATGGATCGTCGGTCTTCTTCATCTCGTAAATTTGGGGCTTACCGGACCCCGAACCGGATGCTCCCATCTGATAGCTCTTGGCTCCGCCTTTGTTAGCTCATGTCGTCTGAAATGACGCAGACTGAGTGGCTTGATTTGGAACCGCTGACTGTTTTGGGGCCTGAGATGTTGCCGGAGTGGGTTTGGAGTCCCTTCGGAAAAAATGGGCCCTATGACCCATAATTCCACAGTTATGGCATGTGACAGTCTGCCTCGGACACTTAGTACTGAAATGACCCTATTCTTCACAGTTGAAACAGGTGATGGCCGAACTGGCCTCTTAGGACTGAGATTCCGCGGGTCTAGGCGCCATAGAAGGTCGCTCAGAAAAAGTAGAACCCGCACGAGGTTTCTTGAAAGTGGCCTGACTGCCGTCAGACTGATTACGATTTTTAGACTTCTTGCCAGTAGATGAAGTTTGATTCTTAGCAATTTCCTTAGCGGTAAGCTCATACGTAAGAGCTTTCTCGATGAATTCGGCCAAAGTGGTGCAATGATGATTAAGCAACTATAGTCGTATACGAGGTTTCAACCTCTTGCTGAAATATTTGATCTTGTCCGCCTCAGAGTGTATAATGGACGAGGCGAACGGAAGTAGTTCCTGAAATTTCTCGGTGATGGCGAGAACATCATCGTCTACTGAGCGGTCGGGAGTGAGTAATTCTGACAACTTGGCCTCCCTGAGTGGGGCCGGCTAATACCTCTCCATCATGAGAGTCTTGAATTGATCCCAAGTACAAAATTCGTCGGTGGGCTTCAACGACAACCACCATGAATGTGCGCCCTTACCCAGGTAGTAAGCCGCAACTGAAACTTTGTGTCCCTCAGGATAGTCCACCATATCAAACAGTTTCTCGAAATGCTCAAGCCAATGAATGATATCCGCCAGTTCAGATGAACCCTCAAAAGTAGGTAGCCTTTGGCGAGAGATGTCGCCAATGATACCGCTCACACCCCTCTCTTGCCTCTGAGGTGGAGGCGGAGGAGCCTGTTGATTCTGAGTAGCTGAGTTATGCATCATCTCCATCAGTTGTGCCATCTGAGTCATTTGGGCCATCTTTCCCTGCATAAAAGCGAGTGGATCAACCCAAACACCTTTTGACTGAGCTGTGTCCCGGGTACGACTCCCTGATAATGAATGATTACGCACGGGTGAATGAGAGGCATCATCACTGCTCGATGAATTAGCATTACTCCTAGCATTCGCACGTGTATTCACATGAGCTCTCGGGTTTCGGCCCGCACCGCGGCCTCTTCCCCCGCGTCCTCTGCCAGCTCTTTTCATACTGAAGTGGGAAATTCACGAAATGATTATATATCTCGCATGAATATCACATTATGATTATGTTATGAAATGATGAAAATGAGCATACGCGCTCAAACACAATGATTACATGAATGATCAACTGAGGTTGCCGGATAAGATTCAATTGTGAAATTGATTTGCGTCGATGGTATAAACTTAACTTGTTCACAAACCATAGAAACCGTATAGGTTGAGGGGAGTGAACAGGGGCAAAAAGAAGATCGAATCATCCATTAGATGGGTTGGTGTTGGACACCACTTTATGAAAATTAATAGACTAGAAACCTGTTCGGTTGCCCTCTATTAGGATTTATAAAGAACTCGATCACCACTATGAAGTAGTGCGACGATACTTCCGGATTTCACATGGGAGTGTGTTGTTCCGATAAAAATAGTGGGAGCTGGGTAACAAGAATAGAAAAGACCTTAATTCTATACTCAGATCATAATATAACAAGTCACTCGCAATTCTACTCGAGAAGAATACCCTGATTGGACCTAACATTGTGGACTAGCTCCGCAATCTGATGATAGTCCTCAGTATAGAGGCACTGGGATACGTCTTGGAGATGGACATTCCGGCGCCTCCTGTGCGGACCAGAGCCAATCAGGAAGAGATCGAAAACCACGAAAAGTGGGTTAAGGATGACGTAAAAGTCCGTGCATACATGATGGCTTCTATGTCTAATGAGCTTCAGAGAGCTCATTAGAAAATGACTTTTGCTAGGCAGATTTTATCTCACTTAACCGAACTTTATGGTGAGCACAGCAGAACTGCTAGATATGAGATATCCAACAACTATTCTGTAACACCCCAAACTAGGCGGATATTACAGTGCCGTGGACCCCCGACTGGGACCCACCAGGCGAGTGAAAATGAATGAAATACACAGGGTAAATGTAGTACCGAACTACATTACATCATTAATTACTCCGATGAGGAGTTTCATACAACACACCCAAGATAATACAGAATACATGTATATTTTATATGAAGATAAAACATACGACACTGAATAAAATGAGTATTCAAACGGAAATCTGCAGCGGAAATAAAATAAGGAAAACACGAGTGAATGAAAAGGACTGGGGCCCCCTACTAGTATCACTGGGACTCCTCGCCGTCAACGTTCTCTTCCCGTGCTTTAGCCTTGCCATGACCTGAAAACAAAATCCCCCAACGGGCCGCCATACGTAACAACAATCCTCAAGAGTTGAATAAACATAATCATATATGCTGTATAAACCACAAGTTCGATCAAAATCTCAAACTGTCGAACACATGCGATCAAAAGTGAATCGGTCAAATTATAACCTAATCCTGTTGAAAACTTACGCAATCAAACATGCTGTATAAATCAACTAACGGTACGGCTCAAAGGGTGGCGCCACACTACGCCCGTGATGGAAATGTGTCCGTGCACAAGCCACCAACGAGTATCGATCGAATACACGTGTGGTCTTGTACCTAATCAGTCTCACGAAGTAATCGTCTCGTGTGCACAGTCCAATGTGAGGCCAACAACCAACACACGACTTAATATGTGCCCGACATGAGAATCCTACACATACCAACCGGCACGCCAGTATGACCCGGGATGCCACGAGATAACAAAAGTGACATCGAAATCAATAATGACTCACCTAGATGAAATGATAGTGAAATGAATGATAGCTCAATGAAATGATTGGAACTGTCGTTCCTCGTGACTGAAGTGATTAATTGACAATTACAAGTCTCAATACGGTTAATACATTATGAATGAACTATAATTATGAATGAACAACAACGAAAGGAATGAATATCCTTTTAACCGAGTAAGAATTAACTTACACAACGCCGATGAAGAATGTCCTTCCACGAACAACGTCCTAAATGAGATGTCGGTTGTTCGAACAACCTTGAATAACATAATTACCAACAATCTAGTTCAACACACGAATCAAACACGAGTATAACTAACTCAAAACATCGATACGACTAAACCAAGTTCATTGGGGCATTATATCGAACACATTGTGGCCAATCTTCGATTGTTTACAACCAAACCTCAATAATACCAATATCAAATCCCCATGAACTGTTTCAAGCCAACAAAACATCTTCAATACGATCAATAATCCAATATGAATATCCAAATTCGTGATTTCAACAACAATTAATCGAAAACCCCCAAATCCAACTCAATATTCAAAGTGTTCTTGAATAATCCTTCAATAATCCAATGAATATCCTTAACAATTCATAATCACAAGTATATCACTTCATACAACACGATTATAACATCCAAAACATCATATCTCAACACAAAATCAAAATCCAAGAGGTTTGATGAATATTACATTTAAGATCCAAACACTTTGATCCGATGAAATCGCGTTAGATCGACTATCCAAGCTTCACAACCGAATGAAGATGATGAAAACCGAGTACTCAAGTGATTGATGGTGAAAAATCTCTCTCACAAACCCACTCTCTCGGAAGTAGGATGAAGAAATGGTGAAAATGAGAAAAAACCTGTCGGTCCACTTATATAGGTCACAGGGACGCACGACCAACCAGTACAACCAAGTGTCCATGTGTGAGGCTTCTGCCAGCTACTCTCTTAGTGTACGAGCATTGCGCATGAGCAGCAACTCGGTGGCCTGCTCGTGCAGCCCGGACTCGAACGCTGGGCCTCCTGCCCAGTACAGCCGCAACACACGAGCACCACGCCTGAGCAGTTGCTCGTGTGTCCTGCTCGTGCGGCACTGACTCGACCACTGGGCCTCCTTCCCAATCCAGCCGCAACACACAAGCATCGCGCACGACCAGATCCTCGTGTGGCCTGCTCGTGCGGCACTGACTCAGTCGCTGGGTCTCCTGCCTAGTCCAGCCGCAATACACGAGCGCCGCTCACGACCAGATGCTCGTGCGTCCTGCTCGTGCGGCCCTGCTCGACAAGCAGTTCAGCCTATAACGATGCACCGAGTACAAAAATCACAGAATTCGAGAAGTACGGGGGCAAAAGCACGAGTAACACAATTATTACGCCGAACGTTGAACACAATTGAATGAGTATGAATGATGAGTGATTATTAATGAATGAAAATTACTGAGTGACAATTAATGAATGATAATTACTGAATAAAAATGACTGAATTACAACCGGGTATTACATGTTCGGTGCAAGAATGAAGGACGGTGTGAAAGTTGGGGAACATGTACTCAGAATGATATCCATGATCGAGAGATTGGAGGCTCTTGATTTTAAAATGGATACTTCTCTCCAAACCGACCTTATCCTACAGTCTCTTCCTGATTCCTTCTCATAGTTTGTTATGAAATTTAACTGTAATGAGATTGCATGTAACTTAGCTGGGGTAATGAATAAACTGGTAACCGCTCAGTCTCAGATGAAGACTCCGCGAATGAAGGAGTCTGCTCTTGTGATTTCTTCTGGACTTTGGAAGTCTAAGAATAAGAAGAAAAAGACCAAGAAGCGGACTAGACCACAAGCTAAGGACCTTAAAGGAAAGGGCAAGGGCCCGATGGTTCCAAAAGGTAAGAAGAAGAAAGGTACTTGTCTCAAGTGCGGTGAGCTAGGCCACTGGGCTAGAGACTGTCCGATTCTTCATGGCACTTCAGGTACAGAACGTTTAGTTTTGGAAATAAATTGTTTTGCTACTGTATTTTCTACTTCCTGGATACTGGATTCTGGTGCTAGTTCTCATATTTATACCGTGAATTAGGATCTGGAACAAAGTAGGAAGCTTGGAGCTGGAGAAGTTATGATCACAGTCGGAAGCGGGTATAGTATCGAGGCGACCATCATATGATCACTTCTTTTGGGTTTAGAATCCGGCTATGTTTTGATTTTAGAAGATGTACTTGTTTTGCCCAAGGGGCACAAAAACATTGTATCCATTCCGGTCATGGACCGAAAAGGCTTTTCATTTTTCATTGGTGATGGTTCCTGCAAAATTTATTTCAGAAATAAACTAGTGGGTACTGCTACATTGTTAAATGGATTGTATCATCTAAATCTCAGCAACAAAGTAGTTGTGAATACTATGACTAGAAAACATGGTAGGGATGAAACCAATCAAGTTTTGAAATGACATCTTAGACTTGGTCATGTTGGTCAGACCAAGGTTTACAAGATGGAAAAGGATGGACTTATGGGTCCATTGGGATCAGATCCTTTTCCTACTTGTGAATCTTGCCTTAAAGGCAAAATGACTAAGTCCCCCTTCACAGGGACTTTTGAAAGAGCTGCTGATAAACTGGGATTAATCCATACAGACGTATGTGGTGCTTTGGTAGCATCACGTGACAGATATCAATATTTCATTACGTTTACAGATGATCATACTAGGTATGGTTATGTATACTTAATGAAACATAAATCCGAGGCCTTTGAGAAATTCCAGGAATTCAAGGCCCTAGTCGAGAAACAAACTGGTAATCATATCAAAGCACTTCGGTCGGACCGAGGTGCCGAGTATATGAGTACGGAGTTTGACGAGTTCCTTAAGGAACATGGAATAGTTTCACAACTAACACCTCCAGTTACTCCTCAATTAAATGGTGTGTCAGAAAGAAGGAACCGGACCCTGTTGAACATGGTCCGTTCCATGCTGGGCTATACTGACTTGCCGATTTACCTGTGGGGATATGCACTCCTGACTGCCACATATATCTTGAATAGATATCCTTCGAAATCCGTTCCTAAAACTCCACTTGAGATGTGGGAGGGAAGAAAACCAAGTCTTAATCATATTAGGATTTGGGAATGTCCCGCCTATGTCAAGAAGACTATGGTGGAAAAGTTGGAAGCTAGGTCCGCAAAGGGACGTTTCATTAGATTCCCATCTGGGACGATGGGATATCTATTCTACATGCCCGAAGATCGAAAGATATTTGTTGCTTTACAAGCACACTTCCTGGAAGATGAGTTCATCCAGGAAGGCGGAGCAGGTAGAAGTATTTCTTTGGAAGAATGCAATGAAACTCCTAAGGAGACACCTGTGCAAGAAATTGGAACAGAACCTTCTGAAACACAAGTACAACCACCTCGTAGATCTAGTAGGGTGTCTCATTTACCCGAGAGGTATGGGCTTGTGCACTAGGAGGAGCTGGGCCTCTATGAGGTTCCAAGTGATAGCCAAGAGACCGAACCAATGACCTATGACCAGGCGATGGTGGATGTAGACTCCGCGAAATTGCACGAAGCTAAGGAAGCTGAGATAGACTCGATGCATGTAAATCAGATCTGGACTCTAGTAGACCACCCCAAGGACATAATGCCTATTGGGAACAAGTGGATCTACAATACAAAGACTGATGGTGATGGCAAGGTTGACGCCTATAAGGCCAGGCTTGTGGCAAAGGGTTATACCCAGAAGGAAGGGATCGATTACCACGATACCTTCTCGCCCGTAGCTATGATCAAGTCTATTCGCATGATGCTTGCTATAGCTGCCTACCACGATTATGAGATATGGCAAATGGACGTAAAGACGGCTTTCCTTAATGGATTCCTCATGGAGGAAATCTATATGGAGCAGCATAAAGGCTTTGTGTCCGAATTCGATATTCAGAAAGTGTGCAAGCTTCAGTGTTCCATTTATGGATTGAAGCAAGCGTCGCGTAGTTGGAACCTTCGTTTGACGAGTCAGTCAAAGAGTTTGACTTTGTGCAAAATGAAGAAGAACCTTGTGTATATAAGAGGGTTAGTGGGAGAAAGATCACATTCTTAGTACTATATGTAGATGACATTCTACTAATAGGAAATGATGTGGGAATGCTCAGTACTGTGAAAGCTTGGCTTTCAAGTAATTTCTCCATGAAAGACTTGGGAGAAGCTACCTATATTCTAGGTATTCGACTCTACCGGGATAGAGCGAAGAGAACAATAGGTCTTTCCCAAACCCTCTATATAGATAAAATCTTAAAGCGATTTAAGATGTATGATTCTAAGAGATGGTTCCTACCGATGCGACATGGAATAAAACTCTCCTTGAAGATGTGTCCTCAAAGTGAGGAACAACGAAAGGAAATGAGTAATATACCATATGCTTCGGCCATGGGTAGCCTTATGTATGCTATGTTGTGTACGAGACCTGACATTGTGCATGCTGTAACCGTGGTGAGTAGGTTTCAGGCAAACCCAGGTAGGGAACATTGGACTGCCGTAAAGAACGTTCTCAAGTACTTAACAAGGACTAGAGATATGGTTTTTATGTATGGCGGTGGAGAATTGAATGTGGTGGGATTCACTGATTCGGACTTCCAAGGACTGAAGGACGACTCGATGTCTAGTTTTGGCTACATATTTACTCTTAATGGAGGAGCAGTATCTTGGCGTAGCGCCAAGCAAAGCGCGACTGCTGATTCCACCTGTCAGGCTGAGTATCAAGCAGCCTCGGAGGCTTCCAAGGAAGGGTTCTGGATTAAGAAGTTTCTAGGAGAACTTCAAGTGATACCATGTGTTGAGGTGCCTGTTCCACTGTACTGCGACAACGACGGAGCTGTAGCGCAGGCCAAAGAGCCTAGGTTTCATAACAGCACCAAACATATTGAGAGGAAGTATCATCTCTTAAGAGAATTTGTTCGCAAGGGATACATTGTGCTGCATAGAGTAGACTCAGCCGACAACGTCGCTGATCCACTGACCAAGCCACTTTCTCAGACTAGCTTGGAGCGTCATCTGGAGAGCATGGGTATTAAATACCACAGTGTGTGGCATTGAGTGCAAGTGGGAGATTGTTAGGAGTATGCCCTCGAATGCCACTCAGAGGATGTTGAGTGAGGGTATTGCACTTGTAATTATGTAAATCAATTATATAAGGCAATGAATTTTTCTTTATTTACTGGTAGTTACTGGCATTCCTAACTCGTAAATATACATATAGAAACTAGTCCGTGTATTTGAGAGCAAAACGTTCCACTCCTTATTGGATAAGGGGGTCGGCACTGGAAAGGTTTATAGTTCAAATAATTAATCGTTCGCAAGTCGATGAAACTTGACTGGGCGTTAAGTATATGGGAAGACTTGTATGACGTGTTCTTTGACATGGAGAGTGCCTGTTGAACGCTAATGGTTAGTGGGAGCACACGTTATAGGTATGCTAATTGGATTAGTATACTCGAACCGACTCATCCTCGATTCATCACACGAATTTCACTCCGGGACAGTCAATGACGGAATCGAAAGTTTGTGATAGGTATTCGTGAACCTTCGACTTGAGGATTTAGTAGGGATGTGCTTGTGACATCAAGATTTTCATTAGAGTAGTTCAACCCTGTAAACCGAAAGGCGGGGGTCAACCTCGACGTGTATCTTGACGGGCAAGTAGCAGGTCCTACTGAATACCAAGATAGAATTCTTTCTCCCGTTAGTGAGCGGGTTATATGTCTGATAAGTGTCAGTTTTGTATACTTATCCATGGTTTGTATCGATAAAATTCACCCATAATTGAGCTAGTCTACTCGTTTTTTGCTTTTAATTTATTAGTTTTAATAATTTTATTTTTATCGGATGATGATCGGATTAAATAACTGAATTACTCAAGAAACAACATGTTTAATAAATATTCTCTTTATTGAATTTTGATATTTTCATGTTGTAGGGCTTTCCGAGACGAATTCGGCAGTCTTTCCGGATTCAAAATCAGAGTTATATATCAAAAGTTATCATCCGAAGAAGATCTGGGGCAAAAATGCAAAGTCTGAGAAATTCTGGGCTGAAAACGTAACTTTCAAAGCAACCAGTGAACAAATTTACGAAGCCAAGTTATGTCCGTAACATTCAGGGGTTACGGCCGTAAGTCACCCTTGTTACGGCCGTAACTCCTGAATGTTACGGCCGTAACTCTTGACAGATTACTATGATTTGTCTAATTTTTTATACTTTTTGTGTATTATTGAGGGGATGGCTGGCATTGATCCGATCTAATGTAATAATGCTAGATTTTTGGAGCTATTAGATGACTTTAGGTGTATAAATAGACCCCTTAGATCCTTCATCATTCATCATTCAACTTATAATTTTCCATTTTTTGTAAACTTTTCTTTTTGTGTGAAGAACACACTTGTGTTCTTGAGTGATCTTTGTAAGTGTGGTATAACATATGTTGTTCAGAGAGTTTATTGCTTCTATCTCTTTTATCTACTAAGGGAGTTAGGATCAATTCTTTCTCTTGATTCAACTAAAAATGACCACCAAAGCTTGTAATATGTGTAATAAACCCTTCATGGGCTAAGTAATCTTTAGTTGGGATTATAAACAAGGTTAGTCATGTTATTTGTGTTTGTATAAAGATCTATTATGAATTACTTATTATTGTGTGTGATTTTTATTGTTTGAACAATCTTTATTTATTTGGCCAATAAATGACGATATTAATGGTCTTCATATGTTTCGAAAGAAAATATGTTTGATTAGATCAAATGATCTTCACTCTAAGTTGTTCTAGGGGATAGAAATATACCCCTAGTCCTTAGATGATTCTTTGAGTTATTTTCATAAATCCTAATGCTATGTATTGAAGCCAATCAACATAGAAATATAGTGGATTGATTCAATATGTAAGGGGCGTTTTATAGTTCGAAAGAGAAACCGTATTTTTAAGGAAAATCGAATCTACACAACATAATAAGTAAATTCATTTTATGATCTCCAATACATCTTTTATAACTAATGACGAACTAAGTTTGTAATCCCAACAATTTCATTTTATCGATAATCAATCTATTATTATTATAATATTTTTATTTCTTTAAAATATTAGAACTATGATTGCATTTACTTTGCAACAATTAAACCAAACTCTTTAAATTGTGTGTTTCACTAATCTTAGTATATATAAAAATAGACTAATAGTGTAATTCAAATTATAACAAAACTTCCTTGTGGGATCGATAAACCGGACTCAAAAAGTCCACTTTACTACTTGATACGATATCGTGCACTTGCGATAGTTACACTAAAAGTGTGTCAAGTTTTTGGCGCCGTTGCCGGGGAAGTATAAGTTATAATTGAAAAAAAATTACATTATTAACTATTGTTATAAATACAATTTTTTCTTTGTTGTAGATTCTCTTGTCTATGCGAAGGACGTACAATCGCGATTTAGTTTCACTAGATCCCGAGATCGAAGCCACATTCAGAAGAAGGCGAAGAGAACAAAAGAAAAATATTATTTCTTCACAATCAATGGCGGACGAACTAAATCCACGTCTCCCCCAAGGAAATGATAACGAAAGAATTCCTCCGGTGGGGGGAATACCTAATGTTCAAAACATTCAACATCAACAATATCCTATTGTGCCGGAAATAGATGAAGACAACATGCTCTTTGGGGAATTCATGAACCCCCATCTTTGAGCGTTCAATCAAGTGTAATCTATCCACCATTTGGAGTGGACAATTTTCAAATTCACCCAGATGTCATCAATCTCTTCTCCAACAACAACTCATTATATGGAAGAACCGACAAAAATCCATATCTCCATATTAACCATTTTGTGGAGATATGTGGAAATTTCAAATATCCAAATGTAAATGACGAGGCGATCAAAATGAGACTTTTCGTGCACACCTTGAAAGACAGAGCAAGAGAGTGGCTAGATACTTTGCCACCACGAAGCATAACAAATTGGCCCGAATTTGTCCAAAAATTCACCACTAAATACTTTCCACCAATAAAAGTGGCGAAACTCAAATACGAAATCTCTGCATTTCGTCAACAAGATTCAGAATCATTCCACGAAGCATGGGAGAGATACAAAGATATGCTACGAAAATGTCCTAACCATGGTTTCAATTTGGGAGCACAAGTCAATTACTTCTATTCTGGAATTTTACCTTCATACCGAGCCAATGTCGATTCATCATCAAATGGCTCACTGGGCAACAAAACTATGAAAGAGGCTTATAATCTTTTTGAGGTTATAAGTGAACAAAGTGCAAGATGGCCAGACAGAAATATCCAAAAGAAACCAAATGGTGTTTTTGAAGTGGATTCTTATTCACTAATATTGGCAAAAATTGAAGCTCTATCAAAGAAAGTCGAGGAAATGACTTTTTCAACTCCTCAATCTGTGAAGACGGTGCAAACTCCACAAATTTCAGGTTTTTCATGTGAAATTTGTGGAGCAACTCACAACAGCACTATCTATCCCTTAGTGCAACAGGAGCAGTCGTCACCACCACCACCAGAACAAGTGGCGTATGCTCAGAATTTCCAAAGGCAAGCATACAATCCTTACGGGCCAACATAAAATCCAGGATACAAAAATCATCCAAATTTTTCTTATGCAAACAACAACAATGTGTTGAATCCAACGCATCAAGAAAAGAAGCCCGGATGGGAAGAAGCAATCACGAAGCTAGCTGAACAACAACTGAAGTATCAACAACGCAATGATGCTTCAATTAAAAATCTGGAGACACAAGTTGGCCAAATGGCCAAAATACTTTCAGAAAGATCTCAAGGCATGTTACCACTACTACAAAAAATACATTTTACTACGGTTATTTCATACATTTTACATCGGTTATAGAACTGATGTAAAATGTACCGTCGTAAAATAGGCGTTCAATCTACATCGGTTTAAAAACCGATGTAAAATGTATACATTTTACATCGGTTGAATGTTAACCGATGTAAAAAGTGCAGATTTCGTACATTTTATATCAGTTCTGATAGCAACCGATGTAAAAAACAATATAAAATATTACATTTTTACATCGATTTCATTATTAACCGATGTAAATTGTCGGTAAAACTACATCGGTTAAAATATAACCGATGTAAAATGTATACATTTTATTTTTTACATCGGTTTTAAATAACCGATGTAAAATGTATATATTATATCGGTTTCAAACAACCGATGTAATTTTTTTTTTATTATTATTTCACCTTTTTTTTCCGATTCCAGCCTGTATTTTCAAATTCCTGTTTTTAGCAAAACAACTGAAATCCTAAAGACGTCCAAACGGAAAGTAATCAGCTGTTAAAACAACACATTCCTAAAAGACGTCCTAAAAAGAAGTAACAATGAGTATAACATAAGACAAGGAACCCATTAACATGTTCAACCATACATTCAGAGTTTTTTATCAAATCACAACATTAATTTAACAATCTTACTACCAAAACCTGTTCAACCAATAGGTTTGCTAATATCAACGCGGCCAGATTATTCATTTTTTTTAACAGCAAAAAGTAAAGCTAGGCAACGAGCTTCGGCATGGCCATCGAACTCTTGGCTTGCTCATCTTTAATTCCAAATGAGGTAACTGAAGTATGACCGGTCCAACGAGAGAGAATGTGGACAGATTGGTGTGAAGAGCATACATGGAACATTCGGATGTACTGCACTTGGAGATGGGCATACTTTATCTGGATATACTACAACTGAAATCTATATAAGATCCAGTTAGTTTTCATAATTAAATCACAGTATACATGAAAGCCCAGAAATCATTTAAAAAAAAAAAAAAAAAAGCCAAGACACCTAAAACTCATTCTATACTTTATCCTCCCTGCCATTTCCCGCACTTTAAACAAGTATGCCTAAATGTGTGATTGCATGCATATACCGCGCTTAGTCTCTCACTAGTTTTCTTATCCCGTTAGGATCAAATTTCTTTCAATGGACAACTTTTTATCCAAAGAAATACAAAGACCCACACACACCACAAGGGGAAGAAGAATTATCATTTTTGCAACAATAATAGAACTTTGGCAAAAATTCATATGAGACCGTCTCACAAAATGCCTAATTTTCAGTTTTTAGTTGTTGTTTTCCAGTTTTTAGGGGTGGTTTCCAATTTTAGTGCTTTTAATTTTTCCTAGGGATTTTCAGTTTTCTAAAGTTTCTTTTGGTTTTTTTACTTCTCAAATTTTTTTTTTCAGTTTTAGGGTTCGATTTTTAATGTTTCAGTAATTTTAGTTTTTCCAGAGTTTGGTTGGGGGGGGGGATTTGCTCAGCTCCATAGAGTATTAACCGCTCCACTTGACAAAGAAAGTTTTGCTCAGATCCATTTCAGTCCCTTATTTATCAGTAACCGGAAGGAAATATTAAAATCTGGCACATAACCGGAAGGAAATCTGGGTACAGAAATGGGTGCTTTTGCCAATATTTGAAAATCTGGCACATAACCGGAAGCAAATAATAAAACACTGCACTGTTGGAAGTGGAAGTTGTTGGAACTCACCGAGAGGTTCTCTGGCGACGTCAGGATCGAAAGCGTGAAGAACACCGCAGATGGAATGTCCTGTACAGATCATTCTTGAATCAATACAGTAACGATATATAACGATATATAATAACAATATATATTTATCAGTACAGTAACCACAACTGGGAATAGAAACACACAAGAACATCAAGCTGGTATTGACATATAACGATATATTTAAAGCGGAAACTGCAAGTACAAACAATCGCATAACTGCATTTGAGATTCATTAGTTTAAGCAATTAAATAACTAAATTAAACACCACATACTACTGAAATTAGAAAACAGCAAAACAAAGTAAATGGCAGCATTGTTTCTTCCGCCAATGGCAGCAAAACAAACTAAATTAAACACCACACATTTTTAATCTTCATAGTTTTGGAGAATCTTTTCAGCATACATGTAAAAACATCCTCAAAAATACCAGCAAAGAACAGGGAAAAAACCCAAACAAAATCAAAATGACGGGGGAAAAAACAACCGTGAGGTTTTTGAATATTTTAAAAAAGTAGAGGTTTTTTAAAATACTTTTTGCCTAGGAAGAAAGTAAATGCAAGGCAAAATAATATCCAAGGGTGAATTTTGTATTTTCGAGAGTTATCTGTTTTTCTTTTTGGGTAATTAGGTCGAAATACAGCATATCATTTTTTCCCAAACAAAATACACAAAATCAATTTCATTCTTTCTTCATTTTAAAGAGAACACATACTTACAAGAAAAGATAGATATAGAACAACAATCCATTCATCCCAACTTAGTGGTGCCACCTATGCGGAGGATATTAAATTAAAAAAAGTAGGCTATATACTGTCCCAGAAAAAATGATTCTTCAGGGAAATAAAAATAAACACAGTGTCGAAATGAGAATATCAACTTGCAGAAAAAAGAACAGAGAGTGGTTCCACATATAGTAAAGAGAGGGATGACTCAACAAGTTTGAACAAATAGACTGCCAGTATTGTAAAGTCGTATCATCATATCATCTCCAACAACAAAAAAAAAAGTACATACTCATCTGTTATATTCCAAAAAATGTCTGGCCCACTGAGTACGGATCTCTTCAATACTCGTTTGAGGAAGTGCACTAGTGTCATTAAATATCTAGAACATAGAATAAAAAAAATAATGAAGAATAATACAATAACCAAATAAGGATTATAAAAGTTGTGGCTATTTTAAAAAAAAATACCTCTTGCCAACTGTTCTTGACACTCGCTCGAATAATAGTTAACATCCAATACATAACGTAATATCCGCATTCCCAAGATCCGACTTGTTTATTACACTACAAAATTAAATTTAAAGTTGAATTTAAAAAAAAATTACAGCATCATGTAAAACTATTTAAATTGAATCTAAAATGACTTACTTTTGGATAAAGCCAAATAAGGTTATGCTTCGATTTGTTGTTGTGAATACCACCAAGCATTTTAAAAGGGCTCACGACCACTACTACAAAAACAGGCAAAAAGACCCTTAATAATAGACCCGTTGGTTAAGACAACGGGTCTCTTTCATATAAGTCGACACTGGTTTTGATGACAATTCTCATTAAAGTAATTTACAAATACAAACAAATTAAACTAAAAATACTAAAATTACATATTAAACTTACCTATGTACTATGGCTTTCATAGCGGCGTCTGGCCTAGCATGTAGTGAACAAAGCCACACAGCCAACGCTTCGTTAGGAATAATTATTAAGAGTTGCCAATGATTCCTACATTACAGTAAAATATTTTTACAAATGAAATATAAACTTTTTACTATAATTAAATTGATTATGTGGTGACCGTACTTACCCATGATGATAAGCTGCTAAGTAAATCTTTTTGTTTGATTCCCGCATATGTTTCAGAATATACTTGGAGACTTCATTTTCTTTGTTCCCCATATATTGTATAGATTGGGGCTCAAGAAATCCGTACACATCATCATTCCCCATATCCATACTTAACTTCTGTAGCAACCTAATGTGTTCAAATAAATTTTACTTAAATAATATTGCTATCATAAATTGTAAAAGCAATGAATTACCTAATAAAACTTAAAAGTTTAGAACTTACAAGATCCAGAACTGTATAATCGATATGCTCAGCCACACATTGCCGTGTAATATCCCCAAAACGTCGTTGTGGGAAAGGTATAATGGAACATCATGCTCAACACCAAAGAGACTCGAATCCCACACCACCTGCATAGGGTTACCATAAATGGATGCAGTAACCTTAAGCAATTCAACAATCAGGTTATCTATAAGCGCTGGTCCCTCGACTTTATTAACCCGCTTCTTTTGTCGCTCAATATCCTAAATAATACACATGTCAACAATCAATCTTTAATTCACACATTTATCATAATAACCTTTTACTGAAAAGAAATAGCACCTCGCTAGATATAGCCTTGACAAGACGTTTCGGCCATGCAATAAAACCACCTAGAGCCTCTCCCACTATGCTAACCTCTGAAGTGGGAATAGGGACCTGAGCATCACATCTCGAACATCCTCAACTGTCACTCTAACCAAATCGTCATACAAGATCACACCATGTATGGTTGAACCACCCTCGAGAACTCTCCCTAGGGCCACTAGGCGGAGGGGTTGACCATCAATATATAAACCACACTGGCCATTGGCAGTGTGAGCCTCTCCTAAAGAGAGATCATTAGGAGCAGCACAACTCTCGTTCGTGCTAACATGTCCAAGAGGTGTAACTGGAGGTGGTTGTGAATTTGCTCCTACGGATGCCAACGCCAGACCGAATTGCTTCATCAAATTCTGTGTAACCTCCATCGTGATCTTCTGTGTGAGGCTTTGCAAAAACTCAGGATTGATTGGTCAGTGCAGTCGACCCACATGAACGTGATCCAAAATATTCTCGAATCCCTATACCAGATCCAACACCACGAACACGACCTGGGTGCTATTGTCGCCCAATTGCATTACTAAGAATGTCATCACGTCCATGGGGAACAAATGAACCTTGTGAACACTCCTCCTACAAATCATCCTACACCAACATTAAAACAACAGTAGCATATTTGAAAAAACGCTACAGACCTATGCAACGCAACTGAAAACACTGATCACTGCGAATATTAAACTAAACATATTTGAAAACTTACAATACTCTTTGCAATCTCACGTGCTGCGTCAGTAATCATCTCGCCCGATTTTCTTATGCGGCCTCGCTTCCATCTCTGGTGTCGAGTAGGAGGAGAAGGAGGATCAACAACCGCATCAGAACCAGATTGTGATGCTTCTTCTTGTCGTTTCTTTAATTTCTCGGCCATGATCTTCTCATCCACCAGGTCATAACCACCACGAGACATAGTGTGATGGCAATTGTTCAATTTTTGAATTTCTTGTGCCTTACTTCTCTTTATCTGTAATAATTATAAAGCACAAAATATATTATTTATAGCATGAACAACACTGAGTTATACTACTTCATGAACAACACGTTGGATATTATTTGCGGTATGAACAAGATTCTTAGGAGACATCATTGTAGTCAGACATGAGAATTAGCATAACATTTTTTCCCCACTTATATATAGTACATGTAATCAATTTTGTAGTCAGACATGAGAAAAGGACTCCATTAGCATTACCCCTACCCCTACCCCTACCCCTACCCCCACCCACACACACAATTACAACACTGAGTTTATTTTGTTTATATATTCTATTTTGTTTATATATCCATTTTGAGTTTATTTTGTGTTGCAGCCTGTTCAAAATCTCATGAACTAGCACTACTGTTGGTGTAAATGTGCTTTCCAAACCACTGCTCCACCACGAAATCTGCCTTTCAGTTCTGCACATACTCGAAACCAGATGTGAAGTAATAACAAGAGAAGCACACTTGCAGCATTCTGAAAGGCGCTGAAGAAAGGTTTGACCTCATGAAAAGCCTTCAAAGAACCATTGCTGCAACATATGTGTTTTAGCATTTAAATTTTTGAAGCATTGAAACGAGTAAGCATTTTTTATGATGACAAAGGTTAGGAGCAGAGATATACACAACATGAAACCGTAGGAAATGTTCCTGAATAAAACTATATTGTTTCCGGGAAGGGAAAAACTAATTTCCAGGTTTATAAGGAAAACCCCTTTGGCTTTATATTTTATCACAAATAAGGCTCTCTAATCAACTGAGTTTGCAATGAAAATATGAGAAAAATGCAGAAATATAATCCCTTCAACTATTTTTCCACACCCTCTACAAATAGAGAAATGTGCATAGACAAAACTGAAGCTGAATAATGAGAAGACTGAGTTATCATGAAATTTCAAAGATACACCTATAATAACATAAATTTTAAAAATAGGGCATTGTGGTTCACGAAGCGTTCCCGCAAGGCGAGGGTCCGGGGAAGGGTCCCACCACAAGGTGTATAGGGGGCAAGTCTTCCCTTGCCAATTAAATTCGCAAGAGGCCGCTCTTAGACTCGAACCCGTGACCAGAGGTCACACGGAAACAGCTCTTACCACTGAGCCAAGACTCCCCTTTTATAATAACATAAATATATGATTAAATAGAAAGTATACCCACATGTTTATCAGTTTTGGTAACAGCAAGTTGATTGTGTAACTAATATTGAATATAATCTACAATATATATATATATAATATATATATATATATATACACACACACATATTTATGCTGTTGAGTCTTATATAATCTTTACTACTGAATTGCTATTGAAGTTATACAATATACATTTCATATATGGTTGAATGCATCTTCTAAAGAATTAAAAGATATCTGCTAATGGTTTTTTAGAACATGAACATGATCATGCAAAATAGTTTCAAATAGAATATATAAACAAAATAAACTCAAAATGATATGGATATGCAGTCAACCAAACAGCTTTATATCATGGCATTAATTTATAAAGAACAGTTTAAAGAAAAACACACACTCAGTAGCAATAAAAACATTTATTCCTTTTAAATTTGAAGAGTAGTGAAAAAGTAAATACAAGTACAGTGAATAATTTTTCTGAAGTTATACTAATATTGACTCGGATGAGATTTAATTACTTACCTCCCAGTTCGGGTCTAATCGACTTTTTTTAAATTCATCCCAGTCATCCGAGGAGATATTATACTTCAAACAAGGATCCATGTCCTTGTAACCTCCGAACACCCATGCCCTAGACAGGTATGATTTAAATTGTCTCCATTTTACGCCCACCGACTGTAGAATCTTTTCCTTTCTTTGTTTTTCGTTCGTGATATCGAAGTTGTTCTACATTTAATAAAAATATATAAACAGAGAATGATTGGATATGAAACAAATTATTTTCAATTGTAACTGAAATATTCGAGGAATAGAAATTACCAAAACATCCAGCCAAATCATCTCTTTATCATGATTGGGTACAAGTCTCCATGTAGGATGTAAAATGGAAATATGTTCTCGAGCAAGTTTCCCCAAATAACTTGACAACTTCACGTTATGAGTCCTTTTTGTTTTTCCTGTGACCGTATCGATGTCAAGCGGTAACTTATTCCCATTCATACGTGTTTTAGTCACATACCTACATCGTGTGGGCTTCCTAATCATTTTTGATGAGGTTTGTGGAGGTGAAGTGGAACGAGACCTAGTGGAAGAATCAGACCTCGGTGGGGTAGCCATCATGTGCCTGTTCAGACAAAACATAAAATATGGAGCATAAAAGGAGACTTAAGGAGGAATATGGTTAGTCTTTTTTTACAATTTAGCAACTTTATGTAACTGGTGTAAAATGTTCATTTGTGTTATCTTATATAGGAGCTGAACCATAGACATTAGTTCATAAAAAAGTTATACTACTAAACTATTCACCTTGTCAAGAAAGAAGTAAAAATAAATAGGAGAAAGGAGCCTTCCCAGTACAAATTCTATGAATTTCCCATTAATGCAATTTCTTTTTATCATACATATGTTGTGTGCTGGATAGAAGTCAGCGAAGAGTGGGAAAACGTATAAATATAATAATCCACTTAAGCTTACAAGTGTCGTATATTAAAACATGATGAAAACGTTGTTTATGGTTATGTGCAGATGCTTCTTGACAGCATTGGGTAAGCCATCTTTGTTAATTCACAATAATTATTAGAAATTTAAGTTAATATTTTTATTTTTTTTATCTTGAACTGAAACTTAACAATACTAATTTCTTTTTTTGTTGTGCAGCTTGGTTTTTTGTCGGATGATAATGGAAAAAACAGCAATAACATCCAATCTTTTTACTATGGGCTAATTGTAGACAAGACATATAGTTCAAAAAATAACAACCCTTGCAATTCAACAAGATAAATTAAGGAAATGTACTTAAAATTATATATGAACGTTCTCCCATATGCCTTCGTCATGATCACTACGAGTGGCATGCATACCATCCATTTCATTTTCATCAATGGGAGGTATGCGTGTTGAGAAAGAAAGAGTATCATAGTTATCGAACATTGAATATTCATTCTCATGATACACGTCTACGCTTCTGCCCTGAAGAACCACCGACCATCTTTCATTACATGGGTCATTTATGTAAAACACTTGTCTTGCTTGGTATGCCATGATGAAAGGCTCGTCTTTATAAGCAACCTTGTGAAGGTCTACCAATGTAAATCCCAATTCATCAACTTGGACACCAGTGTTATTATCAGCCCAATTACACTTAAAAACAGGGATTCTAAATTTAACATAATCAACCTCCCAAATCTCTTCAATAACTCCAAAGTAACTTGTGCAAGCCATAATAGGATTTTTATCTTTTGAACTAGAAAAGTGCATGGACTCAGCTTGAAGAGTAACTCCATTGTTCTGCACAGTACTCCTGTCATCCTGTGACTTAGTGTAGAATGAGAACTTATTGATGTCGTACCCACTCCAAGTTATGACATCAAACTTAGGCCCATGTGCTAGCCATTTCAATGTATCAGAAGCACTATCATCAAGACTAACTTTTTCTTTAAACCACTTCAAGAAAGTCTTGTTGTGCTCGGTCAACACCCATTTTTCACTCATCCGAGAATTTTTGGACTTCACAAGAGCCTTATGAGTAGACATGTAAGGAAGAACCTCATCAGTATTATTCAATATATACAAATGAGCTTGAAGCACTTCCTCGCGACTCTTTGTTTTAATCTTCAAACCCCGTGTACCCTTACCTCCACATCTTCTATCATGACGAGACTTCGGCAACCCTACACCTTCTGCTTGTGACATGTAGTCTGTACAAAACTCGATGGCTTCTTCTGCAATGTACCTTTCAACAATGGATGCTTCAGGATGATTTGGATTTCTTGTATACCCTTTCAGGATTTTCATGTATCGTTCAATTGGGTACATCCATCGAAAATAAACAGGGCCACACTCTCTTATCTCTCTTACTAAATGAACAATTACGTGAACCATGATGTCAAAAAATGAGGGAGGAAAGTACATCTCTAGTTGACACAAGATATTAGCAGCCTCCTTTTCCCAATCATCCAACACTAAAGGGTCAACTACTTTGCTACATAAAGCATTGAAGAAATAGCACAGACGAGTTACAACATGCCTAACTTTTTTAGGCAAAATGTCACGTATAGCCACTGGTAGGAGTTGTTGCATCAGTACGTGGCAATCATGAGACTTTAAGCCAACTAATTTAAGGTCTTGCAATGACACAAGACTCTTAATATTTGAAGAGTAACCTTGTGGCACTTTAACGCCTCGAAGACACTGGCAAAAACTTGTCCTTTCTTTTTTTGATAAAGTATGACATGCTGGGGGCAGGTATGTTCGCTTACCTACTGATTCAGGATATAACTCTGGTCGTATTCCCATCTCAACTAGATCTTTACGAGCGTTCACACCATCTTTAGTCTTACCTCTAATGTTGAGAAGCGTGCCGACTAAACTATCACACACATTTTTTTCCACGTGCATAACATCTATACAGTGTCGCACATCTAGATCACGCCAGTATGGAAGATCAAAGAATATCGACTTTTTTTTCCATATGTTTTTCTCAGTATCCTTCTTTTGGGTCTTTCCGAATATTGTATTCATGTTCTTGACTCGCTCATAAACTTGGGCACCAGTTAAGGGTGTCGACGCCATGCCGTGCTCTTGACATCCATCAAAAGCTTTTTTCAATCTACGGTACGGGTGATTACATGTGAGAAACTTCCGATGTCGAGTGTAGGCCTTTTTCCATGTTTCAGCTGTATGTAGCTTGTGTCTTCCTCACATATAGGACATGCTAGATGCCCCTTAACACTATAACCACTCAAGTTCCCATATGCTGGAAAGTCATTAATGGTACAGTATAATATTTCACGTAATCTAAAACTGTCCTGGCGGTATCCATCAAACACATCAACCCCTTTCTCCCACAACATTCGTAAGTCTTCAACCAATGGGCTTAGATAAACATCAATATCATTTCCCGGTTGTCGTGGGCCTAAAATCATCATAGATAACATGATATATCTTCGCTTCATACATAACCAATGGGGGAGATTGTAAATTATGAGCATAACGGGCCACGAACTGTGTTTAGTGCTTAAGTTAGCAAAGGGATTCATTCCATCTGCAGCGAGTCCAAGCCTAAGATTTCTTGGCTCACTCCCGAAATCAGGAAAGAGCTGATCAATCTTTTTCCATTGTGGAGAATCAGCTGGATGGCGAAGCTGTCCATCAGATATCCTTTTCTCTGCATGCCACGAAAGGTTCATTGCATCATTTGCATTGGCAAATAATCGCTTAAACCTTGGAATTATTGGAAGATACCATAACACCTTCGCTGGAGGACCCCGATTCGTTTCTTCATCACTATCACAATCAGTGGACTTCGATTTGTATCGTGAAACTCCACACCTCGGGCACTTGTACAGTGCTTCAAACTCTTTTCTATATAATATACAATCATTGGGGCATGCATGTATTTTCTTATACTCCATACCCATCGGACATAGTATTTTCTTCGCATCATAGTTACGGTTTGGCAATGTGTTGTTTTCTGGAAGCATCTCCTTCAATAACTCAAGTAATTCAGTGAAGCTCTTATCACTCCAGCCATTTCTTTCCTTCACATTCACCAATTTTAAAACTGCTGACAGACGTGTGAAATTTTGGCAGCCTGGATACAATGGTGTCTCCGAGTCACTTTGTAGAGTGTCGTACACATGTGGTTGTTGAAAATATTCATGTCCGACATCCCGAATCATGTCTTCAAATCGATCTTCCATATCTACATCAGCGTGCTTAGTTGGAATATCTGCCACTTCACCATGCCATATCCATGTTGTATACTTTTTATTAATTCCATCGCAAAGAAGATGTTCCCGAATAAGGTCAACTTCATGTCTCCTCCCATTCAAACAGTTGATACAAGGACAAAAATATTTTCCATCCTTGGGTTCTGATTGATTGCATTGAGCAAATTCTAGAAAATGTTCAACTCCATTCTCGTACTCATCGCTTATGCGACTTGCTTTTATCCAACTATGATTCATTTTTTTCTATTCTGTGGAACACCATTTTCAAAATATAATAATAGAAAATTTGCATCAATAAAACTACACGAGTTGTTAAAACATAAGAAAAACTAAAAGACCTACTAGGACTGTGTAAATTATTTGCAGAATTCTCTTCATTTAAAAATAAAATCCTTGTAGGATTATAATCAAATCCTGAATATAACAAACAGAAACACACATCCCAAAATCCAATTCGACGTTTGGATTAAATGAACATCTTGGTGCATTTTGTGGTGATGTGATGGACATGAGTCAATCATAATATGTTTGGTTGACTGGTTAATTTTGGTTTTGGGAAAAAACAAGGCTAATAAAATGATATAAACTTGAGTTAAAGAGGTGCATATCAGAAAACAACAGGGCCTAATGGTTTGATTCAACCGGACTTGTTATGAAACTAGGACTGTGAACTACCCAACAAACTACGTAGTAGCCTAGTTTTATAATTTAATAGGACCTTAACACCCCAACCAAATAGACACCTGACATAGTATTATTAGTTGTGTTTGAAGCTAGACCTCAGATCATATCACACATTTGTCTATCGCCAAGGCAGAAGCTCATTTTTGTGCCGCACCCAGGAAACCATATGCAAGAGGGTGAATTTAAATTTGTTCTCCCATGTTAACTTGCCCAAACTTTGTTCCTTATTTTCAATTTTTGTATATCATGAGTACTTGTACTTGAATTCCAGATGACCAGTTCAATTCCAGATGACCAGTCCACAACTTGTTCTTTGGTTCGGGATGCTGAAATGATACTCCTATTATTTTGACTAGTTATCTAATGATACCATTTTCTACAGCCTTGTAAAACAATGATGACGACTAGCCATGCACCTGCTTCTCAATCGTTCAATGCGATTCCTGAGAAAGAACATTCTATAGAGTGCAACCGAAGCTCATCAACAGGGAAGCTGGAAATAAATTATGGCCGTGCATTTTGTGGAAACAATTGTATGTGGAATTATTAATTTTGAAAGATCACTGGGTAGTTTTGGTTCAGATAAGGTTTCAGTGAATCCATTTTTGTGCCAGTTTTATCACTCCAAGTCTCAGATTACCATATTACAGAAACACATCACCAAAAATCAGAAATCCACTAATACCATATAAACTAAAAAAACTGAAAGACAACCAACGGGAAATAAAACACAACTTGTAGAACGAAGTTATCCCTACACATATAGGAAAAAGATTATCTGGTCTGGATTAGGGCAGGAAATAATAAAATTTTTACTTACGAAGCAATTGGAATGAGCAGATTTAAATTGAAGCAGAGGCACACTCCGGTGAGAAAAGGGAGTCGGTTGAATCAGAGGCACACTCCGGTGAGAAAAGGGAGTCGGAAATTCTCGCGGGGCTTTGCTATGAGATCTATGAGAAAAGGACGAGCAGCGCCGGTGAGAAAAGGACGAGCAGCCGGTAAAGGACGAGCAGCGCCGGTGAGAAAAGGACGAGCAGCGCCAAGTTCTCGCGGGGTTCTTTGTGAGAAAAGGGTGGGGGCTCTCGTTGCTTTTCCGATAGTGTTGGTTTTCTTTCTTTGCCTGCTTTTGTTCATACGGCTTTTGGGGCAGGAAATAGGAAAAGATGCAAAAGACGAAGGGCATCAGGTAGAAAATTAGAACAAATTACTACGGTTATCAACAGCTGTCGTAAAATACTCTTTTTACATCGGTTAAAAATAAACCGTTGTAGAATATTAAACCGGGAAGTCATTTACATCAGTTATAAACGAAGCGATGTAAAACGGGAGTCATTTTACATCGGATATAAAGGAACCGATGTAAAATTAACTAATTTTAAACTTTCACATCAGTTATATCCAACCGATGTAAACGAGGTACTTATTTTACATCGGTTTTACGCAATAACCGATGTAAAAGTTCCGAAATTTTAATTTTAACATCGTTTTTTTATACAACCGATGTAATTTTAATTTTTTACATCGGTTTTCTATAAACCGATGTAAATTAGATGTCGTAAAAAGCATATTTTGTAGTAGTGTACCTAGCAATACCGAGGTAAATCCAAGGGAAAATGTCCAAGCTATCACAACAAGAAGTGGAGTGCAGTTGCCCGAAATTTCTATGGAAAACCATCTGGAAAAACAAAAAAATAAACAAAATCAAGAATCAGAAAAAGAATCTGATACAGGACCTTCATCTCAAAAAGGTCCAATTGCTACAAAATCTTATGTTCCACCTATCCCATTTCCTCAACGGTTGAAGAATCACAAGCTCGATGCTCAATTCGGGAGATTCTTGGAAATCTTCAAAAAGCTACACATCAACATTCCTTTTGCCGATGCTCTAGCACAAATGCCAAGCTATGCCAAATTTATGAAAGATATTCTTTCCAACAAACGAAGGCTTGAAGAATACGAAACTGTCATGCTAACAGAGGAATGTAGCGCAATACTACAAAAGAAGTTGCCACCCAAGCTAAAAGATCCGGGAACTTTCACAATCCCGTGTAAAATTGGTGAAGTGAATTTTGGCAAAGCTCTTTGTGATTTAGGGGCAAGTATCAACTTGATGCCCCTGTCAATTTTCAACAAATTGAACTTGGGAGAAGCAAAAGCAACAACAGTTTCACTACAATTAGCCGATCGGTCAATCAAATATCCACGTGGGATAGTTGAAGATGTGCTCGTCAAAGTTGATAAATTCATATTTCCAGAAAATTTTATCATCCTCGACATGGAAGAAGATCAGGATATTCCCATTATTTTGGGACGACCATTTCTCGAAACCGGACGTGCTCTTATTGACGTCTATGAAGGAAAGCTAATTCTCAGAGTGGAAGACGAACATGTCATCTTCGATGTCTTAAAAACTTTGAATCAACCCTCCACAGATGAGTATTGTCTAAAAATAGACACAATTGAAGCCATGGTGAACAAGTCTTTAGAGAAAATTCTATCTAAAGATCCTCTTGAGACATGTATAGCAAATTCTCTAACCAGCATGGAAGAAGAATATCACTTGGCCGATACAGTTAACTATCTAGAAGCACTACCAACCTTAAGAAAGCATTCACATTTTGAAGAATTGGGGACAAGCTCCGCTAAACCCCTCCCTTCTTTACAAGAAGCTCCAACACTTGATCTCAAACCTCTACCCACACATTTGAGATACGCTTACTTGGGCGTTTCCTCAACACTTCCGGTCATCATATCTAACATATTGACCAAACTTGAAGAAGGGAAATTACTAAGGGTATTGAGGAATCACAAAAGAGCAATTGGATGGACTATTGCAGACATTAGAGGAATAATCCCCTCTATATGCACTCACAAAATCTTGATGGAAGATGACTGCAAACCTTCAATTGAGCATCAACGACGTTTGAATCCAAACATGAAGGAAATTGTGAAGGCGGAGATTCTTAAATTACTTGACGTAGGAATCATTTATCCAATCTCAGATAGTCCATGGGTGAGCCCTGTACATATGGTGTCAAAAAAGAGTGGAATCACGATCATAGAGAACGAGCACAATGAACTTATACCAACACGACCGATCACAGGATGGAGAATGTGCATTGATTACAGGAAACTAAACAAGACGACAAGAAAAGATCATTTTCCACTCCCATTTATTGATCAGATGCTAGATAGATTGGCGGGACATTCTTACTACTGTTTTCTCGATGGCTATTTAGGGTACAACCAAATCGTAATAGCCCCAGAAGACCAAGAGAAAACAACATTCACATGCCCTTATGGAACATTTGCCTATAGAAGAATCCCATTCGGATTGTGCAATGCTCCAGCCACATTTCAAAGATGCATGATGTCAATATTCTCAGACATGGTTGAAAAATTCATTGAAGTTTTCATGGACGATTTCTCGGTTTTCGGAGATTCATTTGATAAATGCCTAATTCACTTAGGCATGGTCTTGGAAAGATGTGAAGACAAAAATCTAGTTCTCAATTGGGAGAAATGTCACTTCATGGTCCAGGAAGGAATCGTACTTGGCCATAGAATCTCACAACATGGAGTTGAAGTCGATAAGGCAAAGATCCAAGTAATTGCAAAATTTCCTCCACCAATTTCAGTGAAAGGAGTAAGGAGTTTTCTCGGACATGCAGGATTCTATCGGAGGTTTATAAAAGATTTCTCAAAAATAGCAAAACCTCTCTGTTCTTTGCTTGAGAAAGATACACCATTCCTTTTCACAAATGAATGCCACGTGGCCTTTGCAACTTTGAAGGATAAGCTTACATCAGCTCCAATCATCATTTCTCCAGATTGGACTATTCCTTTCATTTTAATGTGCGATGCAAGTGATTATGCCGTAGGGGCCGTACTGGGCCAGAAGAAGGACAAAATGATGCAAGTGATCCATTATGCTAGCAGGACTATGAATGATGCTCAGCTGAACTACACAACAACTGAAAAAAGATGCTTGTAGTGGTTTATGCCTTTGACAAATTTCGATCCTACTTATTGGTATCAAAGGTCATAGTCTACACTGATCATTCAGCTTTGAAATATTTAATGACAAAGCAAGATGCAAAGTCAAGGCTAATTCGATGGGTTCTACTTATGCAAGAATTCGACATAGAAATCAGAGACAGAAAGGGAACAGAAAACCAAGTGGCGGATCATCTCTCTAGACTCGACCAAAACAATGCTCAAGAGAAGGAAATAAATGAAGTATTTCCGGATGAACAACTGTTCCAAATCTCTAATATCCAGGAAAAACAAAATGCACCATGGTATGCTGACATCGTTAATTTCCTTGTTAGTGGAATAATTCACCCAAATTTTTCCCATCATCAAATGAAAAAATTCTTCTCCGAGTTGAAATACTTGTAATATCCGCATTTTCTATTTTTAGTAATTTCTATTTTTGGTGCATATTCGTTTCGGACTACTCGCTTGGCACTGTTTTGTAATTCTGAACCTATTTTGTTCTTGGAGTTTCTCCGCTTAGACGGGTCTCGATAATGTTTTTACGTAATTTCATCTTGTGTTATATTTTGTCTCATGTGTATTCGATTCTCGTTAAACTCGTTCGATTTCATCATTTTCTTACTTCCATGAGCTCGTATGATTGAGTAGAGCATGTTGTGAGTTTCGGATTGTTAATCCGACGTTGTATCGTGATTTTCGGATGTTTGGGCCGTTTTTGTAATTTCCTAGAAGTTTAGGGAATTTGTACCTTGTTTGACTTTGGATGTGTACCTCAGATCGTTTTGGGGCTCCGTACTTCCATTTCATGTTATTGTTGCCCAAATATCGATTCCTATTGCTTTTATTCTCTTTCCGGATCATTTTTCGTCATTTTGGGACCCGAGGGGGGGGGGGGGTGTGGGCCGCGGCACAAGGATTGTGCGCCGCGGCACATACATCACCCAGTTGTTGGCCGAGAAAACTGTACCGTGTGCCGCGGCACAAGGATTGTGCGCCGCGGCACACAGCCGAGTCAGTGTCGCGGCACACTTGTCCGGGCCGCGGCACACCCGTGTGGCACTTGCCGACCAAAACCTACTGTACCGCGTGCCGCGGCACAGTCCGGCAGGGCCGCGGCACATGCCGGGTCTGGTCCGCGGCACACTTCGAATGAGCCGCGGCATAACGAGCGGTCAGCCGATCACTGGGCGCAATTTTTGGCCCTGTGTCGCGGCACAGTTTAGCTGAGCCGCGGCACACAATGCGGTCAACGCTATATCAGCGTTTCTTTTCAGCGGCTGCAGCTCATTTTTCCTTCCTTCCACCGTATGCGAGAGAGAGAGGGTTGAGAGGGGGATTTTTCTCCATCTACCATTTGATTGTGTGTTTTTCTTCATCTTCCTTCGATCGTGTAGCTCGGATTGTGGATCTAGCACGTGTTCTTCGGATTATAGGGCTTGAATCTTCAAGAGGTAAGAAGTCCTTTGACCCTAGTATGATTTTGTGGAGGGTTTGGTGGTGATCTTGTGTTTTGATCCGAATTAACCGATGTTGTTGTTAGATTTTGATAGTACACTCGTGACCCTTGGTTTTCTTGTTATTGGTTGGGATGAAATCCCGTTATTGCACCGTTGATCGATTTCATTTCCTTATGCGCTCGTGGTGTCCGATGAATTGTCCCAACGGGTAGAACTAGGATGAATTTCTTCGTATTCATGATGTTGAGATTGGTTGTATATCATTATTGTGTTAGGGTCGGATTTGAGAGGATTGTTCGGACCGTAACCTATTCCTTCGTCGTTTCCTTCGCGTCGTATTATCCAAGGCAAGTACATGTATTATATTTCATTATGTGTATATGGTTTTGATGCGAATGATGTAAACTGGTTTATTGAACGATTGTGTTGATTACTCTTCCACCTGGGGATGGCATGGGGTCTCTGGGGGCCGATACTAATGGGTACGGCCACGGAAGTGGACTTGGGTGCGTGCATTGATGTTCTTCCACCTGGGGACGGTTTGACGGGACCTCTGGGGGCCGATACTAATGGGTACGGCTGCGGAAGTGGTTTCTCACCTGGGGACGGTCCGACGGGACCTCTGGGGGCCGATACTAATGGGTACGGTCGCGAGTTACCAAACGTGGATAATTGTGATGTGGAAAGCTTGATAATATATTGATTTGATGTAAATGTGATATTCCGGAATATTGATTTTTCCCAATGATTTGTTTGCATTGAATCGTGTATGTATATAATGTTGTGTAATTGTGTACTTGCACTAGCTATTCGAATGCTAACCCCTTAAATGGGGGAAATGCGTCTTATGCATTTCAGGTACCGGGAGGGCTGAGGAGCAAGCACGGGACATGCATGCAAAGGACGGGCTGGCTTGATGATGTGGCTCGAGTCTGCATTTTTATGTTTTGTCATTGCATTGTCGAGTATTGAAGTTAGACTGTTTACATTGAAACTTGGTTTAAGTCCCCTGCGGGGGCAATGAATTGGTTTTTATCTTATGTTCATATACTCCGTTAAAATGTTTTGGCCGAGGCCACGACCTTACTTACTTTTTTTTTGAAGTGCATCATTTGGGATCATATCGTGGTTTATGTGTCATGTGTTAGCCTGGTAGACCTCACGAAGGTTCTACGGCGTGTAATGTCCCATTTGTGAATTGGGGTGTTACATTTATGGTATCGGAGCTTAGGTTTTGAATACCTAGGCTGTCGGTTAATTTTGGGTCTGTTAGTGGCGTCATTTAGAGTCAGTCGTTGAGCCTAATATCATCATGCTATTGTCTTTTCGTGCGACCCGTGGCTGTAAGTCTCCTCGAACTCTTATATTCCTGTAATTCGTTTTCTTGCGTTGTTCGGGATTATGAATTGTGATACCAACTTTGTCAATTGTGAATCTTTCTGATCTTGTCCTTTTCATTCTTCCTTTAGTATGTTGAGAGGTCGTGGTGGTAGACCAGCTAGGGGACGCGGCCGAGGCCGTGGTCAGGGTGCTGATAATGAAGAGGGCTCGTTTTCTCAGTCCTCTGCGGACTCAGCCTCTCACTCAGTGCCGTCGGGTAATAATGCCGACGCCGGGGCTACTGCCGTACTTCAGCAATTAGTAGCTCAGCTTGCTCAGATAGCTCAGGGCGGACGCCAGAATCCGCCCCCGACACCTGAAGAGGAGGCTAGTAAATGGCTTTAGACGGTGACTAAGATGCACCCTCCTCGTTTCTCCGGAGCTTCTGACTCCCTCGGTTGGGAGAATTGGCTCTTCCAGTTGTCCAGGACCTTTGATGTTGTAGCTTGTCCTGAAGACCGGAGGGTACATATCGCCCAGTACCTCCTGGATAAGGAAGCTGCGGAATGGTGGGAGGCCGTTGTGCCCAGAGACCGTCGAGCTACTTGGGAGGAATTCAAGGCTGCTATGGAAGCGGAGTATTGTCCACCGCCAGTCAAGGAGCGTAGAATTGTGGAATTCTTCACCGCTACACCTCAGGATGTGCCTATTTCTCAAGCCATCATTTCTTACAATCAGCAGTTGGGTTTCGTAAGAGATCAAGTGAGAACGGAGGCTGATAAAATCCGTTACTTCAATATGCGCATGAAGCCGCATATCAGGCAAAGTATGGCACCGCTCATGTGTGCCACTTTGAAGGAATACCAGGATCGCGCTCTGGCGATCGAGATGGCTGTCCCGGAATCAGAGTCTGTTTCGGAAGCTAAGAAGCAGAAGACTACCGGCGGGTTCTCAGCCGGTAAAGGTGGATAGTTTTCGAGGTCTCGTTCTGCTCCTACACCAGGGAAGAGGCCGTTTCATCAGGCCGGTGGATCCCAGGGTAACCGTTCGGTCCAGTCTGTGGCACCTGGCGGGAGAGTTTGTTTTAATTGCAGTCATCCCGAACACGTTATGAAGGATTGCCCATTTCCGTTAGTTGCTTGCTTTACTTGCGGACAGACTGAACATCGGGCAGCTCATTGCGAGAGGGCCACCAGGGCCGCTAGAGTTCCGACTACCACTACCGATCAGAAGGATCATAGTAGTCCAGCCGCTCATGTTCCGCAGGGTTCGGGTTGTGGTAGGGGTCGGGGTCAGCCGGATCGCCGTGCAGCCTCGAGTTCGGGTTCAGTTCACCCCCGATTGTATCAGATGAGGCGCACAAAGGTGGCAGACGTTCCGGTGGTGTCAGGTACCACTCAGATCCTTACTCATCCAGTTTCCGTGCTTTTTGATTCGGGTGCTACCCATTCCTTTATTGCATCGGATTGTGTGAATCGTATTGGCTTTAACTGCTTGTTTGAGTGTGAACCGTTTGTGGTGGGTACGCCTAGCGGGGATCGTATGGTTGGGGACCGGGAAGTTAGGGATTGCCCCGTGAGGATCGGGAGCCGAGATTGGCCCTCGAATCTCATTGTTATAGACCTTAAGGGTGAGGATTTAATCCTCGGGGACGATTGGTTAGAGCGTCACGGTGCTATCATGAACTATCGGACTCGTACCATCTCGATAGTAGCCGAGGACGGCACCGAGCATACCCTCTTCGGTCGAAAGCCGGGGAGATCGGGAAGTGTGATTAGCGCCTTAAAGGCGATGAAACTTCTGAACCAGGGTTGTGTCGGCTATTGGTGTTACGCTCTGCAGGCGGAGGAAGGTGGAATTAACATGTCGTCAATTCCAGTTGTTTGTGAGTATCCCGATGTTTTCCCAGACGACTTGCCGGGATTACCACCGCAGCGAGAGGTGGAGTTTCCTATCGATCTTGAGCCGAATGCAGATCCTATTTCTCGAGCAACGTACCGTATGGCACCGTCGGAGATGTTAGAGTTGAAGAATCAGTTGGGAGAATTGTTAGATAAAGGGTATATTCGACCGAGCGCATCGCCTTGGGGTGCGCCCGTACTCTTTGTTAAGAAGAAGGATGGGTCGCTTCGTTTATACATCGATTATCGAGAATTAAACAAGTTGACCATCAAAAATAAATACCCTTTACCCCGGATCGACGACTTGTTTGATCAGCTTCAGGGAGCGACGGTCTTTTCGAAGATCGATTTGCGATCGGGTTACTACCAGTTGAGGATTCGGGACATCGATATACCGAAAGCTGCCTTTCGGACGAGATATGGCCATTATGAATTTGTGGTTATGCCTTTCGGGCTAACTAATGCCCCGGCAGTGTTCATGTAGTTAATGAACAAAGTTTTTATTGAGTATCTAGATAAATTCGTAGTCGTCTTTATCGATGACATTCTGATCTACTCACGGAGTCGTGAGGAGCACGCCTTACACCTCCAGATTGTATTAGACATCTTGAGAGCGGAGCAGTTGTATGCGAAGTTCTCTAAATGTGAGTTTTGGCTCAAGGAGGTGATGTTCCTCGGGCATGTGATTTCAGCAGAAGGAGTTCGGGTGGATCCACAGAAAATAGAGGCAGTAATGGCTTGGGAACCGCCCAAAAACGTGAAGGAAGTGAGGAGTTTTCTGGGTCTTGCCGGTTATTACCGTAGATTTGTTGAGGGATTTTCTAAGATCGCTAGCCCACTCACTCAGTTGCTCCAGAAAACTCAGAAGTTCGAGTGGACCGCAGACAGGCAGGACAGTTTTGACGAGTTAAAGAGACGTTTGACCACCGCACCCGTTTTAGCATTGCCTCAGGGGAAAGAGGATTTCGTAGTGTATAGTGATGCTTCGGGCCTTGGTCTAGGATGTGTTTTGATGCAGAGAGATAGAGTGATTGCTTATGCGTCCCGCCAATTGAAACCTTATGAGGTAAATTATCCCACGCACGATTTGGAGTTAGCTGCGGTCGTTTTCGCCTTAAAGATATGGAGGCATTATCTCTATGGATCGTCTTGTAAGATTTTTACGGACCACAAGAGTCTGAAGTATATCTTCAGTCAGAAAGAGTTGAATATGAGACAAAGACAGTGGTTGGAGCTAATTAAAGATTACGACCTCGAGATACTTTACCACCCGGGTAAGGCTAACGTAGTGGCCGATGCGTTGAGCCGGAAGCCGATGGCATTACAGATGTTAGAGGTACTTACACCACAGAGTAGGATCCAAATGAGATTTTATTTGCCAAAATATTGAGGTTTGGGTTCGAGAGTCCAGGCCGATTATGTGCGTTGGAGATCACTTCCTTGATCGATGATATCAAGGCGAAACAGTATGATGATCCGTTTTTAGTCCAGCTGAGGGAGGATGTGAGGAAGGGGAAAGCCCCTGGATTTGTGGTTCACGATGATGGAGTTTTGAGGTTTCGCGGCAGACTTTGTGTACCGAGTGTTGTTGAGCTGAGACAGAAGATCTTGAGTGAAGCTCATGCTACACCTTACTCCATACATCCTGGTACGAGTAAAATGTACAAGGATGTGAGGAGCATCTACTGGTGGAGTAATTTTAAGACGGATGTTAGCGAGTTTGTGGCGAAGTGTTTGACTGTCGAAGGTTAAGATTGAGCATCGACTCGCGGGTTGTTATTTACCACTTCCCATTCCGGAATGGAAATGGGAAGACATCTCTATGGACTTCATTAATGGGATGCCTAGGACTCGGACCGGAATGAACATGATTTGGGTTATTGTTGATCGACTAACCAAATCAGCTCACTTTCTGAGTATTAAGGATACTTGGGGACCGGAGAGGCTGGCCCGAGTGTTTATTGCGGAGATCGTGAGATTGCATGGGACTCCTAAGAGTATTGTTTCAGATCGTGATGGCCGATTTGTATCACATTTTTGGCAGGCGGTTCATCGAGCTTTGGGGACCGAGTTGAGACTCAGTACGTCTTACCACCCTCAGACTGACGTGCAGTCGGAGCGGACGATCCAGACGTTGGAGGATATGTTGAGAGCCTGTGCCTTAGATTGGAAGGATGATTGGGAGACACACTTGCCGTTGATCGAGTTCACGCACAACAATAGTTGGCATGCCTCGATCAAAATGTAACCATTCGAAGCGTTGTATGGAAGGAGGTGCAGATCACCGTTGTGTTGGGATGATACATCCAAGCTAATCGGTACCGAGCCCGACATGATAGTTGAGACGAGGGAGAAGATTACCCTGATTCGTGGTAGATTGTTGACGGCCCAGAGTCGGCAGAAGTCTTATGCCAATTCACGTCGCCGACCGTTGGAGTTTGAGGTGGGAGATCATGTCTTGCTTAAGGTGTCGCTGACACGGGGAGTTTACCGCTTCGGTCGGAAGGGTAAACTTAGTCCGAGATATATCGGGCCATTTGAGATTTTAGATAGAGTCGGAGAGCTTGCGTATCGATTAGGCTTGCCGCCGTCCCTGAGCCACGTGCATAACGTATTTCATGTTTCCCAACTTAGGAAGTACGTATCGGACCCTAGCCATATTATTGATTTTGGAGAGATCGAGTTGGGGCCCGACATTACCTTCGAGGAGAGGCCTGTTCAGATCTTAGAGCGTCGAGTGAAACAACTCCGGCACAAAACCATTTCTTTGGTCAAAGTGCAGTGGTCGAAGCATGGATCCGAGGAAGCCACGTGGGAAACGGAGGAGAGTATGAGGTCGAGATACCCCGAGTTATTCGTGTTGTAAGTTTCGGGACGAAACTTATTTTTAGGGGGAGATCATGTAATATCCGCGTTTTCTATTTTTAGTAATTTCTATTTTTGGTGCATATTCGTTTCGGACAACTCGCTTGGCACTGTTTTGTAATTCTGAACCTATTTTGTTCTTGGAGTTTCTCCGCTTAGACGGGTCTCGATAATGTTTTTACGTAATTTCATCTTGTGTTATATTTTGTCTCATGTGTATTCGATTCTCGTTAAACTCGTTCGATTTCATCATTTTCTTACTTCCATGAGCTCGTATGATTGAGTAGAGCATGTTGTGAGTTTCGGATTGTTAATCCGACGTTGTATCGTGATTTTCGGATGTTTGGGCCGTTTTTGTAATTTCCTAGAAGTTTAGGGAATTTGTACCTTGTTCGACTTTGGTTGTGTACCTCAGATCGTTTTGGGGCTCCGTACTTCCATTTCGTGTTATTGTTGCCCAAATATCGATTCCTATTGCTTTTATTCTCTTTCCGGATCATTTTTCGTCATCTTGGGACCCGAGGGGGGGTGTGCGCCGCGGCACATACATCACCCAGTTGTTGGCCGAGCAAACTGTACCGTGTGCCGCGGCACAAGGATTGTGCGCCGCGGCACACAGCCGAGTCAGTGCCGCGGGACACTTGTCCGGGCCGCGGCACACCCGTGTGGCACTTGCCGACCAAAACCTACTGTACCGCGTGCCGCGGCACAGTCCGACAGGGCCGCGGCACATGCCGGGTCTGGGCCGCGGCACACTTCGAATGAGCCACGGCATAACGAGCGGTCAGCCGATCACTGGGCGCAATTTTTGGCCCTGTGCCGCGGCACAGTTTAGCTTAGCCGCGGCACACACGCGGCCGCCGCTATATCGCTTTTTTCAGCTGCAGCCTCATTTTTCCTTCCTTCCACCGTACGCGAGAGAGAGAGGGTTGAGAGGGGGATTTTTCTCCATCTACCATTTGATTGTGTGTTTTTCTTCATCTTCCTTCGATCGTGTAGCTCGGATTATGGATCTAGCACGTGTTCTTCGGATTATAGGGCTTGAATCTTCAAGAGGTAAGAACTCCTTTAACCCTAGTATGATTTTGGGGAGGGTTTGGTGGTGATCTTGTGTTTTGATCCGAATTAACCGATGTTGTTATTAGATTTTGATAGTACACTCGTGACCCTTGGTTTTCTTGTTATTGGTTGGGATGAAATCCCGTTATTGCACCGTTAACCGATTTCATTTCCTTATACGCTCGTGGTGTCCGATGAATTGTCCCAACGGGTAGAACTAGGATGAATTTCTTCGTATTCATGATGTTGAGATTGGTTGTATTTCATTATTGTGTTAGGGTCGGATTTGAGAGGATTGTTCGGACCGTAACCTATTCCTTCGTCGTTTCCTTCGCGTCGTATTATCCAAGGCAAGTACATGTATTATATTTCATTATGTGTATACGGTTTTGATGCGAATGATGTAAACTGGTTTATTGAACGATTGTGTTGATTACTCTTCCACCTGGGGATGGCATGGGGCCTCTGGGGGGCGATACTAATGGGTACGGCCACGGAAGTGGACTTGGGTGCGTGCGTTGATGTTCTTCCACCTGGGGATGGTTCGACGGACCTGCGGGGCCGATACTAATGGGTACGGCCGCGAAGTGGTTTCTCACTGGGACGGTCCGACGGGACCTCTGGGGGCCGATACTAATGGGTACGGTCGCGAGTTACCAAACGTGGATAATTGTGATGTGGAAAGCTTGATAATATATTGATTTGATGTAAATGTGATATTCCGGAATATTGATTTTTCCCAATGATTTGTTTGCATTGAATCGTGTATGTATATAATGTTGTGTAATTGTGTACTTGCACTAGCTATTCGAATGCTAACCCCTTAAATGGGGGAAATGCGTCTTATGTATTTCAGGTACCGGGAGGGCTGAGGAGCAAGCACGGGACATGCATGCAAAGGACGGGCTGGCTTGATGATGTGGCTCGAGTCTGCATTTTTATGTTTTGTCATTGCATTGTCGAGTATTGAAGTTAGACTGTTTACTTTGAAACTTGGTTTAAGTCCCCTGCGTGGACAATGAATTGGTTTTTATCTTATGTTCATATACTCTGTTAAAATGTTTTGGCCGAGGCCACGGCCTTACTTACTTTTTTTTTGAAGTGCATCATTTGGGATCATATCGTGGTTTATGTGTCATGTGTTAGCCTGGTAGACCTCACGAAGGTTCTATGGCGTGTAATGTCCCATTTGTGAATTGGGGTGTTACAATACTATTATTGGGAAGATCCTCTGTTGTTCAGATGAGGACCTGATCAAATCATCCGGAGATGCATACCGGAAGAAGAAATGGAGAAGGTATTAGAAAGATGTCATTCCTCTCACTATGGAGGACATTTTGGGGGTTCAAAAACAGCAGCAAAAATTCTTGAAGCGGGATTCTATTGGCCCACTCTGTTCCAAGATGCACATACACTTGTCTCGAAGTGTGACCGGTGCCAAAGACATGGAAACATGTAAAAAAGAAATGAAATGCCAATGAATTTCATCCTTGAAGTTGAAATCTTCGACGTTTGGGGAATTGATTTCATGGAACCCTTTCCATCATCATTCTCTAATGAATACATCCTTGTAGCTGTAGACTACGTATCCAAATGGGTGGAGGCTGTTGCATTACCAACAAACGAAGCTAAGGTCGTGGTAAATTTTCTAAAGAAAAATATATTCACTCACTTCGGAACTCCGAGAGTTATTATCAGTGATGGCGGATCTCATTTCTGCAATCACCAGGTTAAGGCTTTATTGACCAAATTCGGAGTAAAACACCGTGTCGCTACCTCTTATCACCCACAAACTAGTGGACAAGTCGAAGTTTCCAATCGTGAACTGAAACGTATACTTGAGATGACAGTCGACTCATCTCGGAAAGATTGGTCGAAAAGTCGGATGATGCGCTCGGCTTACGTAATGTACTTATAAGACACCGATAGGCATGTCTCCATTTCGTTTGGTTTTTGGAAAAGCCTGTCACCGCCAAAGAGAACTTGAACATCGAGCTTTTGGGCTATAAAAAATTAAACTTTGACGAAGCTATTGGAAAGAAAAGGTTGTCATAGCTTAAATGAGTTGGATGAAATCCGACTCGACTCATATGAAAATGCCAAAATCTACAAAGAAAAAACAAAAAGATGGCATGACAACAGAATTCTAAGAAGAGATTTTAAAATAGGAGACCAAGTTCTGCTTTTTAATGCACGACTGCGTCTGTTTCCGGGTAAGCTGCGATCACGATGGACAGGCCCTTACACGATCAAAGAGGTGTTTTCTCATGGAGCTGTGGAGATTTATAATACAACCGACGAGAGTTTCAAAGTAAACGGTCAACGGTTAAAGCCATATCTGGGAGGAGAATTCTCGACAGCAAAGTCAATCATACTGCTGGAAACACCTAATTAATCTGACGAGAAGTCAAGCTAAGGACGTTAAACAAAGCGCTTATTGGGAGGCAACCCAATCTCTATTATTTCGCAAATAAGTTTGGGGGTAACACGGAAGGATTCAACAACAACAGCAAGGATCAGATCGTTCATAAAATCGAGGGAGTCTTTCTTTCATTATTCTCACACATATAATAATTACATAATAAAAAAAAAGAAAAAAAATAATATATATACGGCCGTATCCAAAATAATACGGCCGTAAGTAGTATCATGATTTTTAACGAATGGTTTATACGGCCGTAACTCCTACATGTTACGGCCGTATCTTAAAACAGTTCCAAAAAAAAAAAAAAACGAAACCATCATACGGCCGTAAGTCTGGTAGGATACGGCCGTAACTAGAGAACCTGTTTGAAAAACGAATGCATCTTACGGCCGTAACTTGGATATGTTACGGCCGTAACTACTATTCTGTATTAAAAAAACGTCCTTACAACACTTTCACAAACCAGACGAGACACAAGCGGCCGGGAGTGCGATTTTTTCCCCCTATCAATCCCTACTTGCTAAAAAACTCAAATTCCTCAATACAATTCATTAACATATCAACATTAACACATGATCATCAGGTTCTCTTTCAATCCTTGTTTCAATTTATATATTCTTGAGTTTTAGTTTTTAGTTTTTCTCTTCATATTTGTTTTTCGATTCTTATTTCCGTATGATTCGTTGATTAAATCTTGTTCATTTGTGAGTATTGTTGAAATTTGTATGATTATTTGATTCATTGATTTGTGGTGGCTTTATGGATTTGAGTTTGAATAAGAAAAACTTGTTAAAAAACTATGAACTCAAGGTGTCCGACGAAATGCCACAACGAAAATCTTTTGAATTTTTTTTTATGTTTTTATTGGTTTTGCTTGATGATTATAGTCGTGTGATGAAAAGAAGTTGATTTTGTTAAATTTCAGGGATGGCACCGAAGAAATCAACAAAAGGAAAAGAAAAGGTCGGTTCATCATCTCAAGGTCCGGCACCGCCACAAAGAAATCAAAACACAAAGTACATTAAGGAAAGATTGTTCAATCTTGATGATTTCATCGGCGATGCAGATAGAGACACAATCACTACCCCTTTCATCCAAAAATTCTTAGACAACGGCTGGGAAAAGTTCGTTTCCGATCTCCCAAATGGTAACCCGACCTTGACCCTAAACTTTTACAATTCTTTCAACAAGTCCATTGGGCAGGTAGGGTCACCTACTTATCATCAGACTACTGTGAATGGGAAATCGATAAATTTTTCACCGGATGTCATTAACAAGTTTTTGGGGGTTAATTATACTAACGCGGTTGACATTTCTATCTTACCTAATGAAGAGGTGCCGGATGATAGAGTTTTACGCTGGGCGTTAGTGAGCGAGTTGCATGACAGTATTGGGATGATCAAACCCCGATACAACCAGGCGGACCTAATGGATGATGCTTGGTATTTATGGATGTGGGCAGCCGGGAGTATTTACCCGACTTCGACTCTGACGACGGTTTCCATTGGCCACCTGCGAGGTTTATTTGCTATCCGCCGAGGGGTAAAAATGGATTTGGGTACTCACATTTACACTACTATTTGTCACTATGCCGGCATGGTCCCGACTAGGCGGAAGATGCCATACCCCTGCCTTATCACCGGTATTTGCAGGAGCCAGAGAGTCAAAATTTCGGCAGGGGTGATATTTTAACACATGGGGATCGACTGAACGGCCGGAGTAGTATTTTTCGAAGTACTCAGTTGAGATGCAAACGGGCACGTTTGGAACCGGAAGAGGATAGTAGCGAGGAGGAGGAATATGAGGCCGAGGAGGATGCCGGTTATGAGTTGACACCTTTTGAGGAAAATTTGCTTGAAAGAGTTCAGGGATTAGAAACATCCCAGGCTGAAATTATGAGAAATCAGAATGAAATACTCGAGCGACAATTAGAAACGGAGAAGTGCTTTGAAAAGCTTTTCCGTTTTCTAAACATCCCTGACGACACACCTGGAGGATCACAAAGCTAAAATTTCAGGGAGTTTTCTGTTTTCTCATTTGCTTTTTTTTTTTTTTTTAAAAACTCGGGACAGTTTTACTTATAAGTTTGGGGGTGTTTTCATACTTTGGTGTTTATTTTGTGGTTTTTGAACTATGATGTTTATTTTGATTTTGATCGTGGTATTTTTTTTTGGATTAGTGTAGTGTGTCGTATGTTTTTATTATTTGGCATTGATTAGGTTTAGTATATATATATATAGTATTTTGACTTTTGAGATAGATCTGGCCAAAACACAAATAAATTAGCTATATACAAGCTTCTAAAATTAACCGGTAAAAAAATTGTATATTCCAAAAATTTTTGAGCCTTAATCTCTCTTTCCAAGCCTTGTAATTATCATATAAAATCGAGTCATTCGTTACCTTGAGAAAAGAAGAATCAATTGGTTGATGAAAAATAAAACTGAAATTTACTTAATTTGTGGAGTTTTTGATTTTTCATGCTTAACTAAAAAATGATTTTCTGCAAAAATTCTATTCCCTAAAAAAAAAAAAGGAGTCATTGGTGAAAAGAGCTACACGTTAGCAAATAACGGTGTGAAAGCTATCACCTAAAAAAATAAATGACGAAAAGGAGATGTATTGAGTAGCAACAGCTGCCTAATTTTGTGTAATACACGGTTGTAATTCATTCATTTTCATTCAGTAATTATCAGTCTGTAATTGTAACTCAGTAATTTTCACTCATTAATAATCACTCATCATTCATGAATCACTCAATTGCATTCACTATTGGCATGTTGTAATCGTATATCAGTTACCGATCATCATTTTATCTCCGTTTTTAGATCGAGACGGGAGTATTATCATTTTCATTGTGATCGATAGCCTTGTACTGGGAGTATCATCTTTGGCTCGTGTTAGACTTGTTCACTTTCACATTCGTATGGTATGTCGGATCATTCATCAGTCGTAGCGAGGAATCGGAGTTATCAGATTAATTCACCTTGGCCAGCATTGAGTTACGTCCGTAAGGTTCTGGGATACGGCCGTAAGTTCAGCGGGTACGGCCGTAAGGCTGGCCGGTTACGGCCGTACGTGGTCCAGCAGGCTGCCCAGGCATTTTGGCCGAAGGCGAGTTACAGCCGTAAGGAGGATTGGATACGGCCGTAAGTGGTGTTCGTAAATTTCAGGTGTTGTCGACCAAGGGTGACTTACGACCGTAAGGGTTGCGGCATACGGCCGTAAGTCGAGGCAGGTACGGCCGTAAGGCTTGGCCGGATACGGCCGTACGCTGCAGGCAGGATGTCTGGCCATTTTTGACGAAGGCGGGTTACGCCCGGAAGTTTGGCCGGATACGGCCGTATCATCCGAGTTACGGCCGTAAGGTGTGCGGATACGGCCGTAAGGATGTCGGCGGATGTTTTTGACGAAGGCGGGTTACGCCCGTAACTCAGGAGCGGTTACGGCCGTAAGTCTGTCGGCAGGCTTTCGGACGAAGCCGAGTTACGGCCGTACGAATTGGCCGGTTACGGCCGTAAGGCCGCTGACTTGGAATGTTACGGCCGTAAGAGGGCCGAGTTACGGCCGTAACTTCCGGCAGTATTTAAGGACTCGGCCGGGACATTTTTCCTCATTTTCATTCCTTTTCTTCTTTTATCCGAGAGAGTGGGTTGAGGGAGAGATTTTGCCATCATCAATCACTTGAGTGTGTAATTTTCATCATCTTCATTCATTTGGGAAGCTTGGATACTTGTTTTAACTCGTGTTCATCGGATCGAAGTGGTTGGATCTTCAAGAGGTAATTTCTTCAACACCTTGGACTTCGATTTTGTGTTGAGATATGATGTTTTGGACGTTATAATCATGTTATATGAAGGGATATGTATATGATTATGAATTTGTATAAGGATTCATTGGATTATTGAGGGATTATTCAAGAACACTTTGAATATCGAGTTGAAATTGGGGGTTTTCGATTAATTGTAGTTATAATCACGTTTTCGGATATTCATTTTGGATTATTGATCATTTGGAAGATGTTTGTTGGTTTGAAACACTTCTTGGGGGATTTGATAGTGGCTCATTGAGATTTGATTGTAAACAATCGGAGTTTGGCCACAACGTATTCGATATAATGCCCCAATGAACTTAGTTTAATCGTATCGACGTTTTGAGTTCGTTATATTCGTGTTTGATTCGTATATTGAACGGGTTGTTGGATATTGTATAATTCAAGGTTGTTCGAGCGACCGATATCTCAATTAGGACGTTGTTCGTGGAAGGATAATTGTCACCGGTATTGTGTAAGTTGATTCTTACTCAGTTAAAAGGATATTCATTTCCTTTTGTTGTTGTTCACTCATAATCGTAACTCATTCATCATTGTGTTAACCGTATTAAAACTTGTCATTGTCAATTAATCACTTCAGTCACAAGGAATGACGGTTCCAATCATTTCATTGAGCTATCATTCATTTCACTATCATTTTATCTCGGTGAGTCATTATTCGTTTTCGATGTCACTTTTGTTATATCGTGGCATTCCGGGTCATACTGGCGTGCCGGTTGGTATGTGTAGGATTTTCATGTCGGGCACATTTATGTCGTGTGTTGGTTGTTGGCCTCACATTGGACTGTGCACACGAGTCGATTGCTTCGTGAGACTGATTAGGTACAAGACCACGCGTGTATTCGATCGATACTCGTTGGTGGCTTGTGCACGGACACATTTCCATCCCGGGAGTAGCGTGGCGCCACCCTTTGAGCCGTACTGTTAGTTGATTCATACAGCATGTTTGATTGCGTATGTTTTCAACAAGATTGGGTTATAATCTAACCATTTCATTTTGATCGAACTTGTGGTTTATACTACATATTTATATGATTGTGTTTATTCAACTCTTGATGATTGTTGTTCTGTATAACTGACCCCGTTTGGGGATATTTGTTTCTCAGGTCATGGCAAGGCAAAGGCACAGGGAGAGCACGTTGGCGGCGAGGAGTCCCAATGATACTAGAAGGGGGCCCAAGTCTTTTCAGTCATTATGTTTCCTTCATTTATTTCACTGCAGACATTCCGTTTGAATACTCATTTCACTTAGTGTTGTATATTTTATCTCCATATAAAATATACATGTATTCTGAAATATCCTGGACGTGTTGTATGAAACTCCTCATCGGAGTAATTATTGTTGTAATGTGGTTTGGTACTACATTTACCCTGTGTAATTCATCATTTTCATTTGCCTGGTGGGTCCCAGTCGGGATTCACGGCACTGTAATATCCGCCTAGTTTGGGGTGTTACAGAGTTGGTATCGGAGCGTGGTTTTGAATACTACCTTCCGAGTCATGTCTCATTTGAAATCATCGTCATCGGACTAGTATCATTGGACTTTCACGTCACGTGTGACCTGTGCAGATGCCGAGCCAATCAGACCGAAAGAACTGTAAGACTTCTAACGCCATGGTATAATTTCTGGCAATAATCATTCATTCATAATTCATCAGTTAACAATCCTCAAACATCATTTTCATTTTGACCAGGACGGTCATTTTAACTCATTAATCACTCAATTCATTTCATTATTCAGTTGTTGATGTGGAAGATCATATAATTAATCTTGTTAACTTGTTCAAGATAATCATTTCAATAATTTCATTAGATGATCATGTCACCTCGGTTAATCATTCATGTAATCACTGTGTTAGAGCATATGCTCATTTTCATCATCTCATGTCATAGTCATAATGTAATATTCATGCGAGAGATATAATCATCATGTGACTTTCCACTTCAGTATGGAAAGAGCTGGCAGAGGACGAGGAGGACGAGGCCGTGGTGCGGGCCGAATCCCGAGAGCTCGTGTGAACACACGTGCGAATGCGAGAAATAATGCTAATTTATCGAGCAGCGACGCTGCCACTCGTTCACCTGGACGTGATCATTCACTATCGGGGAGTCGTACCCGGGACACGGCTCAGTCAGAAGGTGTCCGGGTGGACCCACTTGCTTTTATGCAGGGCATGATGGCCCAAATGATGCAGATGGCGCAACTTCTGGAGACGATGCACAATTCAGTCAATCAAAATCAACAGGCTCCTCCGCCGCCACCTCAGAGGCAAGAGAGGAATGTGAGCAGTATCATCGGCGACATCTCTCGCCAAAGGCCACCTACTTTTGAAGGCTCATCTGAGCCGGCGGATATTGTTCATTGGCTTGAACATTTCGAGAAGCTATTTGCGATGGTAGAGTGTCCCGAAGGACACAAAGTTTCAGTTGCGGCTTACTATCTGGGTAAGAGCGCTCATTCTTGGTGGTTGTCGTTGAAGCCCACCGAAGGATCGTGTACTTGGGACCAATTCAAGACTCTCATGATGGAGATGTATTATCCGGCCCCACTCAGAGAGGCCAAGCTGTCGGAGTTACTCACTCCCAACCCCTCATCAGACGCGGATGTTCTCGCCATTGCCGAGAAATTTCAGGAACTTCTTTTGTTCGCCTCATCTATCATTCACTCTGAGGCGGACAAGATCAAGTATTTCAGCAAGAGGCTGAAACCTCGTATGCGGCTACAGCTACTTAATCATAATTGTACCACGTTGGCCGAATTCATTGAGAAAGCTCTTACTTACGAGCTTACTGCTAAGGAGATTGCTAAGCAACAACCTTCATCTGCTGGCAAGAAGTCTAAGAACCGTAATCAGTCTGACGGCAGTCAGGCCACTTTCAAGAAACCACGGGCGGGCTCTACCGTTTCTGAGCGACCTCCTATGTCGTCTAAGCCCGCGGAATATCAGTCTTGAGCGGCCAGTTCGGCCGTCACCTGTTTCAACTGTGAAGAACAGGGTCATTTCAGCACCAAATGTCCGAAGCAGACTGTCACGTGCCATAACTGTGGAATTGCTGGGCATAGAGCCCGTTTTTGCCGAAGGGACTCTAAACCCACTCCGGCGTCATCTCAGGACCCAGGACATTCAAAGGCGCAGAATCAGGCCACTCAGTCAGCGTCGTTTAAGACAACAGGATCTAGCAAAGGCGGAGCCAAGAGCTATCAGACGGGAGCGTCTGGTTCGGGGGCCGGCAAGCCCCGAATTTACGAGATGAAGAAGACCGATGATCCAGAGGCCCGAATGATCTCAGGTACACTCGATATTCTATCCCAGCCTGTGTGTACCCTTTTTGATACTGGTGCATCGCATTCTTTCATTTCCGAGTCATGTTTGAGTAGACTACGTCTGGGTAGTGCTACTAGTTGTGAGCCTTATGTCATTGGCCTACCTGATGGTAGACGAATTATCGGTAATCTTGAGATTCAGAATTGTCCGATTCAGTTTCATGGTCGTGTATGGCCCGCGGACCTAATCGTAGTAGATTTGCCGAGGGACGACGTCATCTTGGGTATTGATTGGATGGATCGTCATGATGCCATCATTAGTGTCCGTAAGCATATGATCACTATCATTTCAGATGATGGGGTTGAATGTGTGTTTCAGGGAGGTAATCCCGGCTGTTCTGGTAAGGTCATTAATTTGATGAAAGCAGTGCGATTACTCAGTCAGGGATGTGTTGGTTATTGGTGCTACATGACCAAAACCGAGAAATCATCAGTAATGTTGACGGATATTCCCGTAGTGAGGGAGTATGCCGACGTTTTTCCAGACGAGTTACCTGGTTTGCCTCCACAGAGAGATGTGGAATTCACGATTGAATTGGAGCCGGGTACATCTCCGATATCAAAGGCACCGTACCGGATGGCCCCGACCGAAATGGAGGAATTAAAGAAACAACTTGAAGAGTTGTTCGAGAAGGGTTATATCCGACCGAGTGCGTCTCCGTGGGGAGCACCAGTGTTGTTTGTCAAGAAGAAGGATGGTTCGTTCCGTTTATGTATTGATTACCGGGAATTGAACCGGGTGACGATCAAGAATAAGTATCCATTACCCCGTATTGATGATCTTTTAGATCAACTTCAGGGAGCTTCAGTATTTTCCAAGATCGACTTAAGATCTGGATATCACCAGTTGCGGATTCGAGAGTCGGATATCGCGGGGACGGCGTTTCGAACACGCTATGGTCATTATGAGTTCGTAGTTATGCCGTTCGGGCTAACTAATGCACCTGCGGTATTCATGGAGTTAATGAATCGGGTTTTCATCGACTTTTTAGATCAGTTTGTTGTTGTCTTCATCGATGACATTTTGATTTATTCTCGTAGCCGAGAAGAACACGAGGTTCATCTTCATCAGGTTCTCGACGTGTTGAGATGAGAGCAACTCTATGGAAAGTTTTCCAAATGTGAGTTCTGGATGTCCGAAGTGACTTTTCTTGGACATGTAATTTCATAAGACGGAGTTCGTGTCGACCCTCAGAAGACGGAGGCTATCCGAGACTAGTTACCTCCGAAGAATGTTAAGGAAATCCAAAGTTTTCTCGGATTAGCGGGCTATTATCGGCGATTTGTGGAGGGATTTTCTAAAATCGCTCAACCCTTGACGAACCTTTTGCGGAAGGATAAGAAATACACGTGGTCCGACGCGTGTCAACGGAGTTTTGAGCAACTCAAGAGCCGGTTAATGTCAGCACCTGTACTTTCCTTGCCGCAGGGGACGGAGGGATTTGTGGTTTATAGTGATGCGTCCGGACAGGGTCTCGGATGTGTGCTCATGCAGAATGGAAAGGTTATTGCCTATGCTTCATGGAAATTGAGACCTTACGAGGTTAATTATCCAACTCACGATCTGGAGCTAGCATCCGTGGTGTTCGCTTTGAAAATTTGGCGTCATTATCTTTATGGCGTTACCTGTCAGATATTCACCGATCATAAGAGTTTAAAGTATATATTTACTCAGAAGGAGTTAAATATGCGACAGAGGCGGTGGTTAGAACTAATCAAAGATTATGATATTGAGATCCTTTACCACCCGGGCAAGGCGAACGTTGTCGCCGACGCATTGAGTCGTAAGTCCGTTTAGGAGCAGATGCTTGCTCGTTTAACAGTTCAGAAGGAGCTTCAGCAGGAATTCCTTAGACCCGAGATCGAGGTCTGGCTTCAGCGAGTTCAGGGACAGCTTTGTATGTTAGAGATTTCATCGTCACTTGAGGAGGTAATCAGAGAGAATCAGGGTTCAGACCCAGCATTGTTGCGCATCCGTGAGGATGTGGCTCAGGGGAAAGCCCCTGGATTCGTGGTCCACAAGGATGGACTTTTGAGATTTAGGAATCGGTTGTGCGTACCGGCGAATGACGAGTTGAAAAACTCGATTTTGAGAGAAGCTCATGCTACCCCTTATTCTGTTCATCCGGGGTCCAGCAAGATGTACAAGGACTTGAAACAAAATTACTGGTGGAGTAATATGAAGCTGGAAGTCGCGGAATTTGTTTCGAGATGCTTAACCTGTTAACAAGTTAAGATTGAACATCAGCGACCAGCGGGTATGCTGAAACCTCTCCCTATTCCAGAGTGGAAGTGGGAAGACATTTCTATGGATTTCATCACGAGTTTGCCGATGAGTCGTCGTGGCATGAATACGATCTGGGTGATTGTGGACCGCTTAACTAAATCAGCTCATTTCCTTGAGATCAAGGATACGTGGGGTCCCGAGAGACTAACTCAGTTGTTCATCAAGGAGATAGTGAGACTGCACGGTACTCCTAAGAGTATCGTTTCCGATCGTGACGGACGATTTGTATCCCATTTTTGGAAATCAGTTCATCGTGCTATGGGAACTCAGCTCAATCTCAGTACCGCCTTTCATCCTCAGTCCGACGGACAATCAAAGAGGACTATTTAGACATTAGAGGACATGTTAAGGGCATGCGTCCTCGATTGGAAGGACGATTGGGAAGCCCAACTACCATTGATCGAGTTCCTGTATAATAATAGTTGGCATGCTTCCATTAAGATGGCACCTTACGAGGCCTTGTACGGTCGTCGTTGTCGATCTCCTTTATGTTGGGATGACTTGTCAGAATCAATCGGCACCGAGCCCGATATGCTTATAGCCGCCCGGGAGAAGGTAGCTTTGATCAAGAGTCGTATGTCGATGGCTCGAGTCGGCGAAATCATATGCAGATAATCGTCGTCGACCACTAGAGTTCGAGACGGGTGACCACGTTTTGGTCAAGGTATCCCCGAGTCGAGGTATTTTCCGTTTCGGAAAACGGGGGAAGTTGAGTCCGAGATTCATTGGACCGTTTGAAATTTTGGATCGAGTAGGCGAGTTAGCTTATCGATTGGCTTTACCTCCGGCATTGAGCCGAATTCATAATGTGTTTCACGTCTCTCAGGTGTGGAAGTATGTTGCCGACCCGAGTCACATACTTCAGTTCGTCGAAATCGAGATCGCGGATGATCATTCGTACGAGGAGCGTCCTGTACGAGTGTTGGAGCGGCAAATCAAACAGTTGAGGAACAAGACGATCCCTTTGGTCAAGATTCAGTGGTCCAGACACGGAGTCGAAGAGGCCACTTGGGAAACGGAGGAGAGTATGCGGGAGAGTTATCCCGAGTTGTTTGACCCTTAGTTTCGGGGACAAAACTCTTTTTAAGGGGGGGAGTATGTAATACCCGGTTGTAATTCATTTATTTTCATTCAGTAATTATCAGTCTGTAATTGTAACTCAGTAATTTTCACTCATTAATAATCACTCATCATTCATGAATCACTCAATTGCGTTCACTGTTGGCATGTTGTAATCGTATATCAGTTACCGATCATCATTTTATCTCCGTTTTTAGATCGAGACGGGAGTATTATCATTTTCATTGTGATCGATAGCCTTGTACTGGGAGTATCATCTTTGGCTCATGTTAGACTTGTTCACTTTCACATTCGTATGGTATGTCGGATCATTCATCAGTCGTAGCGAGGAATCGGAGTTATCAGATTAATTCACCTTGGCCAGCATTGAGTTACGGTCGTAAGGTTCTGGGATACGGCCGTAAGTTCAGCGGGTACGGCCGTAAGGCAGGCGATTCTGACGTCGTGGTCGGCCAGTGCCCGGGCATTTTGGCGAAGGCGATTACGGCCGTGGGAGGATCGATACGGCCGTAAGTGGTGTTCGTAAATTTCAGGTGTTGTCGACCAAGGGTGACTTACGGCCGTAAGGGTTGCGGCATACGGCCGTAAGTCGAGGCAGGTACGGCCGTAAGGCTTGGCCGGATACGGCCGTACGCTGCAGGCACGATGTCTGGCCATTTTTGACGAAGGCGGGTTACGCCTGTAAGTTTGGCCGGATACGGCCGTATCATCCGAGTTACGGCCGTAAGGTGTGCGGATACGGCCGTAAGGATGTCGGCGGATGTTTTTGACGAAGGCGGGTTACGCCCGTAACTCAGGAGCGGTTACGGCCGTAAGTCTGTCGGCAGGCTTTCGGACGAAGCCGAGTTACGGCCATACGAATTGGCCGGTTTCGGCTGTAAGGCCGTTGACTTGGAATGTTACGGCCGTAACTTCTGGCAGTATTTAAGGACTCGGCCGGGACATTTTTCCTCATTTTCATTCCTTTTCTTCTTTTATCCGAGAGAGTGGGTTGAGGGAGAGATTTTGCCATCATCAATCACTTGAGTGTGTAATTTTCATCATCTTCATTCATTTGGGAAGCTTGGATACTTGTTTTAACTCGTGTTCATCGGATCGAAGTGGTTGGATCTTCAAGATGTAATTTCTTCAACACCTTGGACTTCGATTTTGTGTTGAGATATGATGTTTTGGACGTTATAATCATGTTATATGAAGGGATATGTATATGATTATGAATTTGTATAAGGATTCATTGGATTATTGAGGGATTATTCAAGAACACTTTGAATATCGAGTTGAAATTGGGGGTTTTCGATTAATTGTCGCTATAATCACGTTTTCGGATATTCATTTTGGATTATTGATCATTTGGAAGATGTTTGTTGGTTTGAAACACTTCTTGGGGGATTTGATAGTGGCTCATTGAGATTTGATTGTAAACAATCGGAGTTTGGCCACAACATATTCGATATAATGCCCCAATGAACTTAGTTTAATCGTATCGACATTTTGAGTTCGTTATATTCGTGTTTGATTCGTATATTGAATGGGTTGTTGGATATTGTATAATTCAAGGTTGTTCGAGCGACCGATATCTCAATTAGGACGTTGTTCGTGGAAGGGTACTTGTCACCGGTATTGTGTAAGTTGATTCTTACTCAGTTAAAAGGATATTCATTTCCTTTTGTTGTTGTTCACTCATAATCGTAACTCATTCATCATTGTGTTAACCGTATTAAAACTTGTCATTGTCAATTAGTCACTTCAGTCACAAGGAACGACGGTTCCAATCATTTCATTGAGCTATCATTCATTTCACTATCATTTTATCTCGGTGAGTCATTATTCATTTCCGATGTCACTTTTGTTATATCGTGGCATTCCGGGTCATACTGGCGTGCCGGTTGGTATGTGTAGGATTTTCATGTCGGGCACATTTATGTCGTGTGTTGGTTGTTGGCCTCACATTGGACTGTGCACACGAGTCGATTGCTTCGTGAGACTGATTAGGTACAAGACCACGTGTGTATTCGATCGATACTCGTTGGTGGCTTGTGCACGGACACATTTCCATCCCGGGCGTAGTGTGGCGTCACCCTTTGAGCCGTACTGTTAGTTGATTCATACAGCATGTTTGATTGCGTATGTTTTCAACAAGATTGGGTTATAATCTAACCGTTTCATTTTGATCGAACTTGTGGTTTATACTACATATTTATATGATTGTGTTTATTCAACTCTTGAGGATTGTTGTTCTGTATAACTGACCCCGTTTGGGGATATTTGTTTCTCAAAGGCACAGGGAGAGCACGTTGACGGCGAGGAGTCCCAATGATACTAGAAGGGGGCCCCAGTCTTTTCAGTCATTATGTTTCCTTCATTTATTCCGCTGCAGACATTCCGTTTGAATACTCATTTCACTTAGTGTTGTATATTTTATCTCCATATAAAATATACATGTATTCTGAAATATCCTGGACGTGTTGTATGAAACTCCTCATCGGAGTAATTATTATTGTAATGTGGTTTGGTACTACATTTACCCTGTGTAATTCATCATTTTCATTTGCCTGGTGGGTCCCAGTCGGGGATTCACGGCACTGTAATATCCGCCTAGTTTGGGGTGTTACATTTTGGAAGTCTTAAATTTTGCGAAAAATAAAGGACTAACCATTGTTGGTGCGTAGCTTCCATCTCAGAAAAATTGGTGAAAAGAGCTACACGGTAGCAAATAATGGTGTGAAAGCTATCACCTTTTTACGAAGAAAAATAATGAGATAGAAATTGTGTTAGTGAAAAGAGCTACACGTTAGCAAATAATGGTGTGAAAGATATCACTAAAAGGGATGTAGTTTATGAGCAGATTTGAATTAATTAGCAGCTGAATTTCAATACACTCAATTTTGTGAAAATCACAATATTTGATGACGCCAATGAAATTCTTCTTCATATTGAGTCGAAAAATAAACGAGTGATCGAGAGAAACCATTAAAGGGAGTCGTGTGTATCACTAGTGGGAAAGAAATAATCAACATTTTGGGGGGAAAACCTTGATTTTGCAATTACAAAATAAAAACCGTGTTTTAACTTCAAAAACATTAGTAGATTTATTTTGAATCTTGATTCATTTCTATCTACTGTATAAGCTGGTTGTCGTTTATTAATAGCATTTTGATCTCCTTTTCTCTTTTTATATTTTAATTTATGTGTGTATTAATTTTTTTATTTTTGTTTTTTTTTTTTTTTTTTTATTTTTGGAGTGTGAATAATAAAGAGTCTTGCTCGGGACTAGCAAGAATTCAAGTTTGGGGGTGTGATAAGTGTCAGTTTTGTACACTTGTCCATGGTTTGTATCGATAAAATTCACCCATAATTGAGCTAGTCTACTCGTTTTTTGCTTTTAATTTATTAGTTTTAATAATTTTATTTTTATCGGATGATGATCGGATTAAATAACTGAATTACTCAAGAAACAACATGTTTAATAAATATTCTCTTTATTGAATTTTGATATATTCATGTTGTAGGGCTTTTCGAGACGAATTCGGCAGTCTTTCCGGATTCAAAATCAGAGTTATATATCAAAAGTTATCATCCGAAGAAGATCTGGGGCAAAAACGCAAAGTCTGAGAAATTCTGGGCTGAAAACGTAACTTTCAAAGCAACCAGTGAACAAATTTACGAAGCCAAGTTACGGCCGTAACATTCAGGGGTTACGGCCGTAAGTCACCCTTGTTACGGCCGTAACTCCTGAATGTTACGATCGTAACTCTTGACAATTACTATGATTTGTCTAATTTTTATACTTTTGTGTATTATTGAGGGGATGGTGGCATTGATCCGATCTAATGTAATAATGCTGGAGTTTTGGAGCTATTAGATGACTTTAGGTGTATAAATAGACCCCTTAGATCCTTCATCATTCATCATTCAACTTATAATTTTCCATTTTTTGTAAACTTTTCTTTTTGTGTGAAGAACACACTTGTGTTCTTGAGTGATCTTTGTAAGTGTGGTATAACATATGTTGTTCGAGAGTTTATTGCTTCTATCTCCTTTATCTACTAAGGGAGTTAGGATCAATTCTTTCTCTTGATTCAACTAAAAATGACCACCAAAGCTTGTAATATGTGTAATAAACCCTTCATGGGCTAAGTAATCTTTAGTTGGGATTATAAACAAGGTTAGTCGTGTTATTTATGTTTGTATAAAGATCTATTATGAATTACTTATTATTGTGTGTGATTTTCATTGTTTGAACAATCTTTATTTATTTGGCCAATAAATGACGATATTAATGGTCTTCATATGTTTCGAAAGAAAATATGTTTGATTAGATCAAATGATCTTCACTCTAAGTTGTTCTAGGGGATAGAAATATACCCCTAGTCCTTAGATGATTCTTTGAGTTATTTTCATAAATCCTAATGCTATGTATTGAAGCCAATCAACATAGAAATATAGTGGATTGATTCAATATGTAAGGGGCGTTTTATAGTTCGAAAGAGCAACCGTCTTTTTAAGGAAAATCGAATCTACACAACATAATAAGTAAATTCATTTTATGATCTCCAATACATCTTTTATAACTAATGAGGAACTAAGTTTGTAATCCCAACTATTTCATTTTATCGATAATCAATCTATTATTATTACAATATTTTTATTTCTTTAAAATATTAGAACTATTATTGCATTTACTTTGCAACAATTAAAGCAAACTCTTTAAATTGTGTGTTTCACTCATCTTAGTATCTATAAAAATAGACTAATAGTGTATAATTCAAATTATAACAAAACTTCCTTGTGGGATCGATAAACCGAACTCAAAAGGTCCACTTTACTACTTGATACGATATCGTGCACTTGCGATAGTTACACTAAAAGCGTGTCAATGTCCTATGCGGTTATTGGCAGATGAGATCATAAGTCTTTGGCCAAAGCATTGGAGCTAGTTGTATTAGATACACGATAGCTCGATGATCTCGATTTGCATTAACACATGCATAACGTCAAGTACAGATAGGGTTTGACTGACCGTGACCCTATAACTTGATCGGGACATTTGAAAGAAGGGTTTATAAGTTTACTGGTATTCACGACAGAATGGTTCTTGAATGATCACATCATTCGTTCTCAGTTGGGGTACAGTATAGGCCAAGAGGCTGGCTAGGTGGTGCTACTACTCTTTGGTTCCTCCCATTGCTGACTGAGACGAACATACCGAGTCGCGCAATAGGATTGACAACGGAATGAATCATGCTAATTCTCTCATTATAAATATTAGATATTGGATATCTAAATTTGGGACATTGGATGTTTAAATTGATTTATCGGATAAATTGATTTACGACTTAATGAATTAAATATATCACTGAGTGATTAATTTAATTCATGAATATAATTATTTCATGGAGAAATTAATTATGTTATTTTGTATTTGATATGTTTAATTAATTGGATTAACTAATCGATACAAATACATCGGAACGGAATTATAGTTTATCTGTTTGGACTTACGGGAGCCCGAAACGAACCGAACTCGTCCGTTTTTGCATAGTAGCCGCCCCCCTTTGTTTCCACTCACTTTCCTCTTGTCTTGTTGCTTTCATTTTATTTGAAAGAACATGACATCGTGGGGTTTAAAATCATGTGGCATGATTTGTATTATTGAAGTGAGAGTTGAATAAGGGGAAGAAGACATCTCATAACACATGCACCTTTTGATTCCTTGTGTGAAATCATACGTAAGTTGTATTGGAGAGAGAGAGAGAAAGAATTTTGAGTTCATTTCATAACTCTTTAGTCTTCTTCTTCCTTTCTTCATTTTGTTCTTGATAGTTCTTAGAGAAAAAATCAAGAATTTAAAGAGAGATTGTGAGTTAAACACTTAAAGTGTTATAATCAATAGCTTCATCACCTAGATCTAGCCGTATCTTTGGAGGATAGCAAGGTGTTGTCATTCCGTTCGTTTTTCCGGCGCGTGACAAGTAGAGGCGCGGTTTTTCGGCATTGGATCATTCAAGTGCTTGGAGTGCTTCGGATCGTAGAGAATTCAACAAAAGCTTGGCGAATAGCTCAAGAGAAGGTTATCCATCTAATCAACGGACTACAGGGGTGAGTTTATATATCTCTTATGAATTCGTTTTTGATATTCGTATATACGTAGCTCGATCGATCCTCGTAGGGATTCGGATCGAATTAATTTTCGTTTTACCGCTTCTGCTGGGCCTTCGTTTTAGGCACCGAATCCCAACAAAAAGTTCGAATCAAATCAATAAACCCGAATTTTCATAGAGTTCTGACTCGAATACATGTAACATGGTTTTATCTCCTATTAACAAGACTCAATCAAGAAGTATCAGAGCTATTATAGCGAATCCTTGCTACAACAAGACTTAATCAAGAAAGAAAATACTAATCGAAGTTGTTATAACCAATTCTCAGTACAAAAGGCTCGAATCTAATCAATAAATCCAAGTTTTCATAGAGTTCCAAGTCAAATGCATGTGCGTGGTCTTATCTCATATTAATAAGACTTAATCAAGAAGTAAAGGCTTAATTGGATCTATTATATCTAATCCTTGCTACAACAAGACTTAATCAAGAAGTAAAGGATTAAACATAGCTGTTATAGCCAATCTTAGTACAAAAGGCTCGAATCTAATGAGCACACCCGAGTTTTCATAGAGTTCCAACTCGAATACATGTAACTTGACCTTATCTCCTATTAACAAGACTTATTCAAAAAGTAAAGGCTTAATCGGAGCTATTATATCCAATCCCAGCTACAACAAGACTTAACCAAGAAGTAAAATATTAATCATAGCTGTTATAGCCAATTATGAGTATAAAAGGCTCGAATCTAATCAACAAACCCTAGTTTTCATAGAGTTCCGACTCGAATGCATTTTACATGGTCTTATCTCCTATTAACAAGACTTAATCAAGAAGTAAAGGCTTAATCGGAGCTATTATATCTAATCCTTGCTACAACAAGACTTAATGAAGAAGTAAAGGATTAAACAGAGTTGTTATAGCCAATTCTTAGTACAAAGGCTCGAATCTAATCAACACACCCAAGTTTTCATAGAGTTCCAACTCGAATGCATGTAACTTGGCCTTATCTCATATTAACAAGACTTAATCAAAAAGTAAAGGCTTAATCGGAGCTATTATATCTAATCCCTGCCACAACAAGACTTAACCAAGAAGTAAAAGATTAATCAGAGCCGTTATAGCCAATTCTTAGTATAAAAGGCTCGAACCTAATCAAAAAACCCAAGTTTTCATAGAGTTCCGACTAGAATGCATGTAACATGGTCTTATCTTCTATTAACAAGACTTAATCAAGAAGTAAAGGCTTAGTCGGGGATATTGTAGTGAATCCTTGGTACAACACGATTTAATCAAGAAAGAAAAGATAATCGGAGCTGTTATAGCCAAAATTTGAGTACAAAAGGCTCGAATCTAATTAATAAACCTGAGTTTTCATACAGTTCCGACTCTAATGCATGTAATGTGGTCTTATATCATATTGACAAGACTTAATCAAGAAGCAAAGGCTTAATCGGAGCTATTATATTCAATCCTCGTTACAACAAGACTTAATAAAGAAGTAAAAGATTAATCGGAGTTGTTATAACCAATACTGAGTATAATAGGTTCGAATCAAATCAATAAACCCGAGTTTTCATAAAGTTCCGACTCGAATGCATGTAACATGGTCTTATCTCTTATTAACAAGGTTTAATCAAGAAGTAAAGGCTTAATCGAAGCTATATCCAATACTTGCTACAACAATACTTAATCAAGAAGTAAAAGATTAATCTGAGCTATTATAGCCAATTCTGAGTGCAAAAAGGCTCGAATCTAATCAATGAACTCGAGTTTTCATAGAGCTCCGACTCGGGTGCATGTAATGTGGTCTTATGTCCTATTAACAAGACTTTAAAAAAAAAAACGGACAGCTTTGATAACAACGCGAAAAAAGAGGGTGGACGAGTCCCTCTACACTCCCGGATGAAAATAGGGGGGACGAAGCCCTCTACACGCCCCAAAAAACAGAATAAATTATGAAACTAAAAACCGAGGGTGGACGAAACCCTCTACACCCAGCAGGGAACGAACCACTTAGCCAGGAAAATATTACAAAAGAATTTTTCTCCTCCTAATATACGGGAAGGCCATTTTATCCAGTTTAATAAATCCGAGGATTTTCCCTTTAAGATTGGAGACATTGTGGAGGTGGAAATCTTGACGATCACATCATTCGTTGGCTAAGAGGTCAGCGACGGCATTCCCCTCTCTAAAGATATGAGAGAAATGGATCTCAATTTTATCCATAAGAGATCGAATTTGAAAAATAATCCTTTGGATTTTCCATTAACAGGAAGTGGAATGATTAATCAATTAGAGTGCAATTTTCGAGTCGACTTCCACCCAAACTTTTTTAAAATTTTGTTGAATGCAGAAATCAAGCCCTCTCCAAATGGCGTAAACTTTCACAAAATTATTTGTTTGAGTTCCCAGAAATTAGGAGAACATGACAAGAGGATTGTCGTGGTGGTCCCGAACAATTCCCCCAGCGGCCGCGCCGCCCGGATTACCCTTCGCGGCACCATCCAAATTTAATTTCCAGCACCCCACATGTGGCTTAATCCAACGGACAGCCCTGACTGAGTATCGCGGCCCCGCGGCAGGTTTGAAGACTTAATCAAGAAGTAAAGGTTTAATAAGAGCTATTATAGTGAATCCTTGGTACAACACGACTTAATCAAGAAAGAAAAGACTAATCGAAGCTGTTATAGCCAAAATTTGAGTACAAAAGGCTCGAATCTAATCAATAAACCCGATTTTTCATACAGTTTCGACTCGAATGCATGTAACGTGGTCTTATCTCCTATTGACAAGACTTAATCAAGAAGTAAAGGCTTAATCATAGCTATTATATTCAATCCTTGATACAACAAGACTTAATCAAGAAGTAAAAGATTAATCAGAGCTGTTATAACCAAATCTGAGTATAAAAGGTACGAATCAAATCAATAAACCAGAGTTTTCATAGAGTTCCGACTCGAATAAATGTAATGTGGTTTTATCTCCTATTAACAAGACTCAATCAAGAAGTATCAGAGCTATTATAGCGAATCCTTGCTACAACAAGACTTAATCAGGAAAGAAAATATTAATCGAAGTTGTTATAACCAATTCTCAGTACAAAAGGCTCGAATCTAATCAATAAATCCAAGTTTTCATAGAGTTCCAAGTCAAATGCATGTACGTGGTCTTATCTCCTATTAACAAGACTTAATCAAGAATTAAAGGCTTAATCGGAGCTATTATATCTAATCCTTGCTCCAACAAGACTAAATCAAGAAGTAAAGGATTAAACAGAGCTATTATAGCCAATTCTTAGTACAAAAGGCTCGAATCTAATTAACACACCCAAGTTTTCATAGAGTTCCAACTCGAATGCATGTAACTTGGCCTTATATCCTATTAACAAGACTTATTCAAAAAGTAAAGGCTTAATCGGAGCTATTAAATCCAATTCCTACTATAACAAGACTTAACCAAGAAGTAAAATATTAATCAGAGCTGTTATAGCCAATTCTGAGTATAAAAGGCTCGAATCTAATCAACAAACCCTAGTTTTCATAGAGTTCCGACTCGAATGCATGTAACATGGTCTTATCTCCTATTAACAGAACTTAATCAAGAAGTAAAGGCTTAGTCGGGGATATTATAGCGAATCCTTGCTACAACAAGATTTAGTCAAGAAAGAAAAGATTAATCGGAGCTGTTATAGCCAATTCTGAGTACAAAAGGCTCAGATCTAATCAATAAACCATAGTTTTCATAGAGTTTCGGCTCTAATGCATGTAACGTGGTCTTATCTCCTATTAACAAGACTTAATCAAGAAAAAGGCTTAATTGGAGCTATATATCCAATCATTGCTACAACAAAACTTAATCAAGAAGTAAAAGATTAATCGGAGCTGTTATAGCCAATTTTGAGTACAAAAAGGCTCGAGCCTAAACAATAAACCAGAGTTTTCATAGAGTTCCAACTCGGGTGCATGTAATGTGGTCTTATGTCCTATTAACAAGACTTAATCAATAAGTAAAGGTTTGATCGAAGCTATTATAGCGAATCTTTGCTTTAACAAGACTTTTTTTTAAAGGAAATTATATAGAACTAATAAAAATAGGGGGGCTTATTCCCTTACATAGCCAATTTTGACAAACGAAAAAGTAGAAAACTACAAAGCTCTAGGGGCCAGGTCCCTAAGATGGCCAATACTATCAAACGGAAGAATAGGAAATACAAAGAAATCCCAAATTACAACCAGAAACGCATCAGCTCGGGTCTTTCTTCTCCTTGACTTTCCAGTACTCGATCATTTGCATCGACACATTCTTCCAATATTTTGCTTTCTGGTTCAGTATTCGATCATTTGCCTCAGAACATTCTACCATGTTATTTGGATTTGCGTTATCAACCTTTGGTTTTTTCTTAATTTTTTTCTTTTTTTTTTGTCGGAGGGTAGGATCGCATATGATTGAAAGATATCATCTCTAATCTTTTCAACAATCGACTTCTCGAGTGTTAGAGGCTTGCGAGAGCGTAAATACCCTTTTGATCGAAGAAAAACTGAGTCATCATCGAACTCACGTTACTTGGCCGGGGCAACAACCTGTACAGTACGCTGCCCGTAACTGGTTTGTACCGTGGACTCGATTGGCCAAGTTGAAGCTGGAATGTGGTCAGGTACCACTGGAATAGTAGTTGTTGCACAGACCGAGTTAACCTCTGATGGACTTTTAGAAATCAAACACACATCCGGGTCGTGGCCTAGATGATTGCAAAGCACAGTATTTAGGCATCAACTCATATTCTACCTCTTGAAAAAACTTATGTCCATCAAGTAAAAGAGGCACGACTTTCAACAGATTTTTGGTCAGATCAAATTCAACGCAAATACAAGGAGTAGAAGCCCGAGTCAAGTTAGCTGTAGCGCTATCAATGCGCAATGGCTTCCTTATTGCAGAACAGATACTAAAGAGATTTCTCCGATCGAATAAATGCACAGGGAGATAAGGCAACTTACCCTTAACCGGGGCATATGGTGGTTCCATTCCTGGGACGAAATTTGGAGTCCATTTCAGCATTCTAATTGGGAAACTTGTAATATAGACGACTTATCGACCCAAAGACGTGTGTAATCCCCCTGACAAGATAAATGAATGGGAACGTGTTTTTGCTCAAGTAAAGAGATCGAAAACTGACCCTTAAGATTGAAAACTGCCATCGTAAGTTTAAGCACTCTCATGGAGGAAAAACCATGAGAAAATTTTCCAATCAATGTGAATTCAAAAGGGGACGCAAGTTCCTCTAACTCAGCCGTAGAGAACGAGATTGTTTTAACACCATTAATTTCAAGAATCTGCCCTATGGCATTTACTGTATTATTATCATGGAAACACCGTAATGGTGCAAGCTTACTATCAGATAATAGCCTTGAACCAGCATTATCATTGTCCCTTTTATTTGTCAAAATAGCAGCATAAGTAGTGTTCGGAGGCTGCTGCAAATTTACAGATCGTTTGGGCTGCTGCAAATTATCAGGAGCAGCAACAGGATCTTGATAAGATCCATTGAGAACAACAAGTTCAGGACCTATTGTAGCCACCTTAGGGCCAACAGTCAACAAAGTACCCTCTTGCACCAACTGAGCTTTCTGATTTCTCACAGGAAATTTACCGGACACCTTTTGGGCAGTGAATTGTGCAGTCATATTACAGTACCCCTGTAATGGTTTCCCACCCGCATCCAAGAGAGACCGAGGTTGAAGGTCCCCGTCCCTGCAACTGGACGATCCACCCTCAGCTAATTTCTGATTAATCCTTAAATTTACACCATTTGCAGAAAAAAGATCAAGTGGAAGGAAATTTTCATCACCTGCAATAGGAAGTTCCGGCGAGTTCCCTTCGTAAAGGTTGTGGGGACTAATTATCTTCCCCTCCGTTTTCCCCTTTTTAGGTATAGGTAATTGATTTAATTCCCACTGGAAGCATAGATCAGCAGTAGGGAAAGTGCGTAGTACAATAACCGTAGGTAAAACTCACGTATGATCCCTTAGCAACAGCCCGCCGCACAAAGCGCGGACGCGGGAAATGAAGAGATTCAGTCATGGCAAGCTTCAGAAATTAACCCTTAGTGGAAGAATTGAGGCGGGCCTGAAGATTTTTCTAGAGAGAGGGCAGAGCATTTTCGTCTAGAGAGAGAGAGAGCATGTTTTCGATATTCTTAGGACTTTGCTACTTTAACAAGACTTAATCAAGAATGAAAAGATTAATCGAGCTGTTATAGCCAATACTGAGTACAAAAGGCTCGAAACTAATCAATAAACCTGATTTTTCATAGAGTTCAGACTCAAAAGCATGTAACGGGGTCTTATCTCCTATTAATAAGACTTAATCAAGAAGTAAAAGATTAATCGAAACTACTATAGTGAATCCTTGCCACAACAAGACTTAATCAAGAAGTAAGAGATTAATCGGAGCTGTTATAGCCAATTCTGAGTACAAAATGCTCGGATCTAATCAATAAACCCAGTTTTCATAGAGCTCCGACTCGAATGCATGTAACATGGTCTTATCTCCTATTAACAAGACTTAATCAAGAAGTAAAGGCTTAATCGGAGCTAATATATCCAATCCTTGCTACAACAAAACTTAATCAATAAGTAAAAGATTAATAGGAGCTGTTATAGCCAATTCTGAGTACAAAAGGCTCAAATCTAACCAACAAGCCCGAGTTTTCATAGAGTTCCGTCTCGAATATATGTAACATGGTCTATCTCCTATTAACAAGGCTTAATCTAAAAGTAAAGGCTTAATCGGGACTATTATAGTGAATCCTTGCTACAACAAGATTTAATCAAGAAAGAAAAGATCAATCGGACCTGTTATAGCCAATTCTGAGTACAAAAGGCTCGGATTTAATCAGTAAACCTGAGTTTTCATAGATTTCTGACTCAGATGTATGTAACGTGGTCTTATTTCCTATTAACAAGACTTAATCTAGAAGTAAAGGCTTAATTGGAGTTATTATATCTAATCATTGCTACAATAGACTTAATCAAGAAACAAAAGATTAAGTAGAGCTGTTATAGCCAATTTTGAGTACAAAAGGCTCGAATCTAATCAATAAACTCGAGTTTTCATAAAGTTCTGACTCGAATGCATGTAACATGGTCTTATCTCCTATTAACAAGACTTAATCAAGAAGTAAAGGCTTAATCGGAGCTATTATATCCAATACTTGCTACAACAATACTTAATCAAGAAGTAAAAGATTAATCTGAGCTGTTATAGCCAATTCTGAGTACAAAAAGGCTCGAATCTAATCAATGAACCCGAGTTATCATAGAGTTCTGACTCGAATGCAGGTAATGTGGTCTTATGTCCTATTAATAAGACTTAATCAATAAGTAAAGGTTTAATGGGAGCTATTATAGCGAATCCTTGCTACAACAAGACATAATCAAGAAAGAAAAGATTAATCGGAGTTGTTATAGCCAATTCTGAGTATTAAAGGCTTGAATCTAATCAATAAACTCGAGTTTTCATAAAGTTCCAACTCGAATGCATGTAACATGGTCTTATCTCCTACTAACAAGATTTAATCAAGTAAAGGCTTAATCGGAGCTATTATATCCAATACTTGCTACAACAATACTTAATCAAGAACTAAAAGATTAATCTAAGCTATTATAGCCAATTCTGAGCACAAAAAGGCTCGAATCTAATCAATGAACCCGAGTTATCATAGAGTTCTGACTCGAATGCAGGTAATGTGGTCTTATGTCCTATTAATAAGACTTAATCAATAAGTAAAGGTTTAATGGGAGCTATTATAGCGAATCCTTGCTACAACAAGACATAATCAAGAAAGAAAAGATTAATCGGAGTTGTTATAGCCAATTCTGAGTATTAAAGGCTTGAATCTAATCAATAAACTCGAGTTTTCATAAAGTTCCAACTCGAATGCATGTAACATGGTCTTATCTCCTACTAACAAGATTTAATCAAGTAAAGGCTTAATCGGAGCTATTATATCCAATACTTGCTACAACAATACTTAATCAAGAACTAAAAGATTAATCTAAGCTATTATAGCCAATTCTGAGCACAAAAAGGATCGAATCTAATCAATGAACTCGAGTTTTCATAGAGTTCCGACTCGGGTGCATGTAATGTGGTCTTATGTCCTATTAAACAAGACTTAATCAAGAAGTGTAGGTTTTATCGGAGCTATTATATCCAATACTTGCTACAACAATACTTAATCAAGAAGTAAAAGATTAATCGGAGTTGTTATAGCCAAATTTGGATACAAAATGCTCGAATCTAATCAATAAACCCGAGTTTTCATACAGTTCCGACTCGAATGCATGTAACGTGGTCTTATCTCCTATTAACAAGACTTAATCAAGAAGTAAAGGTTTAATCGGAGCTATTATATTCAATCCTTGCTACAACAATACTTAATCAACAAGTAAAAGATTAATCGGAGCTGTTATAACCAATTATGAGTATAAAAGGTTCGAATCAAATCAATAAACCCGAGTTTTCATAGAGTTCCGAATAGAATGCATGTAACGTGGTTTTATCTCCTATTAACAAGACTTAATCAAGAAGTAAAGGCTTAGTCAGGGATATTATAGCGAATCCTTGCTACAATAAGATTTAATCAAGAAAGAAAAGATTAATGAGAGCTGTTATAGCCAATTCTGAGTACAAAAGGCTCAGATCTAATTAATAAACCCAAGTTTTCATAGAGTTTCGACTCGAATGCATGTAATGTGGTCTTATCTCCTATTAACAAGACTTAATCAAGAAAAATGCTTAATTGGAGCTATTATATCCAATCATTGCTACAATAAAACTTAATCAAGGAGTAAAAGATTAATCGGAGATGTTATAGCCAATTTTCAGTAGAAAAAGGCTCGAGCCTAAACAATAAACCAGAGATTTCATAGAGTTCCAACTCGGGTGCATGTAATGTGGTCTTATGTCCTATTAACAAGACTTAATCAATCAGTAAAGGTTTTATCGGAGCTATTATAGCGAATCTTTGCTTTAAAAAGACTTTTTTTATAAGGAAATTATATAGAACAAATAGAAATAGGGAGGCTTATTCCCTTACATATCCAATTTTGACAAACGAAAAAGTAGAAAACTACAAAGCTCTAGGGGGCCAGGTCCCTAACATGGCCAATACTAACAAACGGAAGAATAGGAAATACAAAGAAATCCCAAATTACAACCAGAAACCCATCAGCTCGGGTCTTTCTTCTCCTTGACTTTTTTCTTTTTCTTTTTGCCCATGACCTCAATCCTCAACATCTTTGTGTGTGCCAATGATTTCATTTTGTAAATCCAGTACTCGATTATTTGCATCGACACATTCTTCCACTATTTCATTTGCCTCAGAACATTCTACCATGTTATTTGGATTTGCGTTATCAACCTTTGGTTTTTTCTTAATTTTTTTCTTTTTTTTTTGTCGGAGGGTAGGATCGCATATGATTGAAAGATATCATCTCTAATCTTTTCAACAATCGACTTCTCGAGTGTTAGAGGCTTGCGAGAGCGTAAATACCCTTTTGATCGAAGAAAAACTGAGTCATCATCGAACTCACGTTACTTGGCCGGGGCAACAACCTGTACAGTACGCTGCCCGTAACTGGTTTGTACCGTGGACTCGATTGGCCAAGTTGAAGCTGGAATGTGGTCAGGTACCACTGGAATAGTAGTTGTTGCACAGACCGAGTTAACCTCTGATGGACTTTTAGAAATCAAACACACATCCGGGTCGTGGCCTAGATGATTGCAAAGCACAGTATTTAGGCATCAACTCATATTCTACCTCTTGAAAAAACTTATGTCCATCAAGTAAAAGAGGCACGACTTTCAACAGATTTTTGGTCAGATCAAATTCAACGCAAATACAAGGAGTAGAAGCCCGAGTCAAGTTAGACGTAGTGCTATCAATGCGCAATGGCTTCCCAATTGCAGAACAGATACTAAAGAGACTTCTCCGATCGAATAAATGCACAGGGTGATAAGGAAACTTAACCCAAACCGGGGCATATGGTGGTTCCATTCCTGGAACGAAATTTGGAGTCCATTTCAGCATTCTAATTGGGAAACCTGTAATATAGAGGACTTGCCGACTCCAAAGACGTGTGTAATCCCCCTCACAAGATAAACGGATGAGAACGTGTTTTTGCTCAAGTAAAGAGATCGAAAACTGACCCTTAAGATTGAAACCAGCCATTGTAAGTTTAAGCACTCTCATAGAGGAAAAACCATGAGAAAATTTTCCAATCAATGTGAATTCAAAAGGGGACGCAAGTTCCTCTAACTCAGCTGTAACACCCCAAACTAGGCGGATATTACAGTGTCGTAGACCCCCGACTAGGACCCACCAGGCGAATGAGAATTAATGATTTAAATAATATAATAGCAGTACCGAACCACATTATATTATCGAATACTCCGATGAGGAGCTTATACAATACACCAGGACAATACCGAATACTAGTATATTTTATATGAAGATAAAATACACCACCCTGAATGAATAAACATTCCAAACGAAATTCTGCAGCGGAAATACAAATGAAGAAAACAAAGATGACTGAAGAGACTGGGGCCCCCTACTAGTATCACTGGGACTCCTCGCCGTCAACGTGCTCTTCCCGTGCTTTTGCCTTTCCATGACTTGAAAAAAAATATCCCACAACGGGGTCAGTTACATAGAACAACAATCCTCAAGAGTTGAATAAACACAATCCTGTTGAAAACATGCGCAATCAAACATGCTATATGAATTCAACTAACAGTACGGCTCAAAAGAATGGCGCCACACTACGTCCGGGATGGAAATGTGTCCGTGCACAAGCCACCAACGAGTATCGATCGAATACACGTGTGGTCTTGTACCTAATCAGTCTCACGAAGCAATCGACTCGTGTGCACAGTCCAATGTGAGGCCAACAACCAACACACGACTTAAATGTGCCCGACATGAAAATCCTACACATACCAACTGGCACGCCAGTATGACCCGGAATGCCACGATATAACAAAAGTGACATCGAAAATAAATAATGACTCACCAAGATGAAATGATGGTGAAATGAATGATTGCTCAATGAAATGATTGGAACCGTCGTTCCTCGTGAATGAAGTAATTAAGTGACAATTACAAGTTTCAATATGTTAGTACTTTATGAATGAATTATGATTATGAATGAACAACAACGAAAGGAATGAATATCCTTTTAACCGAGTATGAATTAACTTACACAACCAGTGAAGAATGTCCATCCACGAACAACGTCCTAAATGAAATGTCGGTCGCTCGAACAACCTCGAATAACACAATTACCAATAATCCATTCAATACACGTATCAAACACGATTATAACCAACTCAAACGTCGATACAACAATATCCAAACTCGTAGATGCACTTAACGAATACGTTGAAAATATCCTTCCCGTTGGTTACAACCAAACCCAAATTATCGAAACCAACTTTCAAATGATTGATTCAAACTAGCAAAACAATATCAATGACATCAATAATCCCCTAAGAATCCACAATTCAAGATTACGACAACATCAATCGGAAAATCCCCAAATTAACCAAAGTCAACCCCAAGGGTTGTTGAAATGATCCCCAAAATAGCCATTAAATCCGTAGTAATACATTTATCCAAGTTAGATAATCCATATATAACATATTCCAACAACAATCCAAGCTTACACGAAGAAATCGGAAGGAAAAACCCAAAAATCCAAAATTCTAGATCCAAGAGATTAATACCTTTGATTTGATGTATTGGAGATGATGAAGTGATGATTAATCCAACTCAAAGACTTGAAGATGATGATTGATGATTGTAGATCGAAGAACACTCTCCAATCGCCCGGAATCGCCCGGAACCGCCGAAGAAACGAAGAGATATGAAAAATGACGAAGTAAGGGCTGAACTGTCCTATTTATAGAAATCCCAGTTTAGCGTGCGCTAGCCCCAGTTCTTAGCGTGCGCTAACGGGTGTTTTTGGTAGTCCAGTACCCACTGTCTGAAAATGGTAGCGTGCGCTACGTATCTTTTGTAGCGTGCGTTAACCCCGAAATGTTAGCGTGCGCTAACGAATTATCTGATGCCCAGTACTGGAGTCCAGAACCTTCTGTCCTCTAATCTGATCGTGGTAGCGTGCGCTACATTCAATATTTAGCGTGTGCTACAATATCGTTTACGTACGCTAAAAATCACTCATAACGTGCGCTATGAATAAATCCCATCCAGTCCAGTAGCCACTGGACTCAACCTGATCCGACCTTAGCGCGCGCTACACCGACTATATAGCGTGCGCTACTTCGGCCTACTAGCGCGCGCTACTTACCATTCATAGCGTGCGCTACTTACAACCCAACTGCAGTCCAGTGCCATCTGGACTACCTGTTTGAAACATACTAGCGTGCACTAGTGTTGAGAGGTAGCATGCGCTACCCGTACTCAATTAGCGCACGCTAAAGAGAGTACGTAGCGTGCGCTACTCCTCACACACAGCACACCATGAAAATTTCAACGATGATAAACATCGCACGATTCTCCAACTAGATTGATGATGAATGATGATTGATACATGATACAATTACTCTGAACGGTGAATACAATGATTGAGTATGAGTGACAAATGATCATTAATGAGTGAAAATTACTGAGTGACAAATACTGAATGATAATGATTGAATTACAGCTGGGTATTACATACACCCCCCCCGTAAAAGAGTTTCGTCCCCGAAACTAAGGGTTAAACAATTCGGGATAACTCTCCCGCATACTATCCTCGGTTTCCCAAGTAGCCTCTTTGATTCCGTGTCTAGACCACTGAATTTTAACCAAAATAATCATCTTGTTCCTCAACTGTTTGATTCGCCGCTCTAAAACTCGTATAGGACGCTCCTCATATGAATGATCATCGGCGATCTCGATTTCGTCGAACTGAAGTATGTGACTCGGGTCGGCAACATACTTCCGTAGCTGAGAGACGTGAAACACATTATGAATTCGGCTCAATGCCGGAGGTAGGGCCAATCGATAAGCTAACTCGCCTACTCGATCCAAAATCTCAAACGGTCCAATGAATCTCGGACTCAACTTCCCCCTCTTCCTAAAATGGAAGATACCACGACTCGGATAAGCTAACTCGCCTACTCGATCCAAAATCTCAAACGGTCCAATGAATCTCGGACTCAACTTCCCCCTCTTCCTAAAATGGAAGATACCACGACTCGGGGATACCTTGACCAAAACAAGGTCACCTGTCTCGAACTCTAATGGTCGGCGAAGATTATTTGTATAAGATTTCTGTCAACTCTGAGCGATCAATAAACGACTCCTGATCAAAGCTACCTTCTCACATGCGGCTATAAGCATATCGGGCTCTGTGCCGATTGATTCTGATAAGTCATCCCAACAGAAAGGAGATCGACAACGACGACCGTACAAGGCCTCGCACTACTAGCTCCCTATGTGACATAAGAGAAGACTGAAAGTAGGTTCTTCTTCTTACTAGTTCGGAAAGGCAGGTAAGGGAAAGGTTTGTTCCTAAAGTTCAATAGCTAGCATCGAGATCTTAGGTTGTCAAGAGCGGTAGGAGGCTCGAAATATATTTGCCTGCCCTTGAACTCAATTTGAATAAACTAGTTTTAGGCTCATTAGAGTTCGGAAATTGCCCATAATCATTGCATTCATTAGAATAAGTCGAGCTCTTCACAATGCTTAGTCTATGATTCAATTACCAATCGTTCAGTCGTTTACCTCTTGCTAATGTAATGTTAGGAATTCTTAAGATTATGTTAGAAAATGTTCAAATTTTTTCATCAGCTCACCTCTTTGTTATTCGAAAAAAAAAAGATACTGGGCATATTTTAGCAGCAGCTCACCTCTATGATTCTAAAGTTTGCTGCCTGCATATTTTCAAGTCTTGATACTTGTGTTTTAAGTTTCTTTGCATTTTCAAGTTTGCTCAAAGCATTTTGTTGTGTTGTGATTTAGAATGTTCAATTTGTTGATTGTGAAAGCAACTTGTTGTATATTGTAAAATCTTGTTGGTTTTGAAGTTAGTTTGAATTGTGTAGTCTGTACAAGAAAGCAACCTTTGTCTTCTTAATCAATCATGCAACATACTTAGCTGGATGGGTACAAATGAAGTGGTGGCAAAAGGGAGAGTATCTGCCATTGATCCTTCAAGCAAAGTGCATGGCTATGTGTTGGGACCAGATTGTTATAGAGTTGAGGTCGAGGAAGTGTCAATCCTAGAGCAGAATTCTACCGATTCCAGCCAGAGTTTTCAGTCATGGAAGATGCAGTTGGGAGTACGATTGCGTGGCCAATTAAGTATATTATCCCACGCACTTGAATAATTTGTAGTTGTGTTCTTTTCTAGTTTTTTGCTATATGCATATAGCGAATTTTCGTTGAGCTTGTGCATTATTTTGATGTTGGCACACTATAGTCCATGACAATTTGATTAGGATGTTCGTGTATAGCTGGCATCACAATGTTGATGCAAATATAAATGCTTGAATCTATGATGTAATTGAACATTTGGATCTCAGAACTAGAAATATTAATGCTATTTTGACCCCTGTAAATCGTAATATTTTTTTTGTACAAAGTGTATTTTTAATGACATGTAAAAATTGTCATTAAAATGTTTCAATGATGGAAAGTAACTATCATATAAACAAATATAATGACATATTGAGAGTTACAATGATAGGGTAAAATTGTTGTGGAAAATATTTTATAACAATTGAGAGACGTCGTTGACAATATTTAATAACAGTTGCAAAATGTCAATAGATAACTTCTTTGACGAAATAAGTGTCATCATAAACTATATTATGACGTTTAACAAACGTCGTTGAAGTTTGCCCCTACAATGACACTTATATGACGAAATAAGTGTGTCATCATAAACTATATTATGACGTTTAACAAACGTCGTTGAAGTTTGCCCCTACAATGACACTTCTATGACGAAGAAAGTTTGTCATCATAAACTATATTATGACGTTTAACAGACGTCGTTGAAGTCCGGCCCTATAATGACACTTATATTGCGAAAAAAGTTTGTCATCATAAACTATATTATGACGTTTAACAAACGTCGATGAAGGTTGAGCTTACAATGACACTTCTATGACGGAAATAGAGTGTCATCATAAACTATATTATGACGTTTATCAAACGTCGTTGAAGGCCGCCCCTACAATGACACAGGCTTTAACGATGTTTCAGACGACACACAGTAACTGTCATTGAAGGCATTCCATGACATTTTTTATGTGTCATGGAAAGGGTCATTTCTACTAGTGTCGTAAGGTGCCATCTTAATCGAAGAATGCCAACTATTGTTGTACGTGAATTCGATCAACGGTAGTTGGGCTTCCCAATCATCTTTCCAAACAAGGACACATGCCCTCAACATGTCCTCCAAAGTCTAAATAGTCCTCTCTGATTGTCCGTCGGACTGAGGATGAAAAGCTGTACTGAGATTAAGCTGAGTTCCCATAGCACGATGAACTGATTTCCAAAAATGAGACACGAATCGTTCGTCACGATCGGAAACGATACTTTTGGGAGTACCGTGCAGTCTCACTATCTCCTTGATAAACAACTAGGCAAGTCTCTCGGGACCCCACGTATCCTTAATTTCAAGGAAATGAGCTGATTTAGTTAAGCGGTCCATAATTACCCAGATTGTATTCATGCCACGACGACTCGTCGGCAAACTCATGATGAAGTCCATTGAAATATCCTCCCACTTCCACTCTGGAAAAGGGAGAGGTTTCAGCATACCCGATTTTCTATCTTGACATGCTGACAGGTCAAACATCTCGAAACAAATTCCGCGACTTCTCGCTTCATATTACTCCACCAGTAATTTTGTTTCAAGCCTTTATACATCTTGCTAGACCCCAGATTAACGGAATAAGGGGTAGCATGAGCTTCCCTCAAAATCGAGTTTTTCAACTCGTCATTCGCCGGTACGCACAACGATTCTTAAAACGCAAAAGTCCATCCTCGTGGACCACAAACCCGGGGGCTTTCTCCTGAGTCACATCCTCTCGAATGCGTAACAAAAATGGGTCTGAACCATGATTCTCCCTGATCGCCTCCTCAAGTGGCGATGAAATCTCCAACATACAAAGTTGATCTTGTACTCGCTGTAACCAGACCTCAATCTCGGGTCTCAGAAATTCCTGCTGAAGTTTCTTCTGAACTGTTAATCGAGCAAGCATCTGCTCCTGAATGGACTTACGACTCAAGGCGTCGGCGACAACGTTCGCCTTGCCCGGGTGGTAAAGGATCTCGATATCATAATTTTCGATTAGTTCCAACCACCGTCTCTGTCGCATATCTAACTCCTTCTGAGTGAATATATACTTTAAACTATTATGATCGATGAATATTTGACAGGTAACGCCATAAAGGTAATGACGCCAAATCTTCAATACAAAAACCACGGCTGCTAACTCCAGGTCGTGGGTCGGATAATTAACCTCGTAAGGTCTCAATTGTCGTGAAGCATAAGCAATAACTTTCCCGTTCTGCATGAGTACACATCCGAGACCCTGTCCGGATGCATCACTATAAACCACAAATCCTTCCGTCCCTTGCGGTAAAGAAAGGACAAGTGCTGAAGTTAACCGGCTCTTGAGTTCCTCAAAACTCTGTTGACACGCGTCGGATCACGTGTATTTTTTATCCTTCCGTAAAAGGGTCGTCATGGGTTGAGCGATTTTAGAAAATCCCTCCACAAATCGTCGATAATAACCCGCTAATCCGAGGAAACTTCGGATTTCCTTAACATTCTTCGGAGGTAGCCAATCTCGGATTGCCTCCGTCTTTTGAGCGTCGACACGAACTCCGTCTGAAGAAATTACATGTCTGAGAAACGTCACTTCGGACATTCAGAATTCACATTTGGAAAACTTCCCATAAAGTTGCTCTCGTCTCAGCACGTCGAGCACCTGATGAAGGTGAAACTCGTGCTCCTCCCGGTCACGAGAATAAATTAAAATGTCATCAATGAAGACAACCACGAACCGATCTAAATAGTCGATGAAAACCTGATTCATCAACTCCATGAATACAGCAGGCGCATTAGTTAAACCAAACGGCATCACTATAAGCTCGTAATGCCCATAGCGTTCGAAACGCCGTTCTAGCGATATCCGACTCTCGAATCCGCAACTGATGATACCCTGATCTTAAATCGATCTTGGAAAATACTGAAGCTCCCTGAAGTTGATCTAAGAGATCATCCATACGGGGTACAGGATACTTAATCTTGATCGTCACCCTGCTCAACTCCCGATAATTAATACACACACAAAACGAACCATCCTTCTTCTTGACAAATAACACTGGTGCTCTCCATGGGGACGCACTCGGTCGGATATAACCTTTCTCAAACAATTCCTCGAGTTGATTCTTCAACTCATGCATTTCGGTCGGGGCCATCCGATATGGTGCCTTCGATAATGGGGACATACCAGGCTCCAACTCTATTGTGAATTCCACATCCCTTGGTGGAGGTAAAATAGGTAGCTCGTCTGGGAATACATCTTCAATTGATAACAATGATATCATGAATGGTTGAACACCTCGATTGCCTTATAACGGCCAATAGATGATAATGATACAATGAATTGAACACCTCGATTGCCTTAGAATGGCCAATCGATGACAATGATACAATGAATGATTGAACACCTCGATTGCCTTAGAACGGCCAATCGATGATGATGATACAATGAATGATTGAACATCTCTGATTGAGTAATTTCACTGCTTCCATCATATTAATGATTCCTCTGGAACAACGGGGATTACCTCCCTGAAATACACACTTGGCTCCAACGACTGAAATAATAGTGACCATACGCTTACGAACACTGAGGATGGTATCATGACGATTCATCAAACTAATACCCAATATTACATCGTCCTTAGGTAAATCCACCACGATTAGGTCCACCAACTAATCGCGGTCATTAAGCTTAATTCGGTCAGTTCTTAATCTTATGATTTTCGAATATTCTTCTACCGTCAGGTAGACCAATGATATAAGGCCCACAATTAATAGGACTATCCAAGTTAAGTCTATTCAAACATGATTCGAAAATGAATGAATGCGGTGCACCAGTATCAAAAAGGTACACACATGTTGAGATAAAACTACGAGTATACCTGAGATCATTCGGGCATCCGGATCGTCGGTCCTCCTCATCGCGTGAATCCAGGATTTGCCGGCCCCCGAACCGGATGCTCCCGTCTGATAAATATGAGCTCCGCCTTTATTTGCTTCTATCGTCTTAAACGACGCTGACAGAGCAGTCTGATTTTGAATCGCAGATTGCTTCGGGGCCTGAGATGCCACCGGAGTCGGCTTGGAGTCCCTTCCGCAAAAACGGGCCATATGCCCAACAATCCCACAATTATGGCACATGATATATGGTTTCAGACACTTAGTGCTGTAATGACCCGGTGCTCCACAGTTGAAACAGGTGATGGCCGAACTGGATGCTCGGGACTGAGATCCCGCAGGATTAGGCGCCGTAGGAGGTCGTTCATAAACGTTAGGGCCCACACGAGGCTTCTTGAAGGTTGACTGACCGCCTTCGTATTGATTACGCTTCGTTAATTTCTTGCTGACAGATGAAGGTTGTTCCTCAGCAATTTTCTTAGCAGCAGGCTCATACGGGAGAGTTCTCTCGATTAATTCGGCCAGAGTGGCGCAATGATGATTGAGCAATTGCATATGGGTCATCATGACCTACATAAAAATGAGTGGATCAACCCGAACATCTTCTGATCGAGCCGAGTCCTGGGTACGATTTCCCGACAGCGAGTGATTATTTCCCGGGTTTCGGCCCGCACCGCGGCCTCTCCCCGTGCGTCCCGTAACAGCTCTCTCCATACTGAAGTAGGAAGGTCGCATGATAATCATAGATCTCGTATGAGTACCGCATTATGATTTACGTCATGAAATGATGAAAATGAGCATACGCGCTCTAACAAAGTGATTACATGAATGATTAACTGAGGTGACATGATTATATAGTGATATTCTTGAAATGATTATCTTGAACAAGTTAGCAAGATTAATGATATGATCATCAAGATCAACAACTGAGTAATAAAATGAATTGAGTGATTAATGAGTTAACATGATCAACATGATTAAAATGAAAATGATGTTTGAGGATTGTTAACTAGTGAATTATGAACTAATGATTATTGCCAGAAATTATACCATGGCGTTAGAAGTCTTACAGTTCTTTCGGTCTGATGGCTCGGCATTTGCACAGGTCACACGTGATGCGAAAGTCCAATGATACTAGTCTGATGACGATGATTTCAAATGAGACATGACTCGGAAGGTAGTATTCAAAACCACGCTCCGATACCAAACTCTGTAACACCCCAAACTAGGTGGATATTACAGTGTCGTGGACCCCCGACTGGGACCCACCAGGCGAATGAGAATTAATGATTTAAATAATATAATAGCAGTACTGAACCACATTATATTATTGAATACTCCGATAAGGGTCTTAAATACAATACACCAGGACAATACTGAATACTAGTATATTTTATATGAAGATAAAATACACCACCCTGAATGAATAAACATTCCAAACGGAATTCTGCAGCGGAAATACAAATGAAGACAACAAAGATGACTGAAGAGACTGGGGGCCCCTACTAGTATCATTGGGACTCCTCGCCGTCAACGTGTTCTTCCCGTGCTTTTGCCTTGCCATGACCTGAAAAACAATATCCCCCAACGGAGTCAGTTACACAGAACAACAATCCTCAAGAGTTGAATAAACACAATCCTGTTGAAAATATACGCAATCAAACATGCTATATGAATTCAACTAACAGTACGGCTCAAAAGAATGGCGCCACACTACGTCTGGGATGGAAATGTGTCCGTGCACAAGCCACCAATGAGTATCGATCGAATACACGTGTGGTCTTGTACCTAATCAGTCTCACGAAGCAATTGACTCGTGTGCATAGTCCAATGTGGGGCTAACAACCAACACAAGACTTAAATGTGCCCGACATGAAAATCCTACACATACCAACCGGCACGCCAGTATGACCCGGAATGCCACGATACAACAAAAGTGACATCGAAAATAAATAATGACTCACCACGATGAAATGATGGTGAAATGAATGACAGCTCAATGAAATGATTGGAACCGTCGTTCCTCGTGAATGAAGTAATTAAGTGACAATTACAAGTTTCAATACGGTTAGTACTTTATGAATGAATTATGATTATGAATGAACAACAACGAAAGGAATGAATATCCTTTTAACCGAGTAAGAATTAACTTACACAACCGGTGAAGAATGTCCGTCCACGAACAACGTCCTAAATGAAATTTCGGTCGCTCGAACAACCTTGAATAACACAATTACCAATAATCCGTCCAATACACGTATCAAACATGATTATAACCAACTCAAACGTCGATACAACAATATCCAAACTCGTAGATGCACTTAACGAATACGTTGAAAATATCCTTCCTGTTGGTTACAACCAAACCCAAATTATCGAAACCAACTTTCAAATGATTAATTCAAACCAGCAAAACAATATCAATGACATCAATAATCCCCTAGGAATCCATAATTCAAGATTATGACAACATCAATCGGAAAATCCCCAAATTAACCAAAGTCAACCCCAAGGGTTCTTGCAATGATCCCCAAAATAGCCATTAAATCCGTAGGAATACATTTATCCAAGTTAGATAATCCATATATAACATATTCCAACAACAATCCAAGCTTACACGAAGAAATCGGAAGGAAAAACCTAAAAATCCGAAATTCTAGATCCAAGAGATTAATACCTTTGATTTGATGTATTGGAGATGATGAAGTGATGATTAATCCAACTCAAAGACTTGAAGATGATGATTGATGATTGTAGGTCGAAGAACACTCTCCAAATCGCCCGGAACCGCCGAAGAAACGAAGAGATATGAAAAATGACGAAGTAAGGGCTGAACTGTCCTATTTATAGAAATCCCAGTTTAGCGTGCGCTAGCCCCAGTTCTTAGCGTGCGCTAACGGGTGTTTTGGGTAGTCCAGTACCCACTGTCCGAAAACAGTAGCGTGCGCTATGTACCTTTTGTAGCGTGCGCTACGGATGTACACTTAGCGTGCGTTAACCCCGAAATGTTAGCGTGCACTAACGAATTATCTGATGCACAGTACTGGAGTCCAGAACCTTCTGTCCTCTGATCTGATCGCGGTAGCATGCGCTACATTCAATATTTAGCGTGCGCTACAATATCATTTGCGTACGCTAAAAATCACTCATAACGTGCGCAATGAATAAATCCCATCCAGTCTAGTAGCCACTGGACTCAACCTGATCCGACCTTATCGCGCGCTACACCGACTGTATAGCGTGCGCTACTTCGGCCTACTAGCGCGCGCTACTTACCATTCGTAGTGTGCGCTACTTACAACCCAACTGTAGTCCAGTGCCTTCTGGACTGCCTGTTTGAAACATACTAGCGTGCGCTAGTGTTGAGAGGTAGCGTGCGCTACCCGTACTCAATTAGAGCACGCTAAAGAGAGTACGTAGCGTGCGCTACTCCTCACACACAGCACACCATGAAAATGACAATGATGATAAACATCACACGATTCTCCAACTAGATTGATGATGAATAACGATTGATACACGATACAATTGCTCTGAACGGTGAATACACTGATTGAGTATGAGTGACAAATGATCATTAATGAAGGTAATGTGGTCTTATCTCCTATTAACAAGACTTAATCAAGAAGTAAAGGTTTAATGGGAGCTATTATAGCGAATCCTTGCTACAACAAGACTTAATCAAGAAAGAAAAGATTAATCGGAGTTGTTATAGCCAATTCTGAGTACTAAAGGCTTGAATCTAATCAATAAACTCGAGTTTTCATAAAGTTCCAACTCGAATGCATTTAACATGGTCTTATCTCCTATTAACAAGATTTAATCAAGTAAACGCTTAATCGGAGTTATTATATCCAATACTTGCTACAACAATACTTAATCAAGAATTAAAAGATTAATCTAAGCTATTATAGCCAATTCTGAGTACAAAAAGGATCGAATCTAATCAATGAACTCGAGTTTTCATAGAGTTCCGACTCGGGTGCATGTAATGTGGTCTTATGTCATATTAAACAAGACTTAATCAAGAAGTATAGGTCTAATCGGAGCTATTATATCCAATACTTGCTACAACAATACTTAATCAAGAAGTAAAAGATTAATCGGAGTTGTTATAGCCAAATTTTGAATACAAAATGCTCGAATCTAATCAATAAACCCGAGTTTTCATACAGTTCCGACTCGAATGCATGTAACGTGGTCTTATCTCCTATTGATAAGACTTAATCAAGAAGTAAAGGTTTAATCGGACATATTATATTCAATCCTTGCTACAACAAAACTTAATCAACAAGTAAAAGATTAATCGGAGCTGTTATAACCAATTCTGAGTATAAAAGGTTTGAATCAAATCAATAAACCCGAGTTTTCATAGAGTTTCGACTCGAATGCATGTAACGTAGTTTTATCTCCTATTAATAAGACTTAATCAAGAAGTAAAGGCTTAGTCAGGGATATTATAGTGAATCCTTGCTACAACAAGATTTAATCAAGAAAGAAAAGATTAATCAGAGCTGTTATAGCCAATTCTGAGTACAAAAGGCTCAGATCTAATCAATAAACCCATGTTTTCATAGAGTTTCGACTCGAATGCATATAACGTGGTCTTATCTCCTATTAACAAGACTTAATCAAGAAAAAGGCTTAATTGGAGCTATTATATCCAATCATTGCTACAACAAAACTTAATCAAGAAATAAAAGATTAATCGGAGCTCTTATAGCCAATTTTCAGTACAAAAAGGCTCGAGCCTAAACAATAAACCAGAGTTTTCATAGAGTTCCAACTCGGGTACATGTAATGTGGTCTTATGTCCTATTAACAAGACTTAATCAATAAGTAAAGGTTTGATCGGAGCTATTATAGTGAATCTTTGCTTTAACAAGACTTTTTTTAAAAGGAAATTATGTAGAACAAATAAAAATAGGGGGGCTTATTCCCTTACATAGCCTATTTTGACAAACGAAAAAGTAGAAAACTACAAAGCTCTAGGGGGCCAGGTCCCTAACACTGCCAATACTATCAAACGGAAGAATAGGAAATACAAAGAAATCCCAAATTACAACCAAAAACCGATCAGCTCGGGTCTTTCTTCTCCTTGACTTTTTTCTTTTTATTTTTGCCCATGGCCTCAATGAACCCCTCAACATCTTTGGGTGTGCCAATGATTTCATTTTGTAAATCCAGTACTCGATCATTTGCATCGACACATTCTTCCACTATTTTGCATTCTGGTTCTAGTATTCGATCATTTGCCTCAGAACAATCTACCATGTTATTTGGATTTGCGTTCTCAACCTTTGGTTGTTTCTTAATTTTTTTCTTTTTTTTGTCGGAGGGCAGGATCGCATATGATTGAAAGATATCATCTCTAATCTTTTCGACAATCGACTTTGTTGTGCGGTGATTAATATGCCTCAATGGAGATCGGCATAATGATCTGAGAGCCAACCATAGAAGACATACTCTGGGCGAGCACCCGGAGGTCGGCACCCACGGCGATCTTCTTTTGGTATCTGGCGATCGTGTTTTGGTATGTGGCGATCGTCTATGATGTCCAACCAGATGCGATCGTCTCGTGCCACGTATAAATCCAGCATCCGTCAAAGTCGTCGAAGAGCGAATCTTGGACGGTGACCCACATGCGGATCCGCAAAAGGCACCGACAGATAAGACCTTTGACCCCACCTACCTCACCTACTGACAGACCTGCCGAAAGGTGTAAAGTGGGTCATCCACGAACAGCGACTCAGGACGCGTGCAGGCTTCCCATTGGCTCGCACAGCTGGCCACCAGCAGCAGCCCTAGATTTAAGGGAACATCCCCATGTGACGGGGCGATCGGCCATCTTATTATAATATAAAAAACGGCGGTCGCCCGCGATCGCCGGAGAGGTCCCAGCAATCTTGTCTCCTATAAATAGGAGGCTCAGAACACGGCAGCAGAAAAAAAAGAACACATCATTGTGAATACAGAAAAAGATATACAGGGAGAGAGATACCTTCTCAAACCTCAACAACAAGAACTCACAGATCTCACAATCTGGTTCTTCTGGCAATCTACACGCTCTACAGCTTAGATAACTAGAAGTCTTTACACTCATTCTAATAGATTCTAACATTAATATTTGTACTCCACAGTATATTTTATTAATAACATCTCGCGAGAGCATTCAAGCCCGGGATTAACAACCCCGACAAATCTGGTGTTATTTATTTTCTCACGGAAGTGTTCTGACATTTGTTTGTTACTCGATCATTCCAGCAATACTATCTCCGGATAATATTTTGGGTAACAACAATTGGCGCTAGAAGGAGGGCATCTAAACCTTCATTTCTATTCCTACCGTCTTGAAGAACACTCACTGTTCTCCGGACATATACTTGAAGAAACACTCACTGTTCTTCAAAAGAAAAGCCTTCAGAAAAATGACATCTGCAATGACCTCCAAGAGAGCCGCCCTGCGATCTGCCGTAAACCTCATTTCGGCCCAGATCGAATCCCAGCCCACGGCGGAAGGTGACCATGGCGACGCAAGGCTCTCACTCCCGCCCCCGAGGGACGGTCCTAGCCTCTCACTCGATCAGTTCCAGACCGCGGAACAGATTGAGGCGGCTATAGCCATCGTCAGGGAGCGACGGAGGGCATGCGACTCGCCCACCATCACTCCATCAGCCATCCGCCGAGCAGGCAAGCGGAAGCTCAAGGGGATCTATGTTGAGAAATCGACAGAAAGCCCCGAGCCACAGGAAAAGGCTCTCGTCAGGCGGAATGACTCCGTCTTTAGCCGCCTGGGAAGCAATCCCTCATGGTGACCCGGGCACTCAGGCCCCAGCTAGAGACATCGGTATCCGAATCCTTTACCAGGAGTTCGGCATATCCGACTCCCAGAAGACAAGCCGGTCAGCGAGCCCCCGCTCGCCCCAGAAATGAGCCCGATGGCAGAGAACTCATCGTCCACCATGGGGCCAGGGGATCTGTGCACGATCGTCTTGGCTCGTGCTCCGGGAGCCAATTAGCGAGCAGTCAGGCGATGGCGATGGCCGTCATGCAGCGCCAGCTCGACGAGATGAAGGCGCTCCTGGAAACTGGGGCAGGCGCCAAGAGATCGATCGCTGGACCAAGTGAACCACTCGCGGTCCAGATCGAGCTCGCCCTAGTACAACCAAAGATCGCTCCCCCACAAACACCTCTATATGAGGGGAGATCGGATCCGGAGATCCATTTGAGCAAGTTCCGGATCTACATGACCGGATGCGGAGCATCAGATGCGATGAAGTGTCGAATGTTCCCATTAACTCTGGGCGACCTCGCCCACAGGTGGTATATCTCACTACCACCCCGCTCAATCAATTGCTTTGAGAAGCTGGCGAACGACTTCACGTCCTACTTCGCCTTCCAAAAGTCGCTCGGCCAGAAGGCCCCCACCGCATGATGAAAATCAGGCAGGGAAGGACGAGCAAGATGAAGATTACATCGACCGGGTAGACAAGATAGTCCTCACCGGCAAGCCCATTAGCGACGAGCTCGCTCTCTACTCAGTCCTGGGGGGATTCTGCGGCCACTCACCCATGTTCAGACACCTCACAAAGGACATCCCCCCGACCTACTCGGTCTTCCGCATCAGAGCCGCCGATTTCCTGGCCAGGCAGAGGATGCTCTCCCTCCATTTAGGCGAGGGATCTGCCGGAGAAGGGAGGACGCCACCCCACGTCCATAAGAAGGCGGTCGCCAAGCCCAGAAAGGCGGTCGCTAAACCGCCTGGTGAGTTCAAAGCCTTCGAGGATGTAGAGGTCCACTTTCTCCACAACCTCAACTTATCTCCGGCCCACATCTCCAACACAATCAAGGGGCGCAAATGGATTTCCAAACCTAAGCTGATAAGGGACCACGGTCATGTAGACCATAGCAAATTCTGTGCCTACCACAAGAGTCCCGGCCACAACACCAGCCAATGCCGCGACCTCCTCAGACAACTCTGGCGACTGTTTGAGGAGGGAAAATTGGACAACTTGGTCACCAAGCCAGAACCTATGGCAGAGAGGACCGGAGGGCGCGAGCGCCGACAAAACGAAAGAACCCCTCCCAATTCGGTCGCCAAGATCGAGCATGAGCCGGAGTATTCCGACGAATCAATTCCTCCGATCAACCCTGGCGGTCGGATCAATATGCTTCAAGCAGGAGGTGGAAACCTCGAGGGCCTTTCCCCGGTTTCCACCATGTCAAACAGGAAGCAAAAAGCCGAACTGAGGGTGTTCGCCGGGGTCCATGTCGTGGTACCTCCAGAGCCGACCATCTCTAAAGACGCGCTCATCACCTTCTCCAAAAAGGACAGGGAGGGAATACAATGCCCCAAAGAGGATGCATTAGTGATCTCCGCGTGTATCCTTGGGAAGATGGTCGATCGAGTGCTGGTTGACAATGGGATCTTCTGCAACATCATATTCAAGTCCGCTCTTGCCCAGCTCGGCAACTTGACCAAGTTCATCAAGCCGTTCGACACCGTGCTCCAAGGGTTCGGAGACAGCACAATCCAAGCCTACGGAAGGATCAAGCTCTCTGTCAAGCTAATATGCTTTTATGATCCCAAGGTTAGGATTACTAGGAACCTAAATTTTGTAATCATAGATAGGCCCAGCATCTATAATGGGTTCCTAGGTCGCCCCTTTCTAGAAACCTTTGAGGAGGTCGCCTCGTCTTTCTTTTACTGTATCAAATTCCCCACTGCCGATGGGACGGTCGGTACTGTAAAAAGAGATCAGCTAATGGCAAAAAGATGTTTGAATTACTCCTATGTCAATACTTCCCATGTTATGTGTAACATTGAAACGATCGACGATCGACCCATAGAGATCGACGAGCCAAGCACATCGTACCAACCCAACTTAGAGGACGCCATCTCACATCGATCAACGGATGACATCGAGCCAAGGATCGATTTCGAGCCAAGTCTCGACATCAATCCAAGGATCGAGTCCGGAAATCGTTCTAAACAAGAAGCGACCCTCCCCGTTGAAGAGATGGAAAGTATAACAATAGATCCGGCTCGCCCGGAGCGGGAAGTACAGATCGGCGCAAGCATAGATCGCGAATTAAAAGAAGGTCTGATCAATTTACTACGTAAGAACATCGGAGTCTTTGCCTGGTCGCATCAAGATATGGTTGGCATAAGTCCTGAACACGCTTGCCACTATCTAAAGATCGACCCGGCAAGGAAGCCTGTTCACCAGAAACGTAGGAAATTCGGTCCTGAGAAGTACGCAACACTCGACATAGAGGTCAAAAAGCTACTCAACAACAACCTAATCGGAGTAGCTACAGACGAACCACAGTGGGTCGCCAATGCGGTGCTCGTCAAAAAGCAAAACGGCTCCTGGAGGTTATGCATCGACTTCACCGACCTCAACGCGGCATGTCCAAAAGATCACTTTCCGATGCCTCATATTGATCACTTGGTCGATAGTACAGCAAGTTGCGAAATGATGTCGTTCATGGATGCCTTCGCCGGATACCATCAAATCCCAATGGCGGAGAAAGACATAAAGCACACATCTTTCCACACGGAAAAGGACATATACTTTTGTGTCCGAATGCCGTTCGGCTTGAAGAATGCGGGGCAACCACACCAGCGTCTACTCAAAGGAATGTTCGTCAATTAGATCGGCAAGACCATGGAGGTCTATATTGACGACATCGTGGTCAAAAGCCTCAAGAAGGAAGACCACCTCAATGACCTCGCCGAGACGTTCGCCATCCTCGAGAAGTTCAACATAAAATTGAACCCCAAGAAATGCAACTTCGGGGTGGGCTCCGGAAAATTCCTGGGGCACATCGTGAGCCAAAGGGGGATCGAGGCGAACCCCACCAAGATTCAGGCGATCCTCGACATGCAGGAGCCACAGAATTTCAAGTAGGTGCAACGACTCATAGTTTGTCTAGCCGCCCTCAACTGTTTCATATCTCGGCTCGGCGATAAAAGCAAGCCTTTCTTCGCGACCATAAAGAATAAGAAGTTCGCATGGACGAAGGAGCGTCAAGTAGCATTCGCCAAAATCAAGGAATATCTATCTAACCCCCAGATCCTGGCAAAGCCGATCCCTGGTGAGAAATTATTCCTTTACCTAGCGGCCTCGGAGGTCGCACTGAGTGCTGTTTTGGTGCAAGCGGAGGGACAAGTCCACTTGCCGATCTACTACGTTAGTCAAGTGCTCCACGACGCAGAGACACGTTATACTCCTCTGGAGAAGATCGCATACGCTCTTGTCATGAGTGTTCGCAAGCTAAGGGCCTACTTCTTCGAACATCAAGTGGAGGTTCTGACAACTCTTCCTCTAAGGCAAGTTCTACACTGACCGGAAACCAACGGGCGACTCCTCAAGTGGTCACTGGAGACCGCCCAGTACGGTATCACGTATGCTCCCCGCACAGCGATCAAAGGCCAACCTCTGGCAGACTTCGTGGTGGAATTAACATTCCCTCACAGCCCGACCCAGATCGGCCGACCGGCCTGGAAGCTATACGTGGATGGCTCGGAGACCAACTCGCGAGCAAGGGCAGGGATTGTCCTCATTAGCCCCAACGGACAAAGTTTCACAAATGTCGTGTGTTTTAGGTTTCGTGCGACCAACAATGAAGCCGAATACGAAGCCTTGGTAGGCGGGCTCGATCTAGCCCTCGCCCTAGATGTTCGTCGCCTCCATATCTTCATGGACTCCCTCTTGGTCGTGAACCAAGTCAAGGGAGAATATGAGGCGCGCGGAGAACAGATGGTCAAATACCAAGAATTGGTCGCCGAAATGTGCACAAAATTTGAAGAAGTGCTAATCGAACAAGTCCCGAGAGAGCACAACTCCCAGGCCGATGCCCTATCCAAGCAAGCATCGTTAGATGGGGCAGCCGATTTCTCTAATATTCAAATCACAAAGTCAGCAAGGCCGGCGATCGACAAAAACCTGGTTACCACAGTTGCCGTTGCCAAGGAGCACTGGATGACTCCGTTCATCAAATACTTAAAGGATGGAATTGTCCCGGACGACCATATCAAAGCTCGCCAACTCCAACTCCGTGCGACCAGATACACCCTATTGGACGACCGGCTTTACAAGCGATCTTTCAGCCTTCCCTTCCTCAAGTGTATTACACCGGAGGAAGATCGGCTCGTTTTAGCCGAAATCCATGACGGGATCTGTGGAAACCATGCCGGCGGACGAGCCCTCATCCATAAAACAACCAGGCAAGGTTTTTTCTGGCCATCACTTCAGAAAGATGCGATCGCCTATGCCAGATCGTGTCACAGGTGTCAAGTAATGGGCGCAAACATAAAACTCTCCCCCGAGCAGCTCACTTCAATGTACAGCCCATGGCCTTTCGCCCAATGGGGCATCGACCTTATAGGTCCCTTGCCGACGGTGCCAGGGGGCTGTAAGTTTGCCATCGTAGGGGTCGACTACTTCACAAAATGGGCTGAAGCCGAACCACTCAACAAGATCGGCCAAGAGCAAGTAATCAAGTTCATCTGGAAAAACATCATATGCCGATTCGGTCTGCCACAGGCCATCATCTCTGACAACGGAAAGCAGTTCGACGGTTTAGAAGTCATGCAATTCTGTGAGAAGTGGGGAATCAAGAAGTTGTTCTCGGCTCCCTACCACCCTCAGACGAATGGGCAGGTAGAAGCCTAAACAAAATCCTCAAACACACGATTAAAGCACGACTCGAATCCAGGCAAGGACGGTGGGCGAGCGAGCTCCCAGACGTTTTGTGGTCTTATCGAACGACGACCCGTAACTCAACCGGCGAAACCCCATTCCCCCTCGCCTTCGGGACAGAAGCAGTGATTCCCTCGGAGATCGCCGTCCTCATCCATCGAACCGAACAAGAGATGACGACAGACAATGATGTGGCCCGGCGGATCGACCTTGACATGCTCGAAGAACAACGACTGACCTCAGAAAGAAGAACACTATCCACAAAAGGAGATCCGAGAAGTTTTTCAATTCGAAGGTCAAGGAAAGACGATTTCAAGTGGGCGATCTCGTCCTCAAAAAGATCCAGACCCACACAGGTGTCTTTGGTCCGAACTGGGAAGGCCCCTTCAGGATATCTAAATGGCTAACTAAGGGAGCCTACGAACTTGAACACCCTGACGGTACTCCGGACCAATATCCCTGGAACGCCGTACATCTGAAGAAGTACTACCAATGAAAGCTTTGTATTCAATTTCTACTACCCTATGTTCAAGGAATATAATGAGATCTCTTCCTACCCCATCTATTCTAGCGATCGCCCCACCAGGCATATCATATACCGTCGAGGATCGTCGTTCAAACACGGTGATCCGAGGTAGAAACAATGCAGCCATGGTCTTGGAGGTCGATGGAACCGACAGCTTCGCCCATGCAAGGTTCCTTTGGGCTGATATCGCCCGCCCTTCGTTTAAATACGAGGCTGGCGTAGCCGAAGGACCCTCCAAAATAATATGTGGACACGTTCGCACGCCCTTAAAGTACGTCATCTAACATGATGTACTCGGACAAGGCGGCGCGTCCCTACCCCGTCACAACGTATATGGTCGAGGGTCGTCATCTAACATGCCAACCCGAGGTAGAGAAGTGCTAACAAGCCACGAACGTGGAGTCGAATAAACTGACGACGCCCCGTGCAAAGACTCCTCCAGACCAATACCGCCCACCTTTCGTTTAAATACAAGGCGGGCGCAGCCTAACGGAGGACCCTCACAATAAAGTGAGTCGCGGGAATATCCCTCGCACACAAAGACACAGTTCTGGAGATCGGTCCATCGAACTCCGCGACCGTGCACGATTCCTCAGAGTCGGCAAAGCTGAAGACAGCTCACCAAACATACTATTTTTGTTCCCTTACTTACAATAAGTAAACAAAAACAAGGGGGCAGAGAAGGGGAGCTAATCCTAAATGCGATCGGACAGAAGGAACCGTACTCGATCGGCTTCGTTCAAACACACGCTGGACGATCAGTTTTGTTCGACAATATTTACAAGTAAGAATTTCCAAACATGTCAATACTTTCAAACATTCAGACAATCGGTTGGGTGAACAAGACATCGGAAGCAATCATACACATACTTGTAAAAATTCGCATGGAAACATTCAAAGGCGATCGTATAAGAAAAGACTCAGATGCAAAAAGGGGGTATTTTATTCAATATCAAGGAGTTCGTACAAATGCAAAGCCCGAAGGAAATACTAAGAAAAAGCAAAAAGTTACAAGTAAAGGAAGACATAGAAATCTCTCAAGGTCCCTCCGGCTGGTCTTCGCCCCCAGGTGGCGGATCGGCACGCGCTCCCTCATCGGCATCAGGATAAATGAGCTTATCCGGAAAAGGATACCAACTCAAGTCAATCCCCCAGTCGACGAGGTCAAGGATCGGCAAGGAAAACTCCGGATGCAAAGGGTGCTCGAGTGCATAGGCCTTGAAGCTCTCCATCAAGGGACCGATATCGATCCCTACCTTCTTGGCGGCTCGGACCGCGTCGGCATAGGCCACATAATAGGCGAACTCGCCGACGAGTGCCACGTTGAGATAGGGATCGGTCTCGATCGCCTTTAGCTGCCCTCTCAACTCCGTGGTCGTCTTCTCAACTTCCGCTAGCTCGACCACCTTGGCGGCCATTTCTCCCTTAGCCTTCTCAAGCTATCCCTTCGTCGCCTCCAGCTCGCTGTTGAGCCGATCCACCATCGCCTTCAGCCCGGTCGCCTCCTCCTGCGAGGCCACATGCATCCAGCGAGCTTCCTTTCTTGGTCGCGGAACCGATCGGCCACTGCCTTGGAGCGGCTCAGCTCCTGCTTCATCCGGTCGATATCCTGCTTAGCTCGTTTGGCCATCTCCAAATATTCCTTCTCCATAGCCTGGATCCGGTTGGCGAATTCAACGTTTTTGTTCCGGGCGGCCTCGAGGTCGCTATGGAGGCGAGCATTAGAGGGTCGCCCCTCGTAATCCTTGACATCTTGGATGGCCATCGTCGCCATCTGGAGAGCCAGGGCAATGGTCGCCTGCATGGCATCTACAGACCACCGACGAGCGATCGCATCAAGATCGGTCGTCCAAGCCTTAGGCAGAGAGGAGATGGCCTTCTGGACGTAAGTAGGGACGTCGAGGGATTTCTGCGGAGACTTGCTCGCCAGGAAATCCAGCACCATCGGTGAGACGTCCGGATCAGCAAGACGGACTCTGCAACACAAACAAAAGAGACAAAGGAGTTAGAATATACCTTACTCAAATTGCCTAACTCGGGAAGATCAATCCGGTCTTACCTGTTGACCAATTCAGGGTCGCGGCCAAAATAGGGCTTGCCCCGAGAAGTTTCAGCTTCGGCAATCGCCACCTTTTTCAAGAAACCGGCCGATGACTTGGAGCCGGACGTCAAGGGCCTGGAGCCAGATCCCTCCACCATCGGAACCGCGGAGATAGGAGCCGCAGCAACCGACGACTCCAAGATAGACACGTCCGCCTCATTAATCGGCAGGGACTACTCCGGCCTCTGCCTCTTGCGGTTGCGCTGGAGTTGTTCATCCTCTTGAATTTCTGGTTCGGCGACCGGCACCACAGCGGGCCTCACCACAGGGGCGGGGCGAGACGACGTCATAGCAACGCGACCCTTCTTCTTTCCCTGGTAAAGATGACCGATGAGACCAGGGTTAGACATGGCGATCTCCTGTGGTGGCTCGGCGAAGCGGGGAAAATGAATCTTTGTCAAAGAAGGAGTTCAGACAAGTTAGACATCTACTTCGACATTGCGATCTCTTGGAGACGACCGTCTAGCAAGGAAGAAGTGAGATTTATACCTGGAACTTTCAGATGACGAGGTAAGAGAAACAATCGAGCCCCCAACCTATGAAGTTCGTGACCGAGTGAGCGAACGTCTATGTAGGAATCCGGCAAGGCACGAACCAAACAATCAAGAAATCAAAGGGGATATCGCCGATCGCTGGAACAAGAGATCCTGCAAAAAGGAAACAAAATTAGATCACTCCAAGACGAATCCGATCAAAGGGAGAGTTAAAACCCTTACTCGAATTCCTCTCCCAAAAATTGGTGGGAACCTCCAACTCTTCCTTCGGCCTATCACTCGACGCCGACCTCCACGCCCCGCCGACCCAACACCATTTTGCCAGGTCGGCCCGGGTCTTGTTTGGCACACCAAGGACCACTCTTCCCATTCGACCTCGGATGTGATTACCGCCGACCGACCCTTTCTGCGCAACCAGTTTGAATAGATAGTTCATTTCCATTGCAGAAAGGAGACAGAACAACCGGTGACCGCCGAAAAGTGTCAGAGTACAGATGATCTGTAGCCAGGCGTTCGGCGTCAATTGGAGCGGCGCCAAATTCCAGGCGATCAGCAAATAGGATACGGCGAACGGCAAGGGAAACCGCAGGCCGGCCTCCATAATCATCTTACTAACAGCGACCATACCCTCGGGAGGTTGATCGACATGTTCGTTTTCCAAGGGCACGTGCAGTGAAACATTAGAAGGAATGTGATATTTCGCCCTCCAGCGTCTCAGGTCTTTCCGGGTCGCCGAACTCCGGATCTGACCAAGAGTCCACTAAGATGGGTCAGCGGCCCGGAACGCCGTCCGTTTCACATGTTCGTAGGGATGGGCAGCGGAATATGCTCCGAAATCAAATTCTGGACAGGGTCCGGCGATCCCCTCCATGAGCCTAGCAAAATCCATATAGGCGGGGCCGAATACGCTATCCTTTTCCCAAGACAACCGCACCAGTTCATCTTCATCCACCGACGAACCCCCTCGCTCCTCCGTCGCCGCAGATCTCGCCACTTCAGCCTCGTTGAAAAGCTCCTCAAGTTCTGCGGGTGCAATCCCCGCACGAATAGCCTCAACGGCCGTTTCCATGTGGAGTCCCGCGGGAATTTCCTCCCGGTCAGGCGAAGCTGCGGCGGCGGAGGTGCTTCCGGTCTCGAAGGTCTTAGATCCTCCAGTCATGTTATAAAAAGTAAAGGGGAGAAAGAAGATTTATGTTCTTACCTAAAAGGAAGGACGGTCGGAACAAGGGTCGTCGGAAAAATTTTGCAGAATCTCGGCTAGAAAATGAAGAAGCGTGAAGAGTAGAAATAAAGAAGCCATAGCCCCTTTTATAGATAGGAGCAGGGGTCTCTTTGCAAATAGGCGAATTCCCGAGGGTTGGAGTGCAACCGTCGGGGGGAACATTAAATGCAGCCCCTCGAATCCCGCGTGCATGTCTTTTCGAGGGCACGCCAGGCTACAAGTCTGACAAACCGTCGGACCCCCCCAATGGTCGCGCGACGCGTGTCCTTACAACGTTTCGAGAGCCCGCCTTCGTTTCCCGCTGCTTCCAGCGCAAAAGGAGATCGTCCAAATTTGAAATTAGATCGTCTGATCGTCTAAATAGTGGCGATCGCCAATAGTGCCACCTCACCCCGTGTTTTCAACATCGAAGCGAGCTGGGGGGCAATTGTTGTGCGGCAATTAATACGCCTCGATGGCGATCGGCATAATAATCTGAGAGCCAACCATAGAAGACATACTCCGGGCGAGCACCCGGAGGTCGGCACCCACGGCGATCGTCTTTTGGTATCTGGCGATCATCTTTTGGTATCTGGCGATCGTCTATGATGTCCAACCAGAGACGATCGTCTCGTGCCACGTATAAATCCAGCATCCGTCAAATTCGTAGAAGACCGAATCTTGGACGGTGACCCACATGCGGATCCGCAAAAGGCGCCGACAGATAAGACCTTTGACCCCAGCCTGTCACCTACCTCACATACCGACAGACCCGCCGAAAGGTGTAAAGTGGGTCCTCCCCGGACAGCGACTCAGGACACATGCAGGCTTCCCATTGGCTCGCACAGCTGGCCACCAGCAGCAGCCCCAGATTTAAGGGAACAACCCCACGTGATGGGGCGATCGGCCATCTTATTATAATATAAAAAACGGCGGTCGCCCTCGATCGCCGGAGAGGTCCCAGCAACCTTGTCTCCTATAAATAGGAGGCTCATAACACGGCAGCAGAAAAAAAAAGAACACATCATTGCGAATATAGAAAAAGATATACAGAGAGAGAGAGATACCTACTCAAACCTCAACAACAATAACTCACAGATCTCACAATCTGGTTCTTCCGGAAATCTACACGCTCTACAGCTTAGATAACTAGAAGTCTTTACACTCATTGTAATAGATTCTAACATTAATATTTGTCCTCCATAGTATATTTATTAATAACATCTCGCGGGAGCAATCAAGCCCGGGATTAACAACCCCAGCAAATCTTGTGTTATTTATTTTCTCACGGAAGTGTTCTCCCATTTGTTTGTTACTCGATCATTCCAGCAATACTATCTCCGGATATTATTTTGGGTAACAACAGACGTATCGAGTGTTAGAGGCTTGCGAGAGCGTAAATACCCTTTTGATCAAAGAAAAACTGAGTCATCATCGAACTCACGTGACTTGGCTGGGGCAACAACCTGTACAGTACGCTGCCCGGAACTGGTTTGTACCGTGGACTCGAATGGCCAAGTTGAAGCTGGAATGTGGTCAGGTTCCACTGGAATAGTAGTTGTTGCACAGACCAAGTTAACCTCCGATGGACTTTTAGATATCAAACACACATCCGGGTCGTGGCCTAGATGATTGCAAAGCACAGTATTTAGGCATCAACTCATATTCTACCTCTTGAAAAAACTTATGTCCGTCAAGTAAAAGAAGCACAACTTTCAACAGATTTTTGGTCAGATCAACTTCAACGCAAATACAAGGAGTAGAAGCCCGAGTCAAGTTATCCGTAGCGCTATCAATGCGCAATGGCTTCCCAATTGCAGAACAGATACTAAAGAGACTTCTCCGATCGAATAAATGCACAGGGAGATAATGCAACTTAACCCAAACTGGGGCATATGGTGGTTCCATTCTTGGAACGAAATTTGGAGTCCATTTCAGTATTCTCATTGGGAAACCTGTAATATAGAGGACTTGCCGACTCCAAAGACGTGTGTAATCCCCCTCACAAGATAAACGAATGAGAACATGTTTTTGCTCAAGTAAAGAGATCGAAAACTGACCCTTAAGATTGAAACCTGCCATCGTAAGTTTAAGCACTCTCATAGAGGGAAAACCATGAGAAAATTTTCCAATCAATGTGAATTCAAAAGGGGACGCAAGTTCCTCTAACTCAGCCGCAGAGAACGAGATTGTTTTAACACCATTAATTTCAAGAATCTGCCCCATGGCATTTACTGCATTATTATCATGGAAACTCCGTAATGGTGCAAGATTAATATCAGATAATAGCCCTGAACCAGCATTATCACTGTCCCTTTTATTTGTCAAAATAGCAGCTTAAGTAGTGTTCGGAGGTTGCTGCAAATTTACAGATCGTTTGGGCTGCTGCAAATTATCAGGAGCACCAGCAGGATCTTGATAAGATCCATTGAGAACAAGTTCAGGGCCAACAGTCAACAAAGTATCCTCTTGCACCAACTGAGCTTCCTGATTTCTCACAGGAAATTTATCTGACACCTTTTGGGATGTGAATTGTGCAGCCATATTACAGTACCCCTGTAATGGTTTCCCACCCGCATCCAAGAGAGACCGAGGTTGAGAGTCCCCATCCTTGCAACTGGACGATCCACCCTCAGCTAATTTCTGATTAACCCTTAAATTTACACCATTTGCATAAAAAAGATCAAGTGGAGGGAAATTTTCATCACCTACAATAGGAAGTTCCGTCGAGTTCCCTTCGTGAAGGTTGTGGGGACTAATTAGCTTCCCCTCCATTTTCCACTTTTTAGGTATAGCTAATTGATTTCATTCCTACTGGAAGCATAGAGCAGCAGTTGGGAAAGGATGTAGTACAATAACCATAGGTAAAACTCACGTATGCTCCCTCAGCAACAGCCTGCCGCACAAGGCGGCGAACGCGGGAAACGAAGAGATTTAGTCACGGCAAGCATCAAAAATTAACCCTTAGTGGAAGAATTGAGGCAGGCCTGAAGATTTTTCTAGAGAGAGGCCAGAGCGATTTCGTCTAGAGAGAGAGAGCATGTTTTCCATATTCTTAGGACTTTGCTGCTTTAACAAAACTTAATCAAGAAAGAAAAGATTAATCGAGCTGTTATAGCTAATTCTGAGTACAAAAGGCTCGAATCTAATCAATAAACCCGAGTTTTCATAATGTTCCGACTCGAATGCATGTAACATGGTCTTACATCCTATTAACAAGACTTAATCAAGAACTAAAGGCTTAATCGGAGCTATTATATCTAATACTTGCTACAGCAATACTTAATCAAGAAGTAAAAGATTAATCTGAGATGTTATAGCCAATTTTGAGTACAAAAAGGCTCGAATCTAATCAATGAACCCGAGTTATCATAGAGTTCTGACTCGAATGCAGGTAATGTGGTCTTATGTCCTATTAACAAGACTTAATCAAGAAGTAAATGTTTAATGGGAGCTATTATAGCGAATCCTTGCTACAACAAGACTTAATCAAGAAAGAAAAGATTAATCGGAGTTGTTATAGCCAATTCTGAGTACTTAATCAAGAAAGAAAAGATTAATCGGAGTTGTTATAGCCAATTCTGAATACTAAAGCCTTGAATCTAATCAATAAACCCGAATTTTCGTAAAGTTCCAACTCGAATGCATGTAACATGGTCTTATCTCCTATTAACAAGATTTAATCAAGTAAAGGCTTAATCGGAGCTATTATATCCAATACTTGCTACAAAAATACTTAATCAAGAAGTAAAAGATTAATCTGAGCTATTATAGCCAATTCTGAGTACAAAAAGGATCGAATCTAATCAATGAACTCAAGTTTTCATAGAGTTCCGACTCGAGTGCATGAAATGTGGTCTTATGTCCTATTAACAAGACTTAATCAAGAAGTATAGGTTTAATCGGAGCTATTATAGTGAATCCTTGGTACAACACGACTTAATCAAGAAAGAAAAGATTAATCGGAGCTGTTATAGCCAAATTTTGAATACAAAAGGCTCGAATCTAATCACTAAACCTGAGTTTTCATACAGTTCCAACTCGAATGCATGTAACGTGGTCTTATCTCCTATTGACAAGACTTAATCAAGAAGTAAAGGCTTAATCGGAGCTATTATATTCAATCCATGCTACAACAAGACTTAATCAACAAGTAAAAGATTAATCAAAGCTGTTATAACCAATTCTGAGTATAAAAGGTTCGAATCAAATCAATAAACCCGAGTTTTCATAGAGTTCCGACTTGAATGCATGTAATGTGGTTTTATCTTCTATTAACAAGACTTAATCAAGAAGTATAAGAGCTATTATAGTGAATCCTTGCTATAACAAGACTTAATCAAGAAATAAAAGATTAATCGACGTTGTTATAACCAATTCTCAGTACAAAAGGCCCAAATCTAATCAATAAACCCAAGTTTTCATAGAGTTCCAAGTCAAATGCATGTAACGTGGTCTTATTTCTTATTAACAAGACTTTTTTTTTTTAAAAACGGACAGCTTTGATAACAACGCGAAAAAAGAGGGTGGACGAGTCCCTCTACACGCCCGGAAGAAAACACGGGGGAGGAAACCCGCTACACGCCCCAGAAAACAGAATAAATTATGAAACTGAAAAACGAGGGTGGACGAGACCCTCTACACGCCCAGGGAACGAACCACTTAGCCTGGAAAATATTACACAAGAATTTTTCTCCTCCTAATATATGGGAAGGCCATTTTATCCAGTTTAATAAATCCGAGGATTTTCCCTTTAAGATTGGAGACATCGTGAAGGTGGAAATCTTGACGATCACATCCTTCGTTGGCTAAGAGGTCAGCGACGGCATTTCCCTATCTAAAGATATGAGAGAAATGGATCTCAATTTTATCCATAAGAGATCGAATTTGAAAAATAATCCTTTGGATTTTCCATTGGCAGGAAGTGGAATGATTAATCAGTTGGATTGCAATTTTCGAGTCGACTTCCACCCAAACTTTTTTAAAATTGTGTTGAATGCAAAAATCAAGCCCTCTCCAAATGGCGTAAATTTCCACAAAATTGTTTGTTTGAGTTCCCAGAAATTCGGAGAACACGATAAGAGGATTGCCGAGGTGATCCCGAACAATTCCCCCAGCGGCCACGCCGCCCAGATTACCCTTCGCGGCGCCATCCGAATTTAATTTCCACCACCCCACCTGTGGCTTAATCCAACGGACAGCCCTGACTGAGTATCGCGGCCCCGGGGCAGGTTTGATGCCCATAAAATAAGCAATTTGAATTGCTCCCTTCCAAAACTGTCTACTAATTTTGCCTTTTAATTTGATGTTGTTAATGTATTTCCAAATATGCTCACACACGCGTTTAGGCGTGAAAGGGACATTATCAACTCTTTTGTCATTCCTACAACACCAAAGAAACCATAGAATCAGAATGGGAATAATGTGAAAAATGTGAATTTTGCCCTTCGTTTTACCAAACCAATTAGCGATGATGAGATTAAAGTTGGAGGTAATAAGGATTTTGATCCCCGCAAAGTTATGAAAAACCTTCCAAACTTCTTTAGCAATCGGGTGAGGTGAGGAAGGTTTTCATCTCCATTACAACAAAAACACAAATTAGTGGCAATAATGCCCCTACGCGCGAGCCCATCCAGCGTGGAAATCCATTTATTGAGGAGCTTAACCATAAACAGGGAAATGGTAGGTGTGATTAAAGGATTCCAACAATAACGAAGAATATTATTGACAGGTTTTTTCTGACGAACTAAATCCCAAGCTGTTTTGAAGCCAAAAATACCGTTTGAGGATATAGTCCATACAGGTTTATTCTCACCAGGGGTAATAGGTAATGAGCAAATATGATCACAAATGCCAAACGGGAGTTTGCGATTGATTTTCCTCCTATCCCATTCCCCATTAGTCCAAACACAATCAATAGTATCTTTAGCTTTAGTTTGGCGAAAATTGGTTAACAGGCTCATATCGCACCAAATGTCATGCCAAATAGACACTTTACCATTACCATTATGCCAGAAGATTTTATCATTAGTAATAGATCTAATGCGGCACAGATTTTTCCAAATAAGGGAACTTTTGGGGTTGAATTTGATAATCATGGGGTGGAGCCGAGAACAGTATTTTTTAAGGAGTAAATTAGACCAAATATTGTTGGAAGTTCTGAATCTCCACCACAATTTAATCTCGGCTGCCCGGATAATGTCATGAAGATTCCGACACCCGAGACCCCCCTCATCCGTAGGAAAACATAACCGATTCCAAGAAGCCCAATGTAACTTACGTTTATTGTCATTAGTTCCCCAAAGGAATTTGTTGAAAAGTCTTTCTATGAAAATAATGACATTATCCGGAGGTTTAAGCACTTGTAAGCTATAGAATGTTATGGAGTTAAGAACCGATTTAATTAATTCAAGGCGACCCCCGGTGGATAGTAAATGATGGTTCCAAGTAAGAATCTTGTTTTTAATTTTCGTAATCAAGGGACCATACATATCGAAGGATTGAAAACCTTTCCAAAGAGGGGCGCCTAAGTACATAATCGGTAAATCAGCTCTATTAAACCCCGTGATATCATGGACCCATCTATCAACTTGGGGAGTTGGATTATTCAAAATAAAGTTACTCTTGTGGTTATTGATCTTCTGCCCGGAAATATTCTCATAATGGGTGATGCACTTGTTAAATATATGGAGACTTTTTTGGAAGAATTAAGAAAAATGAGAATATCATCGGCATAAGCAAGATGCGTGATTTTCACTTTTTTCTTAATCTTGAAGTACATCGATGGATTATCCAAGAACATTTGATCAATACTCCGATAAAAATAGTCCGCGGCAATCACAAAAATGAGAGGGGATAGCGGATCCCCTTGCCGAATACCTAATCAAGAAGTAAAGGCTTAGTCAGAGCTATTATATCTAATTCTTGCTACAACAAGAATTAATCAATAAGTAAAGGATTAAACAGAGCTGTTATAGCCAATTCTTAGTACAAAAGGCTCGAATCTAATCAACACACCCGAGTTTTCATAGAGTTCCAACTCGAATGCATGTAACTTGGACTTATCTCCTATTAACAAGACTTATTCAAAAAGTAAAGTCTTAATCGGAGCTATTATATCCAATCCCTGCTACAACAAGGCTTAACCAAGAAGTAAAAGATTAATCAGAGCTGTTATAGCTAATTCTGAGTATAAAAGTCTCGAATCTAATCAACAAACCTTAGTTTTCATAGGGTTCCAACTCGAATGCATGTAACGTGGTCTTATCTCCTATTAACAAGACTTAATCAAGAAGTAAAGGTTTAGTCGGGGATATTATAGTGAATCCTTGCTACAACAAGATTTAATCAAGAAAGAAAAAGATTAATCGGAGGTGTTATAGACAATTTTGAGTACAAAAAGGCTCGAGCCTATACAATAAACCAGAGTTTTCATAGAGTTCCAACTCGGGTGCATGTAATATGGTCTTATGTCCTATTAACATGAATTAATCAATAAGTAAAGGTTTGGTCGGAGCTATTATAGCGAATCTTTGCTTTAACAAGACTTAATCAAGAAAGAAATATTAATCGAGTTGTTATAGCCAATTCTGAGTACAAAAGGCTCGAATCTAATCAATAAACCCGACTTCTCATAGAGTTCAGACTCAAATGCATGTAACGTGGTCTTATCTCCTATTAATAAGACTTAATCAAGAAGTAAAAGATTATTCGAAACTACTATAGTGAATCCTTGCCACGACAAGACTTAATCAAGAAGTAAGAGATTAATCAGAGCTGTTATGGCCAATTCTGAGTATAAAATGCTCGGATCTAATCAATAAACCCGAGTTTTCATAGAGTTCCGACTCGAATGCATGTAACATGGTCTTATCTCCTGTTAACAAGACTTAATCAAGAAGTAAAGGCTTAATCGGAGCTATTATATCCAATTCTTGCTACAACAAAACTTAATCAAGAAGTAAAATATTAATCGGAGCTGTTATAGCCAATTATGAGTACAAAAGGCTCAAATCTAATCAACAAACCCGAGTTTTCATAGAGTTCCGACTCGAATACATGTAACATGGCCTTATCTCCTATTAACAAGACTTAATCTATAAGTAAAGGCTTAATCGGGACTATTATAGAGAATCCTTGCTACAAGAAGATTTAATCAAGAAAGAAAACATTAATCGGACCTATTATTGCCAATTCTGAGTACAAAAGGCTCGAATTTAATCAGTAAACCCGAGTTTTCATAGATTTCCGACTCGAATGCATGTAACGTGGTCTTATCTCCTATTAACCAGACTTAATCTAGAAGTAAAGGCTTAATTGGAGCTATTATATCTAACCATTACTACAATAGACTTAATCAAGAAGTAAAAGATTAATCAGAGCTGTTATAGCCAATTCTGAGTACACAAAGGCTCGAATATAATCAATAAACCAGAGTTTTCATAGAGTTCCAGCTCGGGTGCATATAAATATGGTCTTATGTCCTATAAGACTTAATCAATAAGAAAAGGTTTGATCGGAGCTATTATAGAGAATCCTTGCTACAACCAGACTTAGTCATGAATAAAAGATTAATCGAGCTGTTATACCCAATTCTGAGTACAAAAGGCTCGAATCTAATCAATAAACCCGAGTTTTCATAGAGTTCCGACTCGAATGCATTTTACATGGTCTTATCTCCTATTAACAAGACTCAATCAAGAAGTAAAGACTGAATCTATGCTATTATAGCCAATTCTCAATATAAAATACTCGTCTCTAATAAATAAACCCGAGTTTTCATAGAGTTACGACTCGAAACATATAACGTGGTTTTATCTCCTATTAACAAGACCTAATCAAGACTTAATCGACTTTATTATATCCAATCCTTGCTACAACAAAACTTAATCAAGAAGTAAAAGATTAATCGGAGTTGTTATAGCTAATTCTGAGTGCAAAAGGCTCGAATCTAGCCAATAAGCCCGAGTTATCATAGAGTTCCGACTCGAATGCAGGTACTGTTGTCTTATGTCCTATTAATAAGACTTAATCAAGAAGTAAAGGTTTCATGGGAGCTATTATAGCGAATCTTTGCTACAACAAGACTTAATCAAGAAAGAAAAGATTAATCGGAGTTGTTATAGCCAATTCTGAGTACAAATGGCTTGAATCTATTCAATAAACCCGAGTTTTCATAAATTTACGACTCAAATGCATGTAACATGGTCTTATCTCCTATTAAAAAGACTTTTTTTTTTTTTTTTTTTTTTTAAAACGCTGGTCTTATATTATCCCGAAAAATTGAGGGTGGACGAGTCCCTCTACACGCCCAAGCAAATGAGGGAGGACGATTTCCTCAACACGTCCTAAAATAAAACACATGAAAATTTTGGGTAGCCGACCCCAAAGCAAGGCTAAAGTTTGCCAAGTATCTCCTAAATTAAAAGTCATTACATGTAAACTTTCCTACTCCTAATATAGGGGTAGGACATTTTATCGAGTTTAATAAGGCCTCGGATTTTCCTATCAAGATTGGAGATGTCGTGGAAATGAAAATCATGATGATCACAACCTTTGTTAGCCAAAATATCGACAACGGCATTGCCCTCACGAAAAATATGTGAAAAATAAATTTCGTATTTTTCCACAAGGGCCCGAATTTTAATAATGAGACTTCGGAGTTGCCAATGACACGAAGATGAATGCTCAATCAAGTGGAGAGCAACCTTCGAATCGACCTCCACCCAAATTTTAGTAAAATTGTGATCGATGCAAATATCGAGCCCCCTCTAAATGGCGAATACTTCAGCAAAGTTGTTGGTTTGGGCCCCAAGAAATTCGGAGAACATGAAGAGTGGGTTGCCGAGATGATCCCGAACGATCCCCCCCGCGGCCGCATTGCCCGGGTTGCCCAACGCAGCCCCGTCCGTATTGAGTTTCCACCATCCCATGTCCGGCTTAATCCAACGGACAGCCTTGATTTTGTACCTCGGCCCCGGGGCCGGTTTGATGCCCACAAAATTGGCAATTCTATCCGCTCCCTTCCAAAATTGCCTTTTAATTTTGCCCTGAAGTTTGAGATTGTAGATGTAGTTCCAAATACGCTTACACACAACTTTAGGCGTAAAAGGAACGTTATTAAATCTCTTATCGTTCCTACAGCACCAAAGAAACCATAAAATAAGGATCGGGATGATGTGAAAAATGTGGATATTGCCCTTGGCTTTACCAAACCAATTGGCAATGATAAGATTGAAATTAGATGACACAAGGACTTTGATCCCCGCAATATTATGAAAACAATTCCAAACAACCTTAGCAATCGGGCCAGTAAGAAAGAGATGATGAAGATTTTCAACACCATTACAACAATAACAATTATTGGTGGCAACAATGCCCCTCCGCAAAAGATTATCCGGCGTTGAGATCCATTTATTAAGCACCTTCACCATAAAAAGAGAAATGGTAGGTGTGATAAGTGGATTCCAACAATACCGAAGAATATTATGCGGAGGGTTTTTTTTACGAACCATCTCCCAAGCAGTTTTGAAAGTAAAAATCCCATTAGGGGAAAGAGTCCATAAAGGCTTGTTGTCGGAGGCGAAAGTAGGTAGAGAGCAAATATGGTCACAAATGCCAAGCGGGAGTTTGCGACTAATTTTATCTCTATCCCAATCCCCGTTTTTCCAATAAAAACCAATTTTATCTTTGGACTTATTATGGTAAAAATTGGTGAGAGGGCTGAATTCACACCAATTGTCATGCCAAAAGGACACATCAGCATTACCACTATGCCAAAAAATTTTGTCATTCGCAATCGATCTAATGCCACAAAGGTTTTTCCAAGTAGGAGAACTTTTGGGATTAAATTTAATAATCATGGGGTGGATCCGAGAACAATATTTTTGAAGTAAGAAATTGGACCAAATGTTATTAGATGTTCTGAATCTCCACCACATTTTAACATGGGCAGCCTGAATAATGTCATTGAAATCCCGATGACCTGGACCCCCTCATCCTTGGGGAAACAAAGTCGATTCCAAGCCGCCCAATGCAACTTACGTTTGTTGTCATTAGTTCCCCAAAGAAATTTGTTGAAAAGCCTTTCTATCAAAAAGAATGACATTCCCTGGGGGTTTAAGGACTTGTAAGTTATAAAAGGCAATCGAGTTCAAGACCGAATTAATTAATTCAAGACGCCCCCCCGTCGAAAGCAAGTGGTGGTTCCAAGTAGTGATTTTATTTTTAATTTTCGAAAGTAGGGGACCGTACATATCAAAGGATTGAAACCCTTTCCAAAGGGGGACGCCAAGATACGTAAACGGTAAATCAGCTTTATTAAACCCCGAAATTCTTTGCACCCAACTAGCAATTTGGGGAGTCGGATTGTTCATCACAAAATTACTTTTATGGTTGTTGATATTTTGACCAGAAACATTCTCATAGTGGAAAATGCAATTATTGAGAATGTGAAGACTCCTTTTGGAAGAATTAAGAAAAATGAGAATATCATCGGCATACGCAAGATGCGTGATTTTCACTTTTTTCTTAATCTTATAATACATCGAAGGATTATTGGAAAACATTCGATCAATACTCCTAGAAAAGTAATCCGCGGCAATCACAAAAATGAGAGGGGAAAGGGGGTCCCCTTGTCGAATACCTCTCCCACTTTTGAAAAAACCCCTCGGATGCCCATTCACAAGGACCGAAAACCAACAATTGAAAATGCACGATTTGATAAAACCAATCCAAACATTAGAAAAACCAAAGCTAGACATCACTTGAAAAATAAAATTCCAATTGATCCTATCATATGCTTTTTCCAAGTCGAGTTTAATAATAGTATTAGTTACCGATTGAGATATATCATGGGTAACTTCGTGAGCCATCAAAATATTGTCCGTAATATTTCTACCTTTGATGAAGCCCGATTGGGCCGGATTGATAATGGAAGGGAGAATATTGCCAAGTCTTTTACTAAGGATTTTCGCAATGATTTTATAAGAAGTATTACATAAGCTAATCGGACGAAAATCTTTCCATGATTGAGGATTATTATTTTTTGGGATGAGTGTAATGGTGGTGGAGGTGAAGGCCCGAGGCAACGGGAACCACTAAAAATCCACAACGGCATCCAAAACATCCCAACAAACAATATCCCAACATATTTGATAAAATTTAGCATTAAACCCGTCAAATCGGCAATACTATCACCATCCATATCAAAAACACAACTTCTAACTTCATCAATTGTAGGATTACTACAAAGACTATTATTAAGATCATTGGAAATTATATTAGGCACAACCCGGGGTCGATCTTTGTCTAATCTGAGTTTTGCTCCATAAAACAATTGGAGAAATATGAAACCGCAGACTCACTTATCTCCTCGGGATTCGTGATCGTGCGACCATTGTCTCGAATCGAATGAATAAAGTTTTTGTGTCTTTTCTTTTCACAATGGAGTGAAAAATTTGCTATTCCTTTCCTTCGATCATCCATTTCACATTGGATTTTGTTTCCAAAAATCCTCTTCCATGGACAATACTAGGGTAAGGTTGGCGTTCATTTTTAATTTGGATGAGATTATTGATGGATGGGTCGCGATCAAAGTCATTTTCGGCAACTTCAACCGCATAATGGGCTTGATCAATTTTAGTAAAAATGTTCCCAAAAACAACCTTATTCCATTCCTTAAGGGTGTATTTTAACATGGAGAGTTTTTCAACAAGTTTAAACATCCCTCTAGAATTGGTATAAAGTTCCCAAGATTCCTTCACAGTAGATAAGAAAAATCGGTGTTTAATCCACATATTCTGAAATCTGAAGGACGACTTGGGTTTAGATATATTATTACTAAATTGACACAACATGGAATTATGATCCGATTTGAATTTAGGGAGATGTCTAATGGACATGCAAGGAAAAGCCGAATACCACTCTGGGGAGAGAAGGATCCTATCCAGTCTTTGCCAAACACCATTACTATACCAGGTGAAGGGGGTGCCCACAAATCCACCGTCAGTCAAGTTGCAGTTTAATAAAGCATCATTAAACTCCTCCATTTCTGAGTGGATTGGGACAGCCCCTCCTTTTTTCTCATCCGGTTGGAGGATAATGTTGAAATCTCCCCCAACCATCCAAGGATCCGCTTTGGTAGCGGAGAGAAGATCATCCCAAAGGTCCCTTCTCTCAAGTTTGGTATTTCTACCATAAACCACGGTTAATAAAAAAGGGTTGGGAAGGGAGTCACATATAACTTCCACATGGAGCAACTGCTCCTTATTTTCTAAAATATTGATTTGAAAACCAGGTTCATAAAAAAGCCAGATATGGTTACTAACATTGGCACAAACATTAGGAAAACCAAATCGTTTAAGAAAAAAATTGGTGTCCAAATGCACTTTAGGTTCAATGAGAGCCAAGATGTTAAAATGGTATTTTCTTTTTAACATTCTGATTTTATTTTGGGCAGGTTTGTTCCCAATACCTCTAATATTCCAAAAAAGTGTACTAATCATTGAGTGGTTTAGCACTACTTCTAGTCCTCCTTTTTGGAACATTATTAGTTTGGGTTTTATTTTTAGAAAGCCTCTGCTTGCCAGAAATATTGGTTTTTATGTTAATATTCCCTTTAATAAACTTATTCTCATCAAAATCAGAACAAGTGTCATTGTTATCCGAGAAGGAAGGCTCTTGAACCGATTTTTTGGAATTAGTGGACCTGTCGGACCCTCCTCCTGTATCAAAATCAAAATCATCATTAGATTCAGAATCACAAAAACTGCCCGCTACACATTTCTCGAGAGGGGAGTCCATGCTGGAGACCCTGACATCAACAAGAGTTTCACATTCAGCAATATCATGCAAAATAATATCGGGGGGTTTAAATACAATTAAATCTTTTATGTTACCAGCAACAATATTATCAACCGCGGCTGAATTGCCAGAAGCCTCGACAATAACCCTTTTTTCCGGAGAAGATTTGCCTTGGTTAGAGGCCTGATCCAGTTTTTCAGAAGGAAGGAGGATATGTTTTAGGATATGGGGATGTGATTTTTTGGCCAGATTTTCAGTCCCTTTACTCACAAGATTAGGTTCCATCTGGTTGTTATCAGATTTAGCTAAATCAGGGACCTGTGTGTGCTCCTCTATTTCTTGTAAAAGAGCAAGAGTTTGAAATTTATTATGAGAGCCAGATTTGACCGAAACCTGGTTGGGACTGTTGAAATTTGCAGCAATTATTTTGGAATTACCCACCCTCACAAAGCCATCATTATCCTGATTTTGGTTTTGAATAACTTCAGTAGTAGACTTTACATTTTTATCCTGATTTTTATGAGTGAAAACAGCAGGTTTTAATGCTGGGTTTTTAATGTAGCACTCTACTATGTCATGTCCAATGTGTTTACAATGTTGACAATACTTCGGTATTTTTTCAAATTCTATGTCGACTTAATCAAGAAGTAAAGGCTTAATCGGAGTTATTATATCCAATACTTAATCAAGAAGTACAAGATTAATCTGATCTGTTATAGCCAATTCTAAGTACAAAAAGGCTTGAATCTAATCAATGAACCCGAGTTATCATAGAGTTCCAACTCGAATACAGGTAATGTGGTCTTATGTCCTATTAACAAGACTTAATCAAGAAGTAAAGGTTTAATGGGAGCTATTATAGCGAATCCTTGCTACAACAAGACTTAATCAAGAAACAAAAGATTAATCGGAGCTGTTATAGCCAATTCTGAGTACAAAAGGCTTGAATCTAATCAGTAAACCCGATTTTTCATAAAGTTCCGACTCGATTGCATGTAACATGCTCTTATCTCCTATTAATAAGATTTAATCAAGAAATAAGGCTTAGTCGGAGCTATTGTATCCAATACTTGCTACAACAATACTTAATCAAGAAGTAAAAGATTAATCTGAGCTGTTAAAGCCAATTCTGAGTACAAAAAGGCTCGAATTTAATCAATGAACTCGAGTTTTCATAGAGTTCCGACTCGGGTGCATGTAATGTGGTCTTGTGTCCTATTAACTAGACTTAATCAAGAAGTAAAGGTTTAATCGAAGCTAGTGTAGTGAATCCTTTGTACAACACGATTTAATCAAGAAAGAAAAGATTAATTGGAGTTGTTATAGCCAAATTTTGAGTACAAAAGGCTCGAATCTAATCAATAAACCCGAGTTTTCATACAGTTCCGACTCGAATGCATGTAATGTGGTCTTATCTCATATTGACAAGACTTAATCAAGAAGTAAAAGCTTAATCGGTGCTATTATATTCAATCCTTGCTACAACAAGACTTAATCAAGAAGCAAAAGATTAATCGGAGCTGTTATAACCAATTCTGAGTATAAAAGGTTCCAATCAAATCAATAAACCCGAGTTTTCATAGAGTTCCGAATCGAATGCATGTAACGTGGTTTTATCTCCTATTAACAAGACTTAATCAATAAGTATCAGAGCTATTATAGCGAATCCTTGCTACAACAAGACTTAATCAAGAAAGAAAAGATTAATCGAAGTTGTTATAACCAATTCTCAGTACAAAAGGCTCGAATCTAATCAATAAACCCAAGTTTTCATAGAGTTCAAGTCAAATGCATGTAAAGTGGTCTTGTCTCCTATTAACAAGACTTAATCAAGAAGTAAAGGCTTAATCGGAGCAATTATATTTAATCCTTGCTACAACAAGACTTAATGAAGAAGTAAAGGATTAAACAGAGCTGTTATAGCCAATTATTAATACAAAAGGCTCGAATCTAATCAACACACTCGAGTTTTCATTGAGGTCTAACTCGAATGCATGTAACTTGGCCTTATCTCCTATTAACAAGACTTATTCAAAAAGTAAAGGCTTAATCGGAGCTATTATATCCAATCCCTGCTACAACAAGACTTAACTAAGAAGTAAAAGGTTAATCAGAGCTGTTATAGCCAATTCTGAGTATAAAAGGCTCGAATCTAATCAACAAACCTTAGTTTTCATAGAGTTCCAACTCGAATGCATGTAACGTGGTCTTATCTCCGATTAACAAGATTTAATCAAGAAGTAAAGGCTTAGTCGGGGATATTATTGTGAATCCTTGCTATAACAAGATTTAATCAAGAAAGAAAAGATTAATCGGAGCTGTTATAGCCAATTCTGAGTACAAAAGGCTCAGATCTAATCAATAAACCCAAGTTTTCATAGAGTTTCGACTCGAATGCATGTAACGTGGTCTTATCTCCTATTAACAAGACTAAATTAAGAAAAAGGCTTAATCGGAGCTATTATATGTAATACCCGGTTGTAATTCATTCATTTTCATTCAGTAATTATTAGTCTGTAATTTTCACTCAGTAATTCTCACTCATTAATAATCACTCATCATTCAGGATTCATTCATTTGCGTTCACTGTTGGCATGTTGTAATCGTATATCAGTTACCGATTGTCATTTCATCTCCGTTTAGAGACCGAGACGGGAGTATTATCATTTTCATTGTGATTGATAGCCTTGTACTGGGAGTATCATCTTTGGCTTGTGTTAGACTTGTTCATTTTCACATTCGTATGATATGTCGGATCATTCATCAGTCGTAGCGAGGAATCGGAGTTATCAGATTTTTTCACCTTGGCCAGCATCGAGTTACGGCCGTAAGGACTTTGGGTTACGGCCGTAACAAGGGTTCGTTGTTTTCAAACCATTTTGGACGAAAGGGACTTACGGCCGTAAGGTCTTGTGATACGGCTGTAAGTTGAGCAGGTACGGCCGTAAGGTGGCGATTCTGGCCGTCTGGCGTCACAGTGCCCAGGCATTTTTGGCCGAAGGCGAGTTACGACCGTAAGAAGGGGAGGATACGGCCGTAAGTGGTGTTCGTAAATTTCAGGTATTGTCGGGCAAGGGTGACTTACGGCCGTAAGGGTTGCGTCATACGGCCGTAAGTCGAGGCAGGTACGGCCGTAAGGCTTGGCCGGATACGGCCGTACGCTGCAGGCAAGGTGCCTGGACATTTTCGACGAAGAGGGCTTACGCCCGTAAGTTTGGCCGGATACGGCCGTATCATCCGAGTTACGGCCGTAAGGTGTGCGGGTACGGACGTAAGGATGTCGGCGAATGTTTTTGACAAAGGCGGGTTACGCCCGTAACTCGGGAGCGGTTACGGCCGTAAGTCTGTCGGCAGGCTTTCGGACGAAGCCGAGTTACGGCCGTACGAGTTGGCTGGTTACGGCCGTAAGGCCGTTGACCTGGAATGTTATGGCCGTAAGAGGGCCGAGTTACGGCCGTAACTTCCGGCAGTATTTAAGGACTTGGCAGGGACATTTTTCCTCATTTCTTCATATTTCCATCTTTATCCGAGAGAGAGGGTTGAGGGAGAGATTTTGCCATCATCAATTATTTGAGTGTGTATTTTTCATCATCTTCAATCATTTGGGAAGCTTGGATACTCGATTAAACTCGTGTTCTTCGGATCGAAGTGGTTGGATCTTCAAGAGGTAATTTCTTCAACACCTTGGATTTCGATTTTGTGTTGAGGTATGATGTTTTGGAAGTTATAATCATGTTATATGAAGGGATATGTATATGATTATGAGTTTGTATAAGGATTCATTGGATTATTGAGGGATTATTCAAGAACACTTTCAATATCGAGTTGGATTTGGGGATTTTCGATTAATTGTTGTTATAATCACGTTTTTGGATATTCATAACGGATTATTGATCGTATTGAAGATGTTTTGTTGGTTTGAAACACTTCTTGGGGATTTGAGGTTGGTATTATTGAGGTTTAGTTGTTATCAATCGAAGTTGGCCTCAAAGTGTTCGATATAATGCCCCAATGAACTTGGTTTAATCGTATCGGCGTTTTGAGTTCGTTATATTCGTGTTTAATTCGTATATTGAATGGATTGTTGGTAATTGTATTGAATTAAGGTTGTTCGAGCGACCGACACTTCATTTAGGACATTTGTTCGTGGAAGGACATTCTTCATCGGTATTATGTAAGTTGATTCTTACTCGGTTAAAAGGATATTCATTCCTTTTGTTGTTGATCATTCATAATCATAACTCATTCATCATTGTATTAATCATATTGAGACTTGTAATTTTCGAATAATCACTTCATTAACGAGGAACGGCGGTTCCAATCATTTCATTGAAACTATCAATCACTTCATTATCACTTTCATCTCGGTAAGTCATTCTTGACGTTGTCAGGTTATTATTATTCATTGATATTCATTATGGTCATTCTCGTTCATATGACCTTCTGGGTTCATATTGCGTGGCCGGGTGCGGATGTGTGGAATTTTTAGTCGGGCACATGATGGCCATGTATTGGGAGTGATACATTGGATTGTGCACACGGTAACGTTTACCTCCGTGAGATTAATTAGGTACAAGGACGGGTGTGTCCGGTCATCCGTCTTGTACACTTGCACAGAACACTACGGGCGTACTATGGTACTCCTCTTCAGCGTAATTCATAATTAAGGATTTTTCATAACTTCACATATATCATGATTGTGTAATTTCAACCCTTGAGGATTGTTGTTTTGTATAACTGACCCCGTTTGGGGATATTGTTTTTCAGGTCATGGCAAGGCAAAGGCACAGGGAGAGCACGTTGACGGCGGGGAGTCCTAGTGATACTAGAAGGGGGCCCCAGTCCTTTCAGTCATTTATTCAGTCATTTATGTTTCCTTTATTTATTCCGCTGCAGACATTCCGTTTGAATACTCATTTCATTCAGTGTCGTGTATTTTATCGTCACATAAGATACACATGTATTCTATATTATCCTGGGTGTGTTGTATGAAACTCCTAATCGGAGTAATTGATGTTGTAATGTGGTTCGGTACTACATTTACCCTGTGTGATTCATCCTTTTTCATTCGCCTGGTGGGTCCCAGTCGGGGGTCCACGGCACTGTAATATCCACCTAGTTTGGGGTGTTACATTATATCCAATCATTGCAACAACAAGACTTAATCAAGAAGAAAAAGATTAATCGGAACTATTATAGCCAATTTTGAGTACAAAAAGGCTCGAGCCTAAACAATAAACTAGAGTTTTCATTGAGTTCCAACTTGGGTGCATGTAATATGGTCTTATGTCTTATTAACAAGACTTAATCAATAAGTAAAGGTTTGATCGGAGCTATTATAGCGAATCTTTGCTTTAACAAGACTTAATCAAGAAAAAAATATTAATCGAGCTGTTATAGCCAATTCTGAGTACAAAAGGCTCGAATCTAATCAATAAACCCGACTTCTCATAGAGTTCAGAGTCAAATGCTTGTAACGTGGTCTTATCTCCAATTAATAAGACTGAATCAAGAAGTAAAAGATTATTCGAAACTACTATAGTGAATCCTTGCCACGACAAGACTTAATCAAGAAGTAAGAGATTAATCGGAGCTGTTATGGCCAATTCTGAGTACAAAATGCTCGGATCTAATCAATAAACCCGAGTTTTCATAGAGTTCCGACTCGAATGAATGTAACATGGTCTTATCTCCTGTTAACAAGACTTAATCAAGAAGTAAATGCTTAATCGGAGCTATTATATCCAATTCTTGCTACAACAAAACTTAATCAAGAAGTAAAATATTAATCCGAGTTGTTATAGCCAACTATGAGTACAAAAGGCTCAAATCTAATCAACAAACCCGAGTTTTTATAGATTTCCGACTCGAATACATGTAACATGGTCTTATCTCCTATTAACAAGACTTAATCTATAAGTAAAGGCTTAATTGGGACTATTAAAGCGAATTCTTGCTACAAGAAGATTTAATCAAGAAAGAAAACATTAATCGGACCTGTTATAGCCAATTCTGAGTACAAAAGGCTCGAATTTAATTAGTAAACCTGAGTTTTCATAGATTTTCGACTCGAATGCATGTAACGTGGTCTTATCTCCTATTAACCAGATTTAATCTAGAAGTAAAGTCTTAATTGTAGCTATTATATCTAATCATTGCTACAATAGACTTAATCAAGAAGTAAAAGATTAATCAGAGCTGTTATAGACAATTCTGAGTACACAAAGGCTCGAATATAATCAATAAACCAGAGTTTTCATAGAGTTCCAGCTCAGGTGCATATAAATGTGGTCTTATGTCCTATTAACAAGACTTAATCAATAACAAAAGGTTTGATCAGAGCTATTATAGAGAATCCTTGCTACAACAAGACTTAGTTAAGAAGAAAAGATTAATCGAGCTGTTATAGCCAATTCTGAGTACAAAAGGCTCGAATCTAATCAATAAACCCGAGTTTTCATAGAGTTCCGACTCGAATGTATTTTACATGGTCTTATCTCCTATTAACAAGACTTAATCAAGAAGTAAAGACTGAATCTACGCTATTATAGCAAATTCTCAATATAAAATACTCGACTCTAATCAATAAACCCGAGTTTTCATAGAGTTACGACTCGAAACATATAACGTGGTTTTATCTCCTATTAACAAGACCTAATCAAGAGTTAATCGACCCTATTATATCCAATCCTTGCTACAACAATACTTAATCAAGAAGTAAAAGACTAATCGGAGCTGTTATAGCTAATTCTGAGTGCAAAAGGCTCGAATCTAGTCAATAAGCCCGAGTAATCATAGAGTTCCGACTCGAATGCAGGTAATGTGGTCTTATGTCCTATTAGTAAGACTTATTCAAGAAGTAAAGGTTTAATGGGAGCTATTATAGCGAATCTTTGCTACAACAAGACTTAATCAAG